>OX467286.1:6792182-7295944 GCA_950108345.1 Malthinus flaveolus
ACTTCTTAAGGGTTGATGCCACGACAACACTGTCAAACCCGACTTTGGAGAGGACAAAATGCCCTACAATATTTGTTCCATTCATTTTTTTCCTATCTGTTACGGTTTCTGAGATATAAGCCGGGGAAAATTGCTATTTTTAGAAAAAATGAATTTTTTTGGTAAACTTCGCTTAGAGACTTTTTTACCGTTTATTTGAGAGAAAATTCTTTGGAACAAAAGTTGTAGGATTTTAAATTGCCTTCAAACTGAGTGTATCACTAATATTTTAGCTGAACCAGATCCAAAGTTAGAGCAGTTTAATGATAACCTATAAATGTCGAAAACTGAGTCATTAGTGTTCGCAGCTCGAAGTTTTTGTTACAGCCCCCCCCCCCTCCCTCACCCCATATCAACCTATAACAATTTCTCTTACATTTCAACATTTATTCAATTTAAAATGGTTATGGGGAGGTGGAGATGTTGAGCAAATTTTCTCGTTTATATTGCCAACAACCTGTCTCATATGTCGACAATTCTAACGTTTTGGAGGGTACTGGTTAAGGAGAGGGGGGTCAACCTCATAATACATTAAAATCGGTTCAGGGGGTTGGCAACCACACGCGTTCAAAGATTGGTTAACTTTCGGTAAGTCGCACTTCTCCATGAAACCTGGTTTGTCGGTACTCTTTTGGCTATAACTACAAAAATACTTGTCCGATCCGTAGTTTCTTTATTTCATCTAAAAGCTGGTTAAATTTACTATCAGCCCTGTGTATGAAATTTTGATTAAATGCCTTAAAATACTCACACCAGCACGCTAAATGTGTACGTTTTTGCAAGATACGACCATTTCCACATGTTCAGTGGGCTAGTGTGGTTATTTTATTGGATTTAATCAAAATTTCATTTAAAGGATCTGATAGTAAATTTAACCAGCTTTGAGATGAAAAAAATAAATTGCGGATCGGACAATAAGTTTTGGAGTTATGGCCAAAAGAGTACTGACAAACCTAGTTTCATGGAGAAGTGCTACTTACCGCAATCCTTACCATTCGATCAACATCTCTACCCCCCCCCCCCCCATAACCATTTTAAATTGAATAAATGTTGAAATATGAGAGAAATTGTTACGGGTTGATATAAGGGGGGGGGGGTAACATAAACACTCATGACTCATTCTTCGACATTTATAGGTTATCATAAAACTGCTCTAACTTTGGATCTGGTTGAGCTAAAATATCAGTGATACATTCAGTTTTAAGGCAATTTAAAGGCTACAACTTTTGTTCCAAAGAATTTTCTCTCAAATGAACGGTAAAAAAGTCTCCAAGCGAAGTTTACGAAAAAAATGCATTTTTTCTAAAAATATCAATTTTCTAGAGCTTATATCTCACAAACCGCAATAGATAGGAAGAAAATGAATGGAACAAATATTGTAGGGCATTTTGTCCTCTCCAAAGTTGGGTTTGACAGTTTTGTCGTGGCATCAACCCTTAAGAAGTTAAACCGGAAAAAACAATTTTTCCTACCTTTAATCCAAGATGGCGGATCGCGCGAACCCCCCTCAAGGTAGAAAACTTGGATTTTTCATCAGAGCCCCTAACCTAATAACATATTCAAAAATCAGAACTACACCACCTTTCTCCCCATTGACTGGACTTGAATGAAACAGACACGGCATGAAATATCGTCCTTGAAGATTTTTTATTGGATTTAAGAAAACCACTCCCTTGTGGTTTTTCCCGCCACAAAATTTGGAAAGAGTTGTAAATGGTCCAATAAGATTTTTTCACTATTATTACTGTTACATGTAATAATTTTTTCAGTTATCTCACATTCACCAAACAAGGAACTTGGACAGATATAGATAGATACTTAAGAAATTCTTAATGTAAATTATTTTTAAAACTTGCAAGCAAGATGAAGATGCCTACTAACAGAAAAACAAGAAAGAGATGATTAGAGATAGTTTGCTCAAGTTGTTAAACCCTTAAGCCGGACATGGTTTAATTTCTGGCATGCACAAGAGTATAATTAATAACCCCTGGAAGTCAAACACCAAAACTGCGACGGTTGATTTAAAAATCTACCTAGAGAATAATTTGTCACGAGTCACGACCTTCTAAAATTGTCGATTGTAATAAAAAAAATCTATTATTCTAGAACTAAAGCAAAATGACTAAAATTGTAATTTATTTAAAGTGTAGGCGCCTAATTAGAAATTCCCCTTGAGCAGCAAGCACCAAGTTGCCACAACTTGCACATCACGTACGATACAAGTATAAATTTCAAATAGGACGTTTTCTCAAAAGACTCAAAACGAATTTTTGCCAAAGTCGTCCTCTATAATAATTTTAAGTCGGGTACGTTAGAGAAAAGTCCATTATATGAATCTTTTTGTATAAAAAGAAAATAATTTTAATTGGACTACAATTTTTCCTTCCACTCGTACATAATTCATAAACTCTTTAGTACACAAAAATAATTGGTCTCTTTTCGAGAGATAAAAGGATCAAATTTACAGAGCTGGGACAAGCCTAAAAGTCTGCGTAAGCAACTTTTCTTTAATTAGGGTTGATGTTGATTTTTAAGGGTGAGATTAGTATAGTTAAAATAAATATTGTTGTATTTCCTTTTTAATTAAAATCTACTGCCCTGGTTGGAATTTTTACATATATTTAAACTTTAATTTATACTATCAAATACATTATGTACCTAATTTTGTATTTAAATCTAATACCTTTGTATTTCTAAGTTAAAGGGCTGTAATTAAAAATAATTACGCAATTTCAACAACACGGAATTTTTTAATAAAATTTGTTTGGTTCAAATAAATTATTTTTGTAATAGTGCAGTCGCTTTAAAACGCTTTTAAACGCCAATTTTTCATTTCGGTGTTTTACGCTTTGTTTAAATTTTTTTTAAGATTGTGGGGTATCGAAAGAATAATGTGATTTATCTGCGCATAATTCACTTTTTAATATCCGTAAACACATATCCTTCGTTTATCATTTGTATTTCGAGCCTATTTGTCTCTTGGGAAAATTTATAGACGCTTTTAAATAAACACCAGCGCTATCTAAATACAAACGTATCGAAAGTTCTTTATAGAAAACTTATAAGGGGTAAAATCACAAATTTGGTCAATATCTCGCTTCTTATTGGTCGGACAAAAATATAGTTAATTATAAAAATTTTAGATTGGAAAATTTTCTATAAAAACGATTTGATGTAATTTTTTGTGCGTACAGAAAATACTGCTCTAAATCCTGAACTCTAAAAGTTTGAAGAAGATGACCTCTCACAGGAAAGACTAAAATGTTACTGCGTTGTTTATTTGGCACGAGAACTGCCAATAAACCAATTCTTATTTTCAGACTAACCAACCTGATTGTTTTATGAAGTATTATTATTATTACCCTACATAAAATACCAAAAGGGACGCGTTCTCGATAAAATTAATAACACGCGAGCATCTAGGCAGTCACGTACAACCCCTCCTAGGTCTTTTTCGTGCAATTTTATTCTGATAACTTTATACGCTAAAAAATAAAATTAATGGTTTAGTTTATAATCTTCGTCCTTTGAAAGTTTTGGTTTCGCTTTGAATGTTTTAATGCAAAAATTTTGATACATTCAAGTTCAACGGAGCAAAAATTTCACACAATTCCCAAATTTCATTAGTCGACAACATTGTTTTAGTCGACTTTTATAAGCCGAAAGACCACGGCCTGCATTAAAAGGTTTCAAATTAACACTTTGCTCGACTTAACATTTTTTACACAACATTACTGCACGTACAACTACCCTTAAATCAACGATGCGCTAAAAGCGATTTATCTAAAACGTCCTAAAATTTAATTTATTTCGAGCGTCATTCTATTCGAGTTCGACGCCTAGCATTTTTTTCCCTTCTTAAGGGTTCATCACATGTGGTTCATAAACTCGTGCTGCGACTTAAAAAATGTTAAACTTTTCTAGATGAGGCATTAAGTCATAGGATGAGTGACACGAGCGTGTGCGTTAAATTAAGGAATATGAACCAAATGTCTCCTCTTATTAACAGGACGCCAGTCATTCTTTAATTTCGAGCCACGACAGTTAGCTTATAACCCCTCTTTTCATTATATACGTCAACATGCGAAACTTAGGGCACGGGTGAAATTACTCCTTATATAAAACAAACGGTGAACGAACTCGAAGACTAGAATGTGCATATTGAGAGAGAAGAGCATCCCGCTAATAAAAACTACATTGAGAAAAAAAATTCAACTTCCCATAGCTAAAAATAGGATTACGAACAAAACTTTAAATATATCCCTGTAAACGATGATGGTTACATTAGTAGTTTACCCCAGAGCGTCACAGGACATAGTCCTTAAAATTATTCCGAGTGTCGCGCATAAAACATAAAGCGATTATTCTTGATTTTAAGTGTGAACTTAACGCGATTAAAGCAGTGCTTTATACCATTTTTTCCGAGTCGTTAAAAGAAAATTGGAAAAGGAAATTTTTTATTTTTTTAAGGTTAGTCGGATTATAAATTTTTTTTAAAAAAGGCGATTTTACATAAAATTACGAAAACCGCCCTTACGAGTTTTTAATTTATTTCAACTCGCCTTAACGAGATTTTTCGAAATTGCTTTTGTTACTCCTAATTAGATGTTCTATTCGTGTTAAATAAATTTGGAATTCCAAATTAAGCAACAGTTGTAACAATGCTAGAAATGTAATTAGTAGACCACGAGAATTATGTGCTTTGTTTTAAGTACCGGAGTGGATTTTAAAATTATTTATATTACACTAGAATACGAAACATATTATACCTATAGAAAAAACCAAATTGCGCAGGAAAGTATGTTGCTAAAAAGAGGATTTACAATTTATCGAGTACAAAATCCAAATCCGCAACAATTTATTTAATTTTGTGCTCCCAAAAACGAGCCTCCTCATGCTGTCTAAATAGGTATTACCATTGAGTATATAATAACACTGCGTTAGTATTACCAACCAGAACTTTAAAACTTGGCCTTAATACAGTGTGTTTCACTATAAGTACAACCGATCAAACATTTTTTAATCTCGTTTTGATGTTTTGGGAAGCCCTGCTTGGTTTGAAAAGACTTTCAAGCACATTTTTAGTTTTTAAAAATCAAGGCCGTCGTGGGAATTGAGAAGAAACTAGTTTCTGTTTAGGGAAAGTGCGATTTTGGTTATCGATATGCTATTGAGAAAAGAAATGAAATTATAACTCATGCAAAATTTCAAAAATATTAGCTGACTTTGGAAGTCAATCTAGGGGACACAAAATACTGGTTTAATCAAAGTGAGCAAATATTTTGCATAGAGTCGACACTTTACCTAAACAGAAATTGACACCTTGATTTTTATAAATCAAAAATCTGCTTAAAATACTTTTCAGGCCAAGCGGAGCAATACTCCAAAATATCAACACGAGATTCCAAAGTTTTTGATCGATTATACCTACTATAGTGAAGTTAATCCGGGGACACACTGTATATATCAAAATTTGTTACTTTTGTTTTTGTCACCTCAGTTAAGGATATTGTTCGTTTGCTCACTTATCCGGTAAATTTGCCAGTTCTAATTAATCGGTAGGTGAGTACGATGTATATCCGTCTGTCTGTCGGTTTTGGTAGCACCCAGTTGGTAGGTCTATTTATACACCACTTTGTCTGTCTGTGACTTAAATATTAGTCGAGGAAGTTGAGAATCAAAAAGCCACTATTCTTGAAAAAAGTTGCGCGAAGACTGACTTTCCAAGGAGAGAGTTGTTTGAATCATGTCGGTATATCCGCGCCAGTGAGTTCACATATCTGTACCTACGTGTTGTTTGCATTATTAATCTGCCCGTCTGTTTGCACCGACAGTTCATCGTGCTGAACGGTCGATCTATGCATCAACAGTTCATCGTGTTAATCGATCGATTCGTGTGAAGCGGTTGGTTTTCCGATTCGATTTTTCCTGTTAACGAATCAAACCAAAGAATTGTTAGTGTTAAAGAGGAAACACTGATTGCAAATTTTGCACGAATAGTGAAATGTTTATTAAATTAAAAAATTTCTTTACTAAAAGTTTGTTGGCGCAGCAAAAAGTAAATTTGAAAGATCAAACATAAATTTTCAAAATCTAAATTATGTTGACTTTATAAATAAGATCAAAAAGCGTCCTTTTCAAACTCCTTGAAATATGAAGTATCAACCCTTAATGAAATAGTAAACCAATGCCTTTGGTTTTAGTATACCAAACACATTTTAAGGATATACTTGTAACGCTGTTGGAGTGATATGCACATCACCCCTAAAGGAAATTCCCTAATCAAAGATAGAAGCACGAGTTGAAATAGAATTGAAACGCGTTGGAGAAAATTGATATTTTGAGTATATACGTTGTTATGTTACGAGCTTCTCTTGGAGTAATTTGAAAACAAATTTACATTTTTTTTTATAAAAGGTTGCTCTTGTTTTTAAACAAATGAAAAATCATCGATATGTTGTTGTGTGAGCAGATGCAAGATATACATTTAAACGAAGCTTTACTTAATATGGGGTGAGTGACACATTAAGGTACACAGAGGACGTAAAAATAGGGATCTTATGTCTTTGACGTCTTCCGATGTTTTTCTATTGTTTTTTCATGTTTTTAATCTTACGTCCCCACGAGTTCCGTTTCTCATTATACAAATTCTTGGAGCTAAAATGTCAGAAGCTGGAATATCATTCACGCTTTGAAATTTAAAACTCAACAGCTTCGTTGATTCATTGATTGCTTAGTCGAGAAAATTTTTACAAAAAGTTTAGAATATGTAAAACTATTTTTCTCTTTTTTCGTTTTCAAATCTCGAGAGGGAAGCTTTAGGAAGTTTTTGTTTTAACTATTTCAGTCGATTTGAATTTTTATCTTCTCCTACTTCTTACTTCTACCAATATTGATTTTTGACTTCAATAAACAAACATTTCGTTAAAAACGATTTTTCAGTTCTAAGGCTCCGCTTTTTCAATTTTTCCAAGTAAGTATTATACAAGATTTGTTGGAAAAGTTGAAACTATGTAATAGTTTTAAAATATATGTCTGTCTGTCAACTTTGCAGATCGGTAATTTTCAGTTTTCTCCAAAACTTGTTAATGTCATCGAGGATTTTCCTTATCGTTTCCAATTTAATAGGAAATTTAAACGAACAAGTTTATACCGTATTTTCTCTATTTTTATCGTTGCTCACAACTTACTTTGGTACAAAAGGAACAATTTTACTACAGTGAAATGGAATTTATTACTTTAGTTTTCCTTTCCCATTAAAAGTAGAAAATACTACAATTTCGGAAAAAATCTGAATTGGCACTCTTAAATAACCTTCAAGAATGGGTTGTAAATAAAATATTTGAATGAAACAAAATTGCGACTTGTGGATAAAAATGCGAAATGAGTGAAA
Organism: Malthinus flaveolus; assembly: GCA_950108345.1. NCBI lineage: Eukaryota > Metazoa > Arthropoda > Insecta > Coleoptera > Cantharidae > Malthinus > Malthinus flaveolus. The sequence continues at coordinate 6,799,615 of OX467286.1, forward strand.
AATGGGTGAAGTCAGGCCAAAACTTTAAGCACACACTGCCCTACTATTCCATTCCATCTCGTCCTCTCGTATATCAAGTTACCCACTGAAGTCACAAAATTAGCCTCAGTTACAAAAATTTACACAAACATGGAGAAGGATGTCTATTGTCTAGGACTAAAAATTAAAATTACGACATTTTGGGCAACTTTTTGTTAATTCAAAGTTTCCTCCTTAGTTTCCACAAATTTAAGAGGTGAATCCTCGGGTCATTTATCATAAAAATGTTTTTAGGAATGTTTACGTGCAAGAATCCTCTTGAGAAAACTGCGTTCACTTTAATCAAGACAAATCTTTAAAAATACTGAAAAGAAACTCAACTAAAATCGGAAAATGACTAAAACATTTCAAATACTTTTCCTTTCCAAGTTTTTCGCCCCCGGTGGCATAAACACCCCTTCAAATTTATTTTCCCTATTTGAGTTTAATTAGTCTCTCTACAACTTATCGAAAGTAAAATAATTAAAAATAAATTACACGAACTGGGTGAAATCAGAGCAAATTTTCCTAGCTTATCGTAAACTTCCAAGTATCTGTCTGGATATGACCAAATATAACCCATCCTCAAGTGTAGACGATATAAACTTTGGTTGCCTAGAATTAAGCTATTAAGCAATAAACTGCCCAAAATCATAATTTGACTGCTTTCATTGACAATTTCAACTTCCTCGATTTAACTTGGGATTGGAGATATAATTTGTCCGCCCTACAATAAAGTTGTTTAAACTCAAAACTGAATGCTCATGAAAGCCGAATGGAAACATAATTCTCTAAGAGAGACTAGATCAAGCTATAGATTAGGTGTTAGCAAAAGATGAAAAAATTAAAACCAGCAATAAACCGCATTCGGCCGGTTATTTACGTCATAAGCGACCTACTTTAAAAATTGAAAATAAACTTATATGGGGAAACGTTTAAATATGAAGAAAAAAAGTCACAGAATTAACTCCAACCCTTAGGTCAAATACTGTGACTTCTTTTACGAGTGAGTTTTATCTCCGCCGTGCCTACCACTTCACATATCTAAGCCACAACTTATCCTTTCTGTGCTTTTAACTGAATTTTTCTAAATGTTACGAAAAAGTAAAAAAGAAATACTGTAAAATTTTACTTTATACGAGACGCATCTACAAGTTCAACCTTTCGAGAATTTTAAGGTTGATTTACATTAAAAATGTATTGTATCGAAAATATACGGTACGAAATACATATCCTAACGACTTTCTTATGTAAATAAAGTTTGAGATGGATTTATAAAATCAAAATGTTCGTATTCCCTTGTTTTCATAAATTTTCTTTTTTAAATGTTTTCCCTATTTTACATTATAAAATAAATTCGTGAAAATTTCCTTTATTCCTTCCTACCTGAAGCTACGCAGTTAACAATATTATACAGCGTGGGTTAAAAGTGAGCTTATGAACAGTTTAATTTTGCCGTTTGAAGCTACGAAAGCACAGTTAGGTAGCTTTCGATTCGCAGATTCTTAAAATATCAACGGCCATCCGGCTAAGCGAGAATTACCGCAAATCTAGTAAAGAAGCGCTCGTATGCTGCTTTTCTCTCATACTGTAGATTAAAGTCACGTAAATAATTCTGGCGAATTTAAGGAAACATAAAACAATATATCTAATTGTCTCGCATAAACTATATGGCGGAAATTTTGGTCTCGACGCTTGACGTCACTTCCGTAGAAATTCGCTCTTTCCGGCAAACTCGCGCAATGTCATCATAAACCATATACATAAAATTTTACTTCTGCCCTTTGTGTGCGGTAACTTAATTTCCACAGCGCCTTTCCTCTTTAGTTCTAAAGTGATACCTTTTGATGTTGACGTTAACTATAAATTACGCAAGATGACGAAAAGAAATTGACACTTTAAAAGGGAAAAATAAGGCTCAAACGAAAATTTTTTTCTTTGATGCAAAAATAACATTAATAATAAATTGTTTTCCTTTCTTATTTAAAAAAAAAGTTATAATGAAGCTCAATTTCAAATTTAAAAGCTAATTCAATTTGGCGATTAAAGAAAAAAATTAAACAGATCGAGGATGAGTTTGGTCGGAACAATTGATAGCAAATAGTTCTTCTTTGGTACATGTTCATTTATCAGGATTCAGAGAAGAATTACAAGTGTGACAGTATCTATAAATAGAAGCTTGATTGAGAATGCTCAATTCGTGTCATCGCTCAAGTTAATTTAACGCCTTTCGTAATTAATTAACGTAATTAATTAATTTCAACAATAAGTGTAAAACTTGAATGAATGAGATCTATAAAAGCGACGAAAGTCTTTTTGTTCAGTTTTTTTGACGTCTCCCAAGAAAATTTTTTGTGACGAGCTTACCTTATAAGCTCTTTGGAAACCGCCGTTCGTTTGTTTTTAAAACTAGCGCTTATTATTTATAATTAAGAAGCGCTTTATTTATCTGGGTTCGACCAGAACAGAATAGTTCTAAAATTAAATAACTACGAGAGAATTGAAAAATCGTTAAAGTGTGGAAAAGTAACAGTCGTGGACGAGCATCAAACAGAGATACAAGCAACGGTGATAAGAACAGAAGACGTAGGCGGACACACGCCGTGGTTTCGAGACGATAGACGTCTCTAAATTGCAAGAGCCGCGATAGCTTAGTGGGTAGAGCACTCGGTGCGACACCGAGAGACTCGGGTTCAAGCCCCGAGTTTTTTTCCTGGATGCTAATTGCATTGGAATGAGTGTCTAGCGCCCACGCCATCGTAGCGTTTGCTAAAAATTGGCTAAATTCCCATGGAGAGCTCTGCAAGCCAAATAATGGGACAAGCAGCTACAAAGCTATAAAAACTCGAAATTACAGGGTTTCTGGTCTGTTAGCTACGTCAAAGCCAACGTAGTAATTAAGATGTAATGTAATTAGTTTTCTAATTAAAATAATAATGACTTAAAACGTCTATAAGTGCAAAGGTGACTTTCTGGTTTTGCAACGAAATGCAAAGAAATCCGTATTTTGAAAACGCAGTGATGTTTGCCTATCTTTCACCATTTTGAGTTTAAATTTCCTGTTTATCGAATCTAACGTCTAACGTCGGCTCCCCCTACTATGCTTCTATTTAAACTAGTTTGTTATCTCGAAAAGACAGTCGAAATCCGAATACACACAAATTTATCAAAGACTCGTTGTAAAACTATGGTCGAAAACGTCAGTCGTCGAAGAACGATCACATTTCTACAAAGCCGTTTTATAATGTTCATCTTTAATCAATTCTTTGATATCTAATCGTTTTCGATATCCCCTATCCCCATGGAGACGAACTTACTTTGTGCCCATCGTATACAAGCAGACAGAATCTGTCGTTGAACCAATAACAATATTTCACAATTTCTCTCAATAGCGAAGAGGTTTTCCTCGAGAGTTTTCAAAAGAAAAACAAACAGGAGATAAAACATTTTTATTTTTCCGAAAAAAGGTCGGCATAAATTATAACGTTTGCAAATTTAAGTGATAAAAAATATTAAATTTGATAACCTCAGGATGTGACGCCAGTATGGGCCGAACCACGTCGCGACGCTGCCAGACAGATATAAATAGCTATAGGAATTCCTCTTAATGTGCTCCGACTGTGCTATCTTTAGAAGTTTACCCCCTGCGAACTCGCATATATTTAGAGAATTTTACGAGTTTATTTATTTTAAAGTAAAATCTTCGCGCGAATAAAGACCATTTCGAATTAATTAGGTTTATGAAAAAATTAAAAGCCTCGGAGGGAGGGGCTAAAAACGAAAGTTTGGTTTTTGCGAATTTTAGGCAAAAAAGTAATTTAAGAGATAATCTCTATTGCCTAGTTCCAACTGCTGACTGCGTACTTTGTTTAAGAAGCTTATGTCGGGCGTTCTTTTAATGTCGAATTAAGTCCACCCGCGTCCTCAAACCATTACAATTGTATGTGAGTTTTCCTAATTAGAAGAAAGAAAAGTCTACTAAAAGCTTAATCGTTTTTTGAACAACTTTTAACCCCAACATTCGAACGTCTTTAAACAAATTTAACGCTTACTCTAATGAATTTAAAATTAGCTCCCAACTCGATTAATTTTCTTTTAAATACAAATTTTCTTCTCTCAAACTGGAGATGAAAGAAAATCGATATTTATACGCTCGGAAAAATTTATATAAATTTATAAAACTAAATCCTACAATAAATTAATTTTAATATTTTAACTATTAGGAACACATAAAGTCGCGTAGAAAATTTTCGACGAGAACTAGAAAATTTCAAACTTTTGCGCGTTAGTTCGGTATTAGATCGAGAGAGCGCGCCACGTGTTCCAATGCGTATTTCTTCTAATTTTTGCAATTTCTTTCGAATTTCAGATGGTTTAAATTTGAAAAATAAATGGCATTCCGAAGAAGTGTAGATTTTGATAGTTACATGGACTGTGATAGTATTGCAGCTTCGACCGAAGAAATTCTTTGGTCAGACGATGATACCGTTGTTGCAGAACAAGAATTAGTTTGGCAAGAAGGTAAGAATTTCTTTTATTTCTTTTTACGTTAAAATACATACACAGCCTCGATAATAAATTTAAGAAAAAAATCAACTTAGGATCTGTGTTAATTATTTTTAACAACGTCCATAAAAAATACATACTATAGGGACATCGCTTGCATTAAATTAAAACCGGCTTACCTACTTACAAATTAATAAATTTTATATAAAAAAATTTTTATGTAATGTAAATTTGTTCTGTAATTACTGAAATTTACGCAAATCATTTTTTCGAGAAAGTTTACTTTTAAGAAAAGTAACGTTTTTAGCATAATAAATCAACGTATTCAATAAAACCCAACATTTTTATTATGTCAACTTTACAATAACAACTTGATCGCCTAAACTTAAATTCGATACGGATAATAAAAGGAAAAACTGGAATCATTAAAAGAGATCAAGAAAAATTACGAAAGCTTATACAAAAGTACCGATGTTGCGGCGAGTTGCGGGGATTATAATAAATGATCGTTTAGTACCTAGTTCAACTTCCTTCGAGGAAAGAAGGTCAGCAAAAAATTACGTAATTCATAACAATATTCAATAATTATTAGCGCAATTTACTTTACTTTAATTCCCGTAAGAATAATTGCAATTGCAGAAAATAAAACGAATTTACAGAGTGTCTATCATTCGCTATCACACTTCACCAACAATCACAGCGAATCAAACTAAAATTATCATAGTTATCATTTTAGGCACTCAAAATTGTTATGACTCTGACTAATTACTGCGCCTTGAGATAGGGGTTGGGTTAAATATTTAATAAAAGTCAAAGGTCGTGAGTGAGGAGCCCTGCGATTAAATATTGGCCCCAATCACAACAGTAGAGTCGTCTATAGAACTCTTTTCTTGGAAATTTCAGCTCTAGAAACAGCTCTAGGTCGACCGCCCTTTGAAAGAGCTTTCGTTCGAATTATTTCGTCAGAAATCAGACTAATAATTTTGTGGTATCGTCCACTGCCACTGGACAAGTTTTCATTTCAGTTCTAATTTATACAGGGCGCTTCAGAAAACCATGGTCAACGTTTTAGGGCAGAAACTACATCCAAAACTAAGTCAAAAAGTTCCTACAAGCATATGCTTTAAAATACACTCTCTCAAGTTACGGAGATAGGGTAAACTAAATACTTAATAGGGTAAATTATTAAAGAAGGTTGCCGAAATGGCCTCCCCTTGAATGTACACAAGCTTGTGCTCTCTTGTGCGTGTTAGTTCTAGTACCATTTAAAAATGCCAGGAGAAGCTCTTATCGTATTATTAAGCTCATATAGCAGCCTGTATTCGGTGCCAAAGTTCTCTTCTAAACTCCACGGGTGTTACATAAACTAATGCCTTAATTTTTCCCTACACGTATAATGAGAGAGTTCAAATCTGATGAACGCGGTGGTCATAGGGTTGGACCACTACGCCCAATTCAACGACGCGGATATGAACCATACAAAAATTTTCTTACGAAATGGGCAAGCGCTCCATCGTGCTGGACCCACATTCCTATTCTAATTACATAAGCCAGTAGTCAAACTTGTAGTTGAGATAGGAGCTCCGCCGAGTCTAGGAAGTTCATGAAGGCCAATGGCGAACCAGCAGAAATACTGATCGAAAATTTGTATTAAAAGCTGGTAGAACGAATTAAGTGGAGATTTGCATCTACCCATGAGTGCAGGTTATGGAAATTTACTATACCTTTTCTAGTGAATGACAGCTCATCCGTAAAAAATACATTTGAAATAAAATCGGGATTCTGAGTTTGCCTTAAAAGCCACTCACAAAACTCTATTCTTGCAGACGAGGCAATAAACATTGTACCCATCGAAGATGATAAAGCTGCAATTGCTGTTCGTGATAATGTTCTCCACTCAAACAATGCAGAGATATTGTAGATTTCAGCCAAATGTTTCGTAGACATCTTTCAAAACCTCACCGATCCTAGATGCGCAATAGGGGAAGTGAGAAAGCTGTAGAAAATGACGCCCAATCCGTGTGTTTAGGTTGGTGTGTATCCTTGGTTAACGGCTTTGTACGAAATTTGGTTTCTTCTACCAATGGTTTTAGACGCAAACGAATCCACCTCTCTTGACCTTAGAGCGTTAGTAAGGAGTGCATTTTTCGCCATAAGCTTATAAGGACTTTTTGACTTAATTTTAGATGTAGTTTCTACCCTAATTAATACTTTGGCCATCGTTTTCTGAAACACCCAAACCAGTATATAAATTGTTAAAAATGGATGATTGCCTTTTGGAAAATAGTACGTAATCTAAATTATCTTGTTAAGACTTGTTAACTTGAAGTTGAAAAGAAAAGTGTTGAGTTACAAAGGAATTGGGAGAATTCGTCTTTGAGCCGTTTAAAAAAATACACAACGTTATAATTTCATCATTGGGATTGGGATGCAATTTGTTGGTTTCTTTTTGAAGTTCGTGATATTTCGGCGGTTTGCAACACTAGCACGCTTGGCATTGGTAACCTCAGCTGCAAAAAAATGGATCGTTTTAGCAATCCTGGGAAGTATTGACGGCAGCCGTTTGAAAGAAATTGTTTTTCTAAAATAATCGGGAGGTGTACTCTCTCCAATTAAGCAACAATCGTTGCAAAATAGAGAACGGCGAACCGCATCAAAAGGACGGTCAATCTTTCTGTTCCTCTGTTTTTTGAATTAGGGGTTGAGGTCAATATTTAATAAAAGTCAAAGGCGATAAGAAAGTGCGCGATCGCACGTGCGATCGCGATCCAGAGTTTTTTTGTTGGAAATTTGCCGCTCTATAAAGAAGGTTATAAACAATTCTTCCTCATCTGTCTTAAATTTGAATAGGCAGTCGACATAAGCCCGAAAAACGTAAATTTCAAACCCAGTAAATAACTTACGGATTGTTCAAACAATTACCTTTCCGTTCGTTCAATTACTACAAAAACTTTTGGTCACGCTCGCTTGGCGTGCTCGAGTTTGCTTATTATAGATACACCGTGTATATATTAATAAAGGTAATAAATAAACAAAGCGGTTGACCATATTGAATGATAAACATCACGAATTATTAAATAATAACCATCATTATCGATTATATCGAAACCATTAAGCACTATAAAAGCTGTTATTACATCAAATATACGGGTAAATTTGTAAATTACAAATTTGGTAAATTTTCACCTTTCGATAAATTAAAAAAATGAGGTTATTTCAATTTGGAACATTTTTAAAACAACAAAAGAAGCGAAGATTCTCTTGTAGTTAGTTTAATTCCGATTTAAGTAACCCCCACAAATTTGTTACTACCACAGTTCTAATCCCAAGGAGCTCGTAATTTTAGTCCAAAGTTTCTAAATTAACTCTTGTTTTAACTCGAAACTTGAACTTGCGTATACAGAAAAGTTGAGAATAGTTGTTAATAATTAATTATATTTTGCAGCACATTATCGTATAAGATTAAACCTGAAACGTATTATACGTAACGTTTGTTTAATGCTAAACTGTTGATAATGATTGTTTAATTACCGTGTTTTAATAAAATTAAGTTTCGTTTTATTAAAATTAAGCCACGATTTTAGACAGGCTGTGAAAAAGACAGATGTGTTATATAGTAACTCATCGGCGATGTCAGCTCTCTTATTAATAAATGAAATTAATTGATTAACCGTGAAATTCGTAATAGGTGGTACGTGAAAATTGATATGAGAGTCGTGCATATTAATTTATGTTTATCAATGACTGTGGGGTGTATTATTGTAGGTATATAGCTAATAAAATTTAAACATATATTCTAAATTGCTACTACCCTTAACGGTAGCAGTAAAATAACAAAATGTCCAACATCGGGATTTAAAGATAATCAAATTTAAAATCAGTTACGATTGTAACAAAGATTTGCTGGGATAAAAAGACATGTAGGTACTATAAATACAACTATACATATTTATGCAAACGAGCAGCGCTACATTTTTTATATTTTATCGTTGGCGCACGATATTTGAAAGAACAGTAATATCATGAATTCGGAAGCCTTTATTCATTAGGCCGAATGGGTCGCGACCTAAGATCCAGAATATAATGAGCCAAACCCAATAAAAGACAGACCATGTGCACTGTGTTACTGTGTACTAAAGAAGATGGAAAATCTAATAGGATTCATGATCCACCTACCCTCCCCCCTGCACCCAGCATCGCTATATCAAGGGTTATAGAGGAGAGGTTGATTGGTATCTCTCACCTTTCAGGAAACCATTAGCCCCTGTGAAACCAACCTCATCAGAACTCTTTAGACGTCTGCCCGCAGTACCAGTTTTAACCAGACTGGTCACAGGTTCGGGGGCAGCTACTCCCCTTCCACCAGCACTTAATCCACTTAATCGCCTCCGGATCATCCGTTACGACCTATTACAGACCAGTTACCATGAAGGAGAGCGCTCAGTGTTCCTCTATCGCACGCCAACAGCGGGGCCAAGCTACCATGATGGCGCGCTCGTGAACACCTTGCACCCCCCAGCAGCGGGGCTGTGTCTGCAACAGGGATTAGGTAGATTGCAGAGAGCCTAGACACGCACTGGTGGTGCCCACGTGCCTAACATTTAGAGCATGCCTACTACGGAAGTACGAGAACTTCCTACCAGAACTCGCGTCTTCCCGTTACTATTTAAAGTACAACTGCAGATAGACTAGTCCACAGCTCCTCTGGTGGAGAGACTGCAGCAGCCAATTTGATCCGAAGATCGCGTATGACTCCGTCGAGCGCTCTACTGTACCGGTATAGCGGGTATAGTTAAATTGACCATATACCGCATAAGTGTCGACACTCTACTTCCAGTTTTATACGTCAGTACTTTTCCCCTTCCCCGCACCCAATCAAGCATGGGACAGGGCTAAGCAGCTGCCGTTTTAAGGGCTGGCCCCTGGACGTACCGAGCCACAGCCCTGTGTGTACTAAAGAAGAGTCAGCATTATGCCTTATGCGCTCAGAACTTTAGAAATATCTAGCTATTACCTAATTAGAAAAGAGCTCGCATTCAGAATATTCGCCGCTTGCGAAAATATGGATAGGAGCAATGAAGAATGCATTTGCTATCAGACTCGCACTCTCGCACCATCGGAGAGGATTTAGCACTGCCTCCTGTAGCAAGAGAGATAATACTTTGTTCGTATAAACAAAGGCAAAACTTCTATAATTTACAAAAAAGAATAAAAATCGTGATCTGGGGGCACTGGGATCTGGGTGTAACTACTCTAAACCTGAAAACCTAAACAAACTCTAAAGTCCTTGAAAGTTTCGAGTAATTTTGAAAAAATAAAATAAAAATGTCGAACTTCCAAGCCACGACTCATGACTGATCTCTTCCAAGGTACTTTATAATTTGTAACAATTGGCAATTGGTATAAAGCGATCTTCAGGGGCTTCCTTTACAAAAGAGACTTGCGAGCTCTTCATTCACGGGAGAAAAAGAATAAACACAGCTATTTATAGGAAGAACCTCTTGGCGATCTATTTGAATTTTTTGCAACTTCAAAGTATCGTTGGTACTTTCATGGTGCAATAATATATGTCATAGAAATAAATAAAGCCAACACAAGCCGTTTTAAATCTAACAGGTTTTATATTTTTTCAATTTTATGCCATTTGCAATGCTCTGCTTCATGCTTACATCTCCAAAGGTAAACGACATCTTATTTTTTTATAATAATTTTTTTAACAAAAAATACAAAACCTAATAACGGATGATTTTAAAAGCTCAATTTTAATCAAACCACTAAACACGGCATGCGATGTTTATGTACGAATCACACACATAAAGATAATCATCGCTTTATTTGCATATTTACCATATTTACCAATAAACGTTTCAACGATTTCCATTTGCATTGTACCTATACTAACCTAATAAGCGAAATTACTTAATTATTATTGGGTTTTGAAAAAACTTCACTTACAGCAATTTTATTTAAAAGCATCCTCTTAAGAGCAAAAATTTTTATGACCTCAAATATTACCATTAAAGAAGAAACGCTGGCATTTGTATATATTTTTTTATTATTTTGTATAATTACGAAGAACATTAAATTTTAAAGTAATTGTTTTGAGTACCTATTAAAAAGTACAGTTTTGTTTTACCGAGTCGGCAAAAATTAGTTTGTACTATTTATCCAGAAGGCTCGGTAAGATATACAATATATTACGAAATTATCAGTGTTACTTCATTTTTGTTATTTTTCTCTCTCACTTGTTTGTCTAGTTTAGTCAGTGCTCAATTATTTTTTTGATTTGAACCATTTAAGATGTCCTTAGGATGTCTCTTTCAAAAGTCGAATGGCCGATGTGCATTTTTGGAGTTTTGAAACTTTTCTGCCCTTCATCAGATTTCTAGTGCTTTTAGGCATACCCTAGACCTAGACGCTCAATATAATCACGATATGGATTATGGATCACGATACGATATCTCGATAATTATTAAGCGCATATTAGGGTGAGATATTGACAGATCGCATTATGTTAATAAATATCGCGATCCGTATCGTGATCCATATCATGAGCGATATTGAGCGTCTATAGTGGGCCATTCAAGTATTACGTAAGCAGATTTTTTACAATTATTTACCCCCTTCTCCCCCTTGTCGGCAAAAGTAAGCAAACCTCTTCCCCTCCCCTCCAATGCTTACGTAATCATTGGTACCTATATGCATTTTTCTTTTAATTTAATTAATCTTTTAAACACATGTGTGTTTTGTTTTCTTGCCATTTGTGTAAAAAAGTAAATAATAACTGCTGACGTAATCACGATATCGACCCCCCCCCACCCCCCATGTCATCAAAAATAAGCAAATCAAAGACCCCCCCGCCCCCCTCAAGCGTTTACGTAATACTTGAATGACCCCTAGGTATATATAAAGTATGCTTTAGATAGTTTTCCTCCATTTTGGAATCTCCAGTTTGTTGGTTTGTTCAATGCATTTTTTATAATATTCGACATTTCTTTCCTTCATTCTGATCTTCGATAACGAGCTCTTTCAGTCAAAATTTTAAATCCGTCCACTCGGTCCAAATCTTGGACAGTCTTGGATAGTCTTGAGTCTTGCGTGTAAACTTCTTAAAAAAGTAACATTTCTATCGATATTTCTATAAATTAATATTTAGGTCATGGAGTACACATGGCCAAACTTGTGAACTGTTCAGCAGAAAATGTATAATGGCTTGGGCAAAGATTTTGCAAGACTGCATACTACGGATGATCAGAAGAAACTGAATTAATAACTGCATTGGAGATTGGAAGATGTAACAGTAAAACAGTAGCATTAATAAACTATGACAGTTAATAGCTACCCTTCACTAAATAATTCAGAATCCTATTGTAAGACTTTTCGAATCCATCGAGCACCCTATGGCGCCATAGTGCACCGTTTGAGACGCACTGACTCGTAATCGATGGCTCTGCATTAAAAATCGAGAAATGAAATTAACTTTTAATCAGCGAGACGCCAAGAATAGCGTCCTAGCAGTTAGTAGGTTATCTCTTCTGACATATTTGCGCTTATTTAAATAAATAAATACGTTTCCATCCGACGATAGAAAGTAGACGATAAATATTTGATTAAATTTAAAGATTAAAATCAATTTTTTAAAAAATAACTTGCTAATGATCTAAAGTTATTTTATCTTCGCTAACTAAACTATACCTATACCTAAAGATTATTATAAATTGTAATCGCAGACCTCGTTTTATTATCGTTGAGGATCTAAATCGTGTCTTCGTCCTCATCGGATTTATGTTCACATTATTTTATTTATAATTTCCAACTTGCAAAGGCTATGCACGTTGCAAAGTGCACAAGTTATAGCGAGCCCGAGACCGGAGACTTGGTGGACGACGTAATCGACGGGCGTCTTCCGTTGTAACTCCGTCTCTCCGTGCGGCAGCACTTGCTCGTGAGCTTGACACTACGACGAACAAGTTACACAAGTATTGTCAGTCAGTGTTCTTTAAAACTTTCAAGTGTTGAGTAGCGCACAATACTACGTAAATAATAAACTTTTCGCGTATGTGTTTTAATCTCGATGACAAATCGAACTTGATTTGTTGGTTTATAAATGCAATTCGTGACAACGTGATTCAATAAACGTATTCTTGTTTTATTTTAATTCGAGATGCACCTAAGTAATAAGCATAATATTGCTATAAAAATGTCATATCGTTAATGTTTATTTTTTCGCAAAAATTACAAATCTACGAAGCCGTAAAAGACTCATTACTTTTACGGGCGCAATGTAATCAGTTTTAAATTGTGCGGGGATTTGTGTTCGAATTTAAAAGTAACGAGATTATTCGTTAATTCGAAGGAGAGACCATGCCTTCTGGAAGAATAGCACAAAAAGTAGACGAACGAGACGAACTGCCCGGTAAGTTTTCTTCTTACAAGAGAAATATTCCATTATTGCAAAATTATAAATGTTATCACGGAGAGGGTTATCGAAATTTGTTGACATTTGCGAGTTTCGACATGGTGTGTTAGACCGGATTTATCAATGAATTTACTATAAACAAATTGATTATGGTTAATTATAGATCGATATATTTATCAACATCGAATATTACAAGGTTTTTTAGTAATACACTTATTGTGGCGCCCAAAGAGGGCTAATTACTTTACACAATTTTTTATAATTGACGATTTCCTTCATTTTTTTAATTGGGAAAAAATGACGAAATCCGCGTGTCTCGTTCCAACAGACTGTAACAAATAATCGTAGAAATTTAAACCTTCACTACTCCACAGCAGTCAGAAAATAACATCCAAAACAATAGAGGGCCTCGAGGAGAATCCCGTTACGAACACTATTCAAAAATGTATTCCAAATGGGGGGTTGAATGCCCTTATTTAGCTAATTTAAGATAGTATCTGTTTAAACTATGCCCTTTCTGCTGCATGCTGGTCTGAACTATGAGGAATTACGCGCAAAAATCTCGTTTAGCATCTCCAGCACGCATTTTAGCCTAATAAAATTATTGTGGCGCCCAACGATAGTAGGGTACATTATTTACAATAATTTAACTTGTTATTTCCTTATCAGTCCCTCCTGAGCACGTTTGAATATTAAAAGCGTAATTTGGTACTTCACATCATCCATACATGGAACTAAGGAAGTAATATACAAATTAGACCTTTAACACTCGGCTACTTAAATATTGACATCACAATCATTGTGATAAGATTAAATCTTGTTCTTTATAATATAAAACATTTTTTATCTTACAACAAGGAACTATAAAAGTAGGTAAATTAATACATAAACACAACGCAAGACTAGCTTGCCAAGAAACAAATCTAATTTAAGTTTATATTAATTGCAATCTCAAATTACACCTTAAAATGTTTATTTATAAAAATTAAATTGGGTCAAATTAATTCAAAACGAGTACATAATCGTATAATTGTGACCATCGAATTTATAAAAAATGACAAGAACAATATAATTCTTTTTATGCGACATTTTTGCACTTAAAAAGTGGATGGTGCAACAAATTATTCTGATACTTATGAGTTGTCAACTCCTCGAGAAATGGTGACTTTTTGCTTCTTAGAAGAAAAAATATTTCTGACTAAAAACTAAAAAGATGATAATCAAAAAGTTGTTAATTAAAAATAAAGACCCGCCTAATTTAAATATAATGAATAACCACATTTTTTTGTTAAAAAAACGCTCAATTACGTTACATTAATCTTTGTGTCAAAAGGTTACAAACCAAGATCGAAAGAATTGCCACATTCCTGAATAATTCCATATTTAATTGTTTTTGATAAAAATTGTATCGAGTAGTATTAGTTGATAAATAAGTCGCACTTTGCAAATTATTGTGGTCAATTAAAAAAATTTTGCCTTACATTTAAATGTCACGAATAGGTGACGTAACGACTTTCCTCGAGGGTATACTCTTGGGGCTAAAATTTCGCGAGCTTTCACTCTTTGTTGTATTATTTTTTTTATCTCGATTCATGGTTATTCCCAACCTTTAAATAATGTAGGTGTTCCTTTTGTCTCCGAAAGCACTCTCTTTAAACTAATTGTACCTTATTGTTATGCAGCCCGTTTTAACTTGGAAGAGGATGGGTTTCAATTAAAGAAATACTTCCATACTCTCGTGGAACTTTGTGCTCGATGATGCCATCCGCATTGTTCCCAATTCTGTAGTTTATCTTAAATATGTAGAGACTGTATGTTATTTCACCACTAACCATCACCATCTACCATCGCCTAATGTCAAAGCGGAGATTTTACTAAACTCAACGCCAAAATGATTAAAAGATGGAGAAGGAAAGTTTTATTGAAGGATCTTTGGTCGAAGTATAATTTCAAATTGCCGCAGAGACACCCTGTATAAGTCGTGTTAAATATAACGTTTCGAGCTTCCGAGTTGAACTATTTCAGTTTCACAATCGCCATTTTAAAAACAATTTCCCACCACTAGGTTTAATTTAAATTAATCGGATTACCGTTCTCATGGCATAAATTTTACAGTTGTACAAATCAACTGCCCAAATGTTCATCAAAATATCGAATAACACATATCAAATTACGCTTAAAACATCTAATAATACTAAAACGAACCGACTACAGAGATACACCATGATCCGATTACTTATTCAACCATTAATATATTAAAATCGATCGTCTATCGTAGTTTAAGTCTCATTTACATACCATATACGAACTACTGTAATGTAAAAGAACCAGTTATTGGGTGAAATTAATCTCGTTCTTTTTAATAAGGTTTCGCACAACGTTCCGTTTAAATGGAATAAATTTCTAACGCGTTCTAAAAGTAAAATAACTTATTCCTGACCTGTTGTTGTGTATATTGCACTCTGATGTGATGCGCTCCTTATAAAGGAACCTGAAGTTCAGCAACTCGATGTTATATTTCTTTTATAAAAAGAACCAAAGAAGAGAATCCAGTTCAACGAACAACAACTATACTGGTCATCGTGTGTAATATAATTTTAGAATTAAGCAGCGCTTTAAAACAAATTGTTTGTTGTCGTGAATGGGTCTTAGAAGATGTTAAAGTTGATGGTTTGGATAGAAGGGGTTACGAGGATTATAAACGATACTGTAAACTGATAAACGCATCACCCTTTTCAATAAAATTGAGTCGTGACTATGATGTTGCCTGCAATGGGTGGATCAAATCTATAAATATTGCTTTTGCCTTTGCGGTGTTACATTCGACGAGAAATAACTTTACTTTTGTTATATTGTTACTTGTTACATAGATATGCCCATACGTTCTTAATAATCACATTATAACTTATGTTTTATACAGAGTCGGCTCCAAAAGTACCACTCACTCGAAATAAAAACCAAACAATTATTATCGAGTTACAAATTCATTTGCTCTTCCATCACAAACTCATTTTGCTAACTTTTTTATATCATAACACCCTGTATATTTTTACACATCAAATGTTTATAATATGTACATCGAAAAATGACTGATGAGGTTTGGAAGCCTAACACTAACCGTTCAGCAGATATTGACACTTGAATCTGTTACTTATGTAAAATTCACCCCGATGTTGAAGGTCTCATTTTGCTGACGTTTTTATTATATAACACTCTGTATATTTCTACACGCATCAAATGCTTATAATATCGATATCAAAAAATTACCAAGGTTTGGAAGTCTAACACTAACCGTTAAGCAGATATTGGCACTTGAATCTGTTACTTATGTAAAATTCACCCCGATGTTGAAAAACTCATTTGTCTGACTTTTTTATATTATAACGCCCTGTACATTTTTACACATATCAAATGCTTATTATATCTACGTCAAAAAATGACTGAGGTTTGGAAGTCTAACACTAACCGTTCAGCAGATATTGGCACTTGAATCTGTTACTTATGTAAAATTCACCCCGATATTGAAAAACTCATTTTGCAAACTTTTTTATATTATAACACCCTGTATATTTTTACATATCTCAAATGTTAATAATATGTACCACGAAAAATGACTGAGCTTTGGAAGTCTAACACTAACCGTTCAGCAGATATTGGCACTTGAATCTGTGACTTATGTAAAATTCACCCCGATGTTGAAAAACTCATTTAGCTGACTTTTTTATATTATAACGCCCTGTACATTTTTACACATATCAAATGCTTATTATATGTACATCGAAAAATGACTAAGGTTTGGAAGTCTAACACTAACCTTTCAGCAGATATTGGCACTTCAATCTGTTACTTATTTAAAATTCACCCCGATGTTAAAAAACTCATTTTGCTAACTTTTTTATATTATAACACCCTGTATATTTTTGCACGTACTAAATGCTTATAATATGAACATCGAAAAATGACTAAGGTTTGGAAGTCTAACACTGACCGTTCAGCAGATATTGACACTTGAATCTGTTATGTATATAAAACTCACTCCGATGTTGAAAAATTCATTTTGCGGTGTTTATTCGACGAGAAATAACTTTACTTTTGTTATATTGTTAATACTTATTACATAGATATTCTCATACGTTCATACAGAGTCGGCTCCAAAAGTGCCACTCATTCGAAATAAAAACCAACCAATTATATTAATTATCGAGTTGGGGCATATAATACAAATTCATTTGCTCGTAGGAATTTCTCTTCCATCACAATTTCAACGAGTTTTTTTTATGTCGGTCGTAATAGTGTAGAGGTGATAATGCGAAGGGTCGTAGGTTAATCAAAAGTAGGAGGTAATCATCGGTCACGAAGAAGCAAAAGGAGAAAATTTCACTGAATGTATAAGTTATAATCAAATCACGTTATATTCCTTTCTTCTTATTTTTTTAAATTTTTTTATCGCCTCGAAATCGTTCATTATAAACCATACGTGCACTTTCCTATATCGTAGCTCGTAGTAATAAATTTTTAAGTCACGTCTAACAAATTACTAATTATTGGCAGTAACGTCGTTCATTCACATTAACCTACAATTTCGGAGAATATGGAATTGCGGAACGATCTGCAATCGTCAAATTACTCACGGTCTGAGAACGCGCTAGTAGCTCCAGCTCGGTGCGGTTTCTATACGTCGGCATACCGAGACTTGCATAGTTCTAATTCAACCGGTCATTAATAGCCAAAAAATGTATCTCTTTTATGCGACCGTCTAAAGATAACTGCATAACTAAAATAAATTCAAAGTTCATTGCAGCAAATTGGCCATTTAATTCGAAACCACCCACAAATAATGTGGTCGTATGCCACGGCTTTAAAATCCATTCAGACAAGGTATATAAGTTGTGGTGATTATAACATAATTGTCGGCTACAAAAGATTTGAAGACAACCATCATATGTTATTTTTTGAGAAGGACCGAAGTAAAATCTACCGCCCCACTCGTTAAACGCCAAAATTTTAAAAGGAGAGACGCTCAGTGGGCGGTTAAGTAAGGCAAAGAACCACAAAATATACAAAGCGATGACCCTCTTGTGGATCTTCTTAGAAAAACAAATTGAATTGTCGGTCGAGGACGCATTTTTGTCACCGATACTACACATGGTTTGTTCAAATGGCGTTTTTGGGACAAAGTAGTCGTTTAGGAATTTGAAGTACAGTGATATTTTCTTAACAATGCAAAATTAGCCGTGAGGCAGATTTCAAAATTGTTATACGTTTTTTTAGTTTCTGTTTTCAATTATTTTCTCAACTTAAGGCAAGAAAAGTTGCGTTTGTTGATTTTCACGAAAGCATAACTTATTTAGTGCTAATACCGCAAATCACGCCGTCGTTTGTAAGAAGACGCATTTAGATGCACCACACAGTTGCATTCTGCGGTCTCGCTACTAAATAACATTCGTGACGTTGTCTTACACAGTAAATATAAAATAAGGTGAGCTAATTTAGAAAATGTACTTAAACTCAGTATGCGTATGTGAAAATGGAAATCAAAATGTTCTTCCAGTAGAGTAGGCATGCTTTTGAAACCTTAGTATGTGCCGTTCTCGAGTCGCCAGGAATCCACTACATTTAAAAGTATTTTTAAGAAGTAGATATACAGTGTGTCGTGAAAGTTTAAGTAAAAAATCATCTAGTTATATAGGCAGGTTTATTCAGAAATTGATTATTTAAAAAAATCCTTTGCTAAGCCTCTCTTAACCAAAAAATGCCTCTTTACAAATTATCGCGTCACTTTATCTTTAATGTGTAGATGCGCGGGTTTGGTTTTAATTACAATCCCAACAATAACCAAGATTTACCGAGCATCGCGAGTTACAAACTCGAACTACTCGGGTAGTTCTACAACGGCCTAAGTTTTCTATTTTAATTACGATAAGAAATTTCTTGTTTGTTTGGTTGGAACTTGTAGTTACTTTAATTAACTTAAACTTTAATAAGGGCACCAATTTTAAACTTTATACGTGTAATCGTAACCTACCACATATCCGATGCTCGAAGCTCTAATAACTTAAAAGATAATGTATGTAGTACGTTCGAGTATGTTATAATTTAGACAAGAAAGTGAAGAGGAAATTTAATTTCCTGTAACCATTGAATGTAAAGAGAATAAAAGCTCTCAAATTATTAGTCAAAATTTGAAATTCCCCAAGTACACTTCTGAACCTTTTGATGCGAATTCTCGCGGTATAAAATTTTGAAAATGTCGTAATCTATATTTTAACGACGATAATTAAATTTGTTTAAAATGTTATCTTACGAAATGTGTGTCACTCGGTCTTAAAATTTGATGTAAGTATCATGCACAAGCTACTACAAGCTTTTTTTTTACGTTTCAAAGTCGATTTTCTTTTCGAATGTGCATTTTAAAATGTTATTAAGAAATAGTCACGACTACATAAGTATACACGCGACTCGAATAAGAATGCATTTTATATTTTCTGCATTTCGTATTCGATTACAATCGTGACCAACATAATCTGCATTTGCCGTCACCTATGCAAATCTTGGCTAATCTAAACTGACTCTATAAGCGCCATTTTACTGCTGATGTCAGCTTAAACTAGGCTTAGGCATGTTAACTATGTGCACCGTAATCTAAGCATTATCGGCAATTTGTCGAAATGTTTGTTTCTCGGAAATTTGTGTAAAGAGGAAAAATTTGGGAGTGCTAATTTGATATTTTAAAAACAATTCTAATAATAAAACTATGTACTTGAATAAGGGATCCATATTCACTGTGGTTTTAATATCGTTTTTCGAGCCCGCCGACTGGAAATAATTACACGTATCATTTTCCAATTTCAAGGTTTTGTTTTTTTTAATCGAAGAGATCTAGACGTATTTTTAACTTGGTTTTAAAATACCCTTTCATTACTTTTCACTTTTCGAGAGCGTAACGTCGCTAGTGAAGTGTTGATCCTAACAATCGATTCAAAAATAGAACAAAAACGGTGGAAATTAAAATTTTTTTAAAACGATGGAGATGAGAGATGAAATCGAAACACAAAAGTAATTGTAGAAGTGATAAAGAAGTCCAAAGTTGTTCGAACAGCCCAATGAAACAATGTGGAATTTGAGTTCAAAAACGTATAAATACAAAATACACAAAAACAGGAATAAAGTGAAAAGCGAGACTACCAAAAATTAACGAATCATATCAAAGTCGGCTACGTCGCGCACAGCATGCGATGCTACTCTAGTTCTCTAACTAGAACGGAAATATTTGAGTTTTTTAATCAGAAATAATTGAAAACAAATTAAAATATATTTCTTACGTACCATATGCAAATTTGAATATCTATTTGCGCAATTAATTAAAGACTGAAATTTATCGAACAACATTAAACTAATTTAATCTCTAATCTAAATCTCGGAGTATGTTTACCATTAGCGTTAACTAATTAGCCATTACACTACGTACACAAGAAAAATAATCTTCGACAAACTCGCATTACAAAACACTGCAGCTATTACAGGTATGGGAGGTTTTTTCGCAAAAAGTTGCCATTTTTCTGTGATCAGAATTGCCACGAGACACGAGACCTTGGCGTAAATTCAAATTTGAAGTACGAACTATTGTTACTTTGTAACCAACGCATAATTTTTGCAGAAAAACACTTTAATTGATGTCAATTTGCTTAATTACCTCTTCATATAATGGCGAGCGTCTAGATGTTAATTACTGGCGCCTTACGTTTTATTTGTTTAAGCCTCGTGTAGTTGGTTATTAAAAGCATAAAAATGACACTTTGAAGTTGTACGTTTCGCGCATTTTCATTTTCTTTGATACGCGAAATTTTCAAGACCATGAGTGTTTTCGTTTACGCTCGGATTAATTTTTGCAATTAAAATCAGTTTGGTTTCTTTTCTTAAAATGTTAATTGTTGACCACTCTGAGTCATCGACGAACACCAGCCTCAAAGTCTGGGTCTCCGTACACCCTGAGGCACCACCATACAATCATCGATACTCGTTTAAGCCATAAATGGAAGTCAACTATATATTATTACATTATACCAGAATGAACAAAACAAACGACACTTGAATATAGTCTTTAACCAGCTATATGCCAAACGGGCAACAAAAGAGAAAGTTAAAATTAGAATGGTTTTCATTTTCTATGAATATGATATGGATCTTTTTAACGCAACTCAGGATCAGGTTATTCCTATACTTTCATTTTAATTTATCGAAACAAGGACTGTTGGCACGCTCCTGTTGTAGCTACTTACACGCAGTTCTCAATAAGAGAGAAATTAGAGCATAAAGATTTCAACTGGTTGCGAGTCTTTGTACGAGTAAGTTCGAAAAAATTCAAATTACTTTACCCCACACCTATATGCCTTTTGTATTTGGAATTGTTGAACACGACAAGATAGGATCTTTACAAAACATGCTAAGAGGAAGACATTAATTTATTTAAACGACTAACAGAAAATAAATTTCAGATGGGCAATATTTAAATACTAAAGGACTAATGTGCTAATGGGTAAAGGCTGTTCTAGTAAATATAAATAGTACACTAAAATAATAATTAAAATGGAGAAACTACTAATTTGCAGCGGATAAAAAAATAATTTTCGTACAAACACAGTAAAACACTCTGTATAATTTTACGAATAAAATTACTAATACTAATTGAAAAACTACTAAGGTGACGTTCTGTAAATATTGGCACTTGAATCTGTTATACTTATTTAAAATTCATCTCGATGTTGAAAAACTCATTTTGCTGACTTTTTTATATTATAACACCCTGTATATTTTTACACATATCAAATGCTTATAATATGTATATCGAAAAATGACTAAGGTTTGGAAGTGTAACACTAATCGTTCAGCAGATATTGGCACTTGAATCTGTTACTTATATAAAATTTACTCCGATGTTGAAAAACTCATTTTGCTGACTTTTTTATATTATAACACTCTTTATATTTTACATGTATCAAATGCTTATAATATGGACATCGAAAAATGACTGAGGTTTGGAAGTTTAACACTAACCGTTCAACAGATATTGGCACTTCAATCTGTTACTTATTTAAAATTCATCCCGATGTTGAAAAACTTATTTTGCTGACTGTTTTATATTATAACACCCTGTATATTTTTACACATATCAAATGCTTATAATATGTACATCGAAAAATGACTAAGGTTTTGAAGTGTAACACTAACCGTTCAGCAGATATTGGCACTTGAATCTGTTACTTATATAAAATTTACTCCGATGTTGAAAAACTCATTTTGCTGACTTTGCTTATAATGCTTATAATATGGACATCGAAAAGTGACTAAGATATAGAAGTATAACACTAACCGTTCAGCATCTGCTGCCACAAGTGCCAATATCTGGCACTTGTTTAAAATTCACCCCGATGTTCAAAAAAAATATAGTACTGCGACGAGACCTTCAGATTAATTAAATCGCTTACTATTATAGTACATATACGTCACACTCAAGTGTCCTTAACAAACATCAATTTGTTTGACAATTATTTTTGGCAAATGTACGCAAATTTACTATAATATTACAACAGTGTGTAAGTAAAGAATTATTTTTAAAGTGCAACTACTAAAAATATAGTTTCTCAATTGCAAAACGAGTTGAAATTTTTTTAAAAAAACCTACGCAAATCAAATAAAACGTTTAAATATTATAATTTGGAAAAAGCTGTCTAACTGCATAATAAATATTGAGTTATGCTTATAGGTAATAAAGAAACACCTACATTTATAACCTTGCGTAAAATGAATCAAAACGCGATGAGGTTCGTTATAAGAAGTTATGAATGAAAAAATTTTGTAACCAAAATTAGCGTTTTTAATTAATAAAAAAAAAAGTTAATCGTTTGCAATAATTATCTCATATAGCAAGGTGTATTAGGTTAGGCATTGCTTCATCTTAAACTTTATCTTTTCAAATTTGCATATTACTGGAGAATTCTGTAATTACCTGTCATTATGTATATCTTTTTAATTCAACTAAATACACGATTTTATGCATGTAAAAGTCGTTTAACTATTAATGCCCCCCCCCTCCTTTATAATCATTAAGTCAGCTGTTGAAAAAAGGACGCTTGTATTGTCAGATATAAAGTCGTAACTTTGTAAGTACTCGGGGCTTTATGGTTTTAATTTAATTTACTACTACGGTTCCCGAAGGAAGGATCTAACCTAAACGTGACAATGCATGAATGAACTTAAAATTTAATTCATTTCTTTGTCGTTAGTAGTACTAAGAATTGGGTGTGTTTCGAGTTTCAAGGGGTTACTTAATTAATTTTAAAAACTTCATTGTGGGCTAAAATTCTTAATATTTCGTTTCGCTTCGTTTAAAGAGCTTCCTGCCTAGTCGGAGACTTCAAAGGGGCTATTGTAGCAAATATGGAGCTTCTCGAAGTCGTTTCGTGCTAAAATGAAGTCGAGGCAAATCGAATGTGTTGCAGTCGTCAGGTATTGCTACAAGAAAGAATTGCGAAGATCCGGGATCTAATTCGTCCTAAATAACACTAGTCCTACTTGATGATAACGACTTAATGATAACAGTTTTAGTAGCCCATTGAGTTCTGAACAAATTTAGTCAAATGCAAAATTTCGGTAGGATCAATAGTTTTTGGTAATGCCGTTAGAAAGAGGAAAGAAAGTCCATCAGAAGAAAGTGTGGTAAGATTGGAGGCCCCCTCATGCTGAGAACTGAGAGAAGATCATTAGCTCCAAAAACAGTTATAGTGCCTACTCTAATTCAAAATTAATCTTCGAGGCCATCTTTGTTTTGTTTAAAGTCGTTAAAGGAGAGTGTATTTCAGTAGCGATCTCATATATTGATTCGTTCAACTAAAAAATTATTTATGGATACGTGGGCGTAAATAACGTAATTCATTTAACCTGATGGCAATTTTTAAATTATTCATGGTACACCTGTTGGTTACGAATTACGACTTCTCTTTATGGTCAAAACTAAGAAGGAAATGAAATAACATTCGTAACGTTGCCGTTAGGCAAAGTGTGCGCCATCGCGTTAATTTACAGCCCTTTGTTGCAGAAAAACTGTTACAAATGAGCGACAAATTAAAAGGACTCGTAAGAAAGCGTTTATAACCGTAAGTTAAGCTCTGTTCGCGAGATGGCTCTTTGTGTCGACGACCGTATCGCCATTTTGAATTAACCGCAAGAAACGAATTATTACGAATGTCCATTTCAGTTCAAAAAAGTCATTTCATTCAGTTTTTCGTCATCAATAAACAAGTTTAATATTATTGAATAGATTTCTAACACATATAACGTGAGTTAATAAAGAGTAAGTTAGAATAGTGTAGGTAGACGACTTCCCTTTTGCATTTAATTTGCATAGGAACCCGTTTCTAACACCTACGCCCCCCTATTTGTGAATGAAACACACATATAAGCGAGCGTTAAATAACTACTTTTTGAGAGAGTAGGTTGAATAATTCGCCAAGTGACCTAACTGATTTTTTATAATAATAATAATATAAAAGCTTTACTCGATTCTTAAACTGCTCGTTTTCGTTTGGAGCTTAACTTTTAATTTTTATCAAACCTACGTAAATCCTTAAGTCAGCTTTAGTAATTACTTCGCGTGGGCCCTAACGTTTATTAATTATTTTCAATAAAGCACCTGTTGCTGTTTTCTTTTTTTTCTAATTTTTGTACATAATTTTCTCGAGTGCGTACTTAAAATTTTTCAAATTCGACTAATTAAGTTTGATGGTTGAGAAATATTCTGCTTAATTGAACCACTCGGGCTCTTGAACGCGAGTTATAAATTTCGATCCACTTAAATAATTAATAATGGGTTCAAATGTTTTAAATTTACGTTTATTATGGGAGATGTTCTCAATGTCTATATGAGATCCTTATATTAGTAAAGAATGTTGGGAGTATCGAGTGTCCACATTTTTCCATGAGATGCATTTTTGGGGGAGAGGCCCTAGACTCTAGTCTAGTCTTTTTGAAAAGATTTTTAATAAATTATTTATACCCCCCCTCCAAAGGATTTTGCACTTCAATATAAAACACTACACTACAGAAATATGAGCCCGATGCCTCTATGTCTACGCTATGGTCAAAAAATGGAGTCGCTCGACTGTTTGAAAACCGCTGTTCTATGGTAATAATCCACCGCCAGTAAGTGCATCCTAATATGTTTCTAAATTCTAAATTACCAACTTGCACCAGTTTGGTACGTGACGTGCCAAATCCCACACTTTAAACGGAAAATCCTCTGCAATAATGCGATTTCGCAACACGATAAAATTATGTGGGCCATTGATCTATTCGATCTCTGACTCAATTCTAAAGTGCTTTCACACCTTTTATAAAATAAAGCACAAAAATTTATTAAAATTTACAACCGACAATTTTAGTCCTTCTAATCCGAACGGGCGGCTTTTGTCTTAAAAGTTTACACGGAAAATTCTTGGCGTTACATTGCACCCCCCAAAGTAGTCATCACATACAAAAATTCACAGGTAGATACACGATCCTCTTTTGAAGCAGGTAGAAAAGATTTTGTAGCTCGTTAACTTTTTGTGTTAGCCGAAGCTTGTAAATTAGTACCTATACTAGTAGTGGGTTTATTTTTAACTCCCGAGAGATTTCAACGATGAGTCTGTGCATCAGAAATTTGTAAGTCGAAGTTTTTACAATGAGGTCGTAAATTTTTGTCTGGCTGTTACAATCGAGCGCAAATAAATACGAATACCTTCGATTTGATAAGACGATTATATCGATAAAGTAATAACATGAGTTCATTGATAAAGTTTCTAAGTAAACTACTCGAAGTTCATGCCGTGCTCATATACAAACATTAAGGCTAGACGTCGAGGGCCGGTTTCTTGGTGTGTGTGTGTGTGAGTGTGGTGTGTAGACCATTCAGTTTCTCAGTTTCAGTTTGAACGCGAACGTAAAGAAGTTTGTAGTGGTGACTCATAGAGCGTGGAACGTTATTTAAAAAACGTGGGAACCAAATTGCCAAACTCGACAGTCAAAATATAGTCTGCAAGCTCCAATTTTCTAAAATGCGAATCGTTTGTGTGTAAATGTAAATTCCCGTTGTTCATAGATTTATTTTGTACGATTCGCGTCTTGCCAAGTTTTAAAATAAAGTGTTTGTGACGAAATACGAAACAATAGATGCCAAAAGGATATTATCTTGTCTCGTGTTTTCAATTTTGATTAAAATCTAAACACAAGCGAGTATGCAACGACGTATATTGAATTGCACCGATGCAGTTCACTGCCCCTATAATACATGTTAAGAAACGTTAGCTGCAATGACGAGTCAAGTGCATAAGAGTAGACCAGGAAGTGGACTGAGCTTCTCAGTTCTGGGTGAGTTATTATTGAAAAATATTGTAACCCAAAAAAGTTTTCCCAACACCTACTTATGAGCGGTTTAGTAGGTGTCAACTTATAAGCAGTATCTCGCTCCATTTCGATCGTGATTAATATAGAATTAAATGGGGTATTAAGGTTCAAATCGACAGTTTTATTCGATACAAAAAGAACGAAAGTATAATAAAAGAAAGGAAGTGTTGGATTAGGGTCAAAGTTTCCCACGAAGCTACCGTACAATTAGCAACGTATCGTGGAAATCTTCGAACTTGACTTGTTTCTTTAATTTAACTCTTCCCAACTCAACTATATAAAAGCAATTTGAAAGCACTAAATTGCTCTTTATTAAGCGCGAAGAATTTTAAAGGACCTTTTTCCTACATGTTAACGCGCTAACGTATCCAGTATCCAGAATCAATGACCCTAAACCTAAAGTGGGCGAATTGGCATCAGCTTCGCTTTACAGCTATAATTAATTAAAATGGCAAATTCGATTCATTCGCAATACGCAATTTAACGAGAAATTTACTAAACTTATAAAAGCGTAAAATTGTGGAGAAGTATTGAAGTGGAAAGCGTTGAAATTGGACCTCTGACATTCTGACATATTAAAAATGGATCGGCGGCCACAAGTGGTTACTTTCCAAATAAGTGTTCGATCCAAATTCGAGTTCCTCTCGGGGAGCTTTAAAAAAGTATCGTAATTAATCAAGAGGGTTTTTCGCGCTTTAAACCTTTTAGAAAAATGATTTCCTATTCTGCCGAACTACTCGTCACATCGGCGTTGATTAAGAAAATTTACGAATTTTGCTCAATTTTTCATTTTGAAGAAGAAATAACAGTTTGAGACATTTTTTGCTTTTTTTGGGAGTGTTTAAGTAATCGTCTTGGATAATTTCGCTCGAAAGCACAAAAGTCCACAAACCGAAAAACCAAAATAACTGACAGCCAATACGTAATGTACAGTTTAGTAAATATTAGTCGTCCAATATTTACCTCTTTTCCGATTCTTTCGTTCATCTCTCGAAGGCTGTTTTATTTTTGCGTCATTTTTATTTAAAGAAGAAAAGACAATGATGTAATGTTTACTATGAGATGCTCATAACCTCGAGTTGAGCTAAAAAAAGTTATTGTTATAATAGTTTTTATCGAACGAAAAGGTGTAACAATTTTGTGTTGTGCATAAAACACATTAAAGTAGGTTTATGCTCGATTTACAATGAAAAGGAGGTCAAAGCATTATACCTATGCAATTACATTTTCTTTAAGACTTCTTTAAGCGTTTGAAGTTGAGTTAGATTTTAGCTGCTAGTTGTACAAGAACAGCTATTTATCTGATAAAATATTTTATTATTTTTTCCAACATGACAGCTGATAGATTAGCAACGTCAGTGCATTAATATTTTTATTAGCTCTGTATAAAGTGTACATATACTACACCGTGTACATGCTATGGCTAATTCATTATCTTGGTCTTGTTTTTGATTGAGTAATTTGTTTAACAATATCTTTTGTGACGTTCCATTATTAAATGATGATTCGAAATAGTCTCGTGATGGTTAATTATACGTTACTGATTAATTTTAAATACTTACATCTAACTGTAACTTTAACTAACTAGTATGTAGAGCCTTTTATTTGAAATCAATTTAACAGCGTGTAGAATGTGTTATTGAGGGTTCGCGTTCCAATTTATTCAAACTTTTACAAACAATTTTGGGCTACTTCGAACGCTTAACCGATAAAATTAAGAAATCTGCACGATAAAAAAGAGTTCCTCCAAAACGGTCAAACTAATCCTTCTTTAGCTTTGATATGTCGTAAAACCGTTTCCGTCAACAACAGAATTTTTTTGTAGAAAAGAAACCTAGATATTTATGTACTTTTTGCAAAATTTATTTTTAGTGAAAATGACCGTCTAATTTTCAAGGGTCTTTGACTTCTTGAACGGTGACGAAACGACGCCTTGTAGGACATTGAGTCCTTCTATTCGTATAAGGAGCCCTGGAAAATTCTGTCAAACAGTCTAAATAAGCCCAACTGCGTAAAAAGAAAAAAACGAATTAAAACCTTGAAATTGCAACTTCTAACGAGATACTTTTTTATTTTTGAAATTATCGCATATATTCTTGATTGAGTTATCGCCCACATCCTTGTTTTGTCGTTTATTGTGGCCAATTAAACAGTTTGGCCTTTATTATCCATGCGACCTGGTACCTATAGGTTAACTATAATTCTTCCTTTTCTTATCTAATTGTTCCGTTCCATCATCCAGCGCTTAATAGTTGGGGAGTCCTTCCATATGAAAACGTCTAAACAAATTGTTTTTTGTTGCTCCACTATTTCAGATTTTGTTCAAACTTTGTGAGAATCTTCATTAGGAATCCAAAGAAGGAAATCCAGCGTAATTTAATTTTCGCATGCGTCAGTTCCCCCCTACCCCAATTAAAGCGTTTAAAAAACGCCATTTTTATGCTTTAATATTTTGAGCTGTAAAAAATTTTCCATTGGAGATATCTGCACCATCAAGGTGGCATATTAAAGCTAAAAGATAGTCGTTTTTGTAAAAAATATAAAAATTCACACAATAAATACCACGTTGCTGAAAATACGCTTATTTTACTGATTTTTCGTGATTTTTAACTGACTCCAGTGTCTCGACTGTTGAATGCAAACAGCCAATATTTCTCAGAGATCTAGTGCACATGTCGTGGAAGAAGTTGAACCTACAATTGACTCGTTCGGCCTACTCTTTACAAAAAAATCACTGCTTGAAATTTTGAAATTTTCAAAAATCGCATTATTTAGGCCGAAATATGAGCATGTGGACGGCAAGCTAGAAATATGAAACTTACAGGATAACGAGTTCTTACCTTGAACTTCAAGAGCCTATAATATCGTTTTGTTATTCAGATCCTTTGTGCGCGTACAGGCGGTTAGAAATTTTAAAATTTTCAAAAATCGCTTTATTTAGGCCGAAATATGAAACTTACAGAATAACGAGTTCTCACCTTGAACTTCAAGAGCCTATAATATCGTTTTGTTATTTTAATCCTTTGAGCGTGTAGAGGTGGTATAAAAGAAACAAAAATATCAGGAATTTACATAGGATACCATTTAGAATTCAACAGTTAGCTACACACACGAAGGATGAAAATAACAAAAAGATGTTATAGGCTCTTGAAGTTCACGGTAAGATCTCATTATCCTGTAAGTTTCATATTTCTAACTTGCGGTCCACTCGTTCATATTTCGGCCTAAATAAAGCGATTTTTAAAAATTTCAAAATACGAACCGCCTGTACGCGCACGAAGGATGTGAATAACAAAACGATATTATAGGCTTTTGAAGTTCACGGTAAGAACTCATTATCCTGTAAGTTTCATATTTCTAACTTGCGGTCCACACGTTCATATTTCGGCCTAAATAATGCGATTTTTGAAAATTTAAAAATTTTCAACTGGCCTGTACGCGCACAAAGGATGTGAATAACAAAACGATATTATAGGCTCTTGAAGTTCAAGGTAAGAACTCGTTATCCTGTAAGTTTCATATTTCTATCTTGCGGTCCACATGTTCATATTTCGGCCTAAATAATGCGATTTTTGAAAATTTCAAAATTTCAAGCAGTGATTTTTTTGTAAAGAGTAGGCCGAACGAGTCAATTGTAGGTTCAACTTCTTCCACGACATGTGCACTAGATCTCTGAGAAATATTGGCTGTTTGCATTCAACAGTCGAGACACTGGAGTCAGTTAAAAATCACGAAAAATCAGTAAAATACGCGTATTTTCAGCAACGTGGTATTTTTTGGGGGTATGTATTGTGTGAATTTTTATATTTTTTACAAAAACGACTATCTTTTAGCTTTAATATGCCACCTTGATGGTGCAGATATCTCCAATGGAAAATTTTTTACAGCTCAAAATATTAAAGCATAAAAATGGCGTTTTTTAAATGCTTTAATTGGGGTAGGGGGGAACTGACGCATGCGAAAATTAAATTACGCTGGATTTCCTTCTTTGGATCCCTAATGAAGATTCTCACAAAGTTTGAACAAAATCTGAAATATGCTGGCTTTACCGATTAGACGATTTCATATGGAACGACTCTGGGGATAGTTCTGATAGGAGCTCGTATGTGGCTTTGCCACATCGAATATGTGAAAATAACCCTCAAAGCATTAATTTTATGAAAGAAAATCTATCACGCCATGAGGTATTTATAGCGATTTTATGTAAACATCAGTTAGCACTTAGAAAATAACAAAAAAGTTTATCAATTTATGTTGATGAAATATCGAAAATTAATTAAATTTTTATATTAAACGTTGTCGAACTACTTAGCAATTATCTTAAATTATAACAGCAATTCGAACGAGAAAGAAAGAAAAACAACTTACGAGTTTACTTTGTATTAAATTGTCGTTACAAAATTGATAAACAAATTGCTTTTAGTCTGGAGCCCGTTACCGACGACACCTAATTATGCACTAAAGTTTAATTGTTTAAACAATCGTTTGTTTTAAAATAAATATTTGTTGTTGTTGCTGTAATTTAAACGTTTTTGAAAAATTAAAGTAATAATTTCAGAAGCCGTCACAAGCAGCTACTGGTGTATTGTACAATTATTCTTTCTTTAGCCAAGCCGACTGTCTGAACAATATAAAAGTTGAAAGCAATTTATTTTAGCACCTACCAAAAAAGAGTAAAATAATTTGCATTCGAAATTCAAAGGTCATTTGCTTGTTAATTTTGTAACTAAACCGCCATCTCCATATTCGCCATCGTCTCGAATAAGCTTTATCCGAAGAGTTATTCGAGCGGATTAAGAATCGCACAAAAAAATATTATTTGAAGTAGCCAAACGTAAACAAATTATATTTGTGTATTAATTAAGTGCGACATATCTAATTAACCCACATTTAGAAATTTGTCTCGAGTTCCCGAGTACTCGACCGAAAAAGATCGAAAGTTTATAAATTGCAATAAATGAAGAATGGACAAAACAAGTGTAAATAACGTGGGCTATCCGTGGGTGATATTGGACGTGTAGGTTGGTGGTCATCTTGCCATATTCTCGTCTTGCTAGGTTATAAACCTCGCGAGTGCACCCCTGGTGTTTTAACAACATATAATTTTTAATAATTAATAATTAACGAACGGAAACGTAGACTTTAATTGATGTTGCATTTGCTCTCATAAACATAAATTTTCGCATGTATTAGGTACACGAAGGAAATTCCATAAATATCTAAATCCAGTTAAGAGTTCAAATTACTTTTATTGTTCCTAACAGTTTAATTGCTTTTTTGTAAGTATATACGGTAGCCTCAACTAATTAAATGTAATTTCTGTTAATCTCATTTTAGAAATGTAATTAAACGTATCTTAAATAATTGCATGTTGATGTTTTCAATATTACCTGCTGAGAAGTTGATGAAGTATAAGTTGATTTATTTAGTATCAACTATCAACCTCGTTTATTAGCGGTTCAACTTTTTTTGTTCGTTTAAACAGGGTCG
Organism: Malthinus flaveolus; assembly: GCA_950108345.1. Classification (NCBI taxonomy): domain Eukaryota; kingdom Metazoa; phylum Arthropoda; class Insecta; order Coleoptera; family Cantharidae; genus Malthinus; species Malthinus flaveolus. The sequence goes on from OX467286.1 coordinate 6,831,488, forward strand.
GTTCTAACGAGAGCGAGTATGTGCTCCAAATGCAAAAAAATTAAAGTAGTCTCACCTTCACCTAACAGGGTGGCTGAGTAAGAAATGGACTAACGTTATCATATCAGGTCTGAATTTCTGACCCTGGTCACGTATGAAACGACTTCTAATGGATTAACAAAATAATTGTTGTGCTTAGTATATTATTGTAAATTTTACAAGTAATTAAAATATTGCAAATAAATGATTAATTCCATAATAAAAATACTTCAGATAAGGTTGGCGCCATATAATTTTATAAACCTCAAATACACTGAAATTAAATTTCTTTCTTATCAATACCATGTCATCTTTTTAATATTACATATAATAAAACAAGTTATTGATGTAAAACTACTAATCATTATTACCAGCAATCTGACGACGTTGTAAGACGTGTTTTGTAAAATTACTTTTGCTCCTCTATAATTAAAGGAAGATTTTTGAAAAAAAAAATTAGTTAACATTAGCCGCCACTTTTATAACGTGTAACAGTAAAAAAATAGTTATTTTATATGTCTATCACGTTTTGTTTGTCTATTCATATCTCTCTACCCATAATTTTCATATCTATCTTCATCTACAACTTTCGTACAATCCATTACAAGCTATATTTGTACGTCAAGTCGTGTTTTGAGACGAACGATTTTTTTAGCACTAATTAATTATTAATTTTAAATTTGCCTCGTCGTATTAATTTTAATATTAATAACGCACACTCCACGCCGTACACCCTGTATGTATAACTGAAAGGCATTTCCATCAGAATGGTATTTACCGTATTTACACGAAGGGCAAATCTTAGTTACGCTACAGAGTTTAGGACAGAAAAATGAGATGCAGGTATGGGCAACGGCAGAAAATTTTGCAAGGGGGTGCAAATTTCTTTTAAGAGTCGGGCAAGGGGCGTGGCCTATCCAGACCCGCGTTTATAGTTTTTGAAGTCCTAGACGCTGTCAAATTTTGGGGCCCTTTGTTTGAAGAAAAGAGTAGAAAAAAATAAAATTTTTGATTGTTCAAGGTCAAACGGCTTAAAATGAAGTTTAGAAATTTTAGGAGCGATTGATAGTGTCTCCAAAAAAATGTTTAACAAAAACAAGTAGGAAACTTATTTCAGGTAAACAAAAAATATTATTGGAGAATTCTGAGTCTTGCACCCTCCTGCCGGCGCCCATGCATGCAGGATGTACACAATTATAATTTTAATTATAATCTGAAAGTATCCATTAATTAGACGTACTAATTAATGTGGTGTTAATAACTGTTTTTTGATTTAAATTGATTTACTTCGATAATTTAAATTTTCACCCAACTTTAACTAATTGCCATTAAAAGTAATAAGATAAAGGCCTTTAAAGGACGTCTAATTAAGTTACTTATTAACCTCATTGTTGTAAATTTAAATGCAGAACAGTATACCTAGATAATTAACCTCCTTAGTCCTTTTTGCTTAGTGGAGTCATTGTTTCCGGGTGTTTTATAGCACTAGTATGTGTATTATAGGGGACGCTTTTAATTGAAATATTTTAGTACCTAGTTATAGTGTAGTAAAAGAGGAATTTTAATTTCAATTAAAAATATATGTCTGAGCTTCCCTATAGAGAATATGCTTACAGAAGATTAGAAGGTTGCAATTGAATGCTTTATTGGCAAAAATTAACAGATAACGGTCAGTACGCTGACTATTGAATATCGTTTAGGCCTAAATGGCAGCTTTTCTGGCGATTTTATAGCTGTCATTAAGGTTTTGCAATAGACTAGCTAACAAGCTAACCCAGGAAATCGAGGCTGCACCCTGAAAAGCTCTGGGTGTAGCGATGAACGCTGTGCACTACGCAGCCACTCATCTTAGACCGTGGCTTTGAAATTTCATCAAGTATACTTTGATAAACAGAAAAGTGGATAGTCTAAAAATAAAATCGTTTTCTTTATTTTATATCACCCTAGCGCCCTTATATTAATGTGGCCCAGCCCATAATATCAAAGCAAGAGCCTGATGTCGACCTCGTATAGGTTATTAGAGCACTTTTGATCGCCTATTCTGGGAAATTAAGTGCATGGAAAATAGAGGGAAAAGTAATGAAAAAATTATATAAAATGAAATGCATTGGTGAATGTATCGAGGTTACTTTGCCCTCGATCAAGTCATATAGCACATAAAAAGAAATTAAATAAAATGCCCATAATAATATTATTATTGTTCAAACGGTTAATTTTTCGTAAAAATAAAGCACGTGGAAAATTAAACATTTAAAAGCGTTTAATTAAATATTTAACTATTACCGCGTTCATTAATAGTTAATAAACGAAATTTTTGTAACTAATTTAACTGTCTAATTTTAGCTGGTATCAAATAAAAACTTAAATTTAAGTAGCTAATTATTCGAATTATAATTTTATGCATTTCCAAACGCTTTCAATAATTCCATTTTTTTCGAAAAATTCTAACCAATTAACCGCCACTCTGATACTTTCACTAAAACGCACGAGCAATTAATCGCCTTCAGGTGTGTAATGCAACAATCAAAAGTTCTAATTAAAATCAAAACACAATTTCTTCAACAATTTTTTTTGAAATGTAGAAGTGAGCATCGTGATCTATTAAAGTGTGGGAAAGATTAAAGGATCTTTAATTCACCCACGCCTCCCAACCTCAACTTGAGTATACGTCTTTTATTTTTTCCGAGTCAAATCTGAATTAGACCGGAACAAAAAAAATACATCACTTCCGTGTGAAGATTAAATTCAATGCTCATCGGGCATTATGAACTTTAAGCCATTTTTTTGCGCGGAATGCGAAAGTTGAACTTCGTTATATAGGATGCACTTTAGAAATCGCCATAAATTTTCTTTAAAACCATTTTATTGGCTCATTTTTATAATATTTCGAGTCATTAAAAAATTAAGTTAAATACCTACTGCATTTTTAAAGAGATTAACCTTTTTTATATTTACGTTTATTATGTGTAAACAAATCAAAACTGACTAAAGCTCTGTCTTATTAATGGGCCACGATATCAAAGAACCAACCGCTTTTATTACCAACCCACCAGCTAGCGTTATTGTATTATTATCCTTAAAAAAAACTACCCATTATAGGTGCATTCTCCACGCTTTCTACCGGTATTCAAAAGGTTCGTTTCTCGACCTTTCGTTGAAGTCTAAATTATCTCCGTTATAATTAATTTTTTTTTGTTTCAGACTTCGCTGCCATTAGGAAACTTCTCGATTCCGAAAGTAATGGTGGTACTTGTCCAAGCTGCAATATGCCTTTTGATAAAGGCAAAAAGAGAAGATTAATTGATAATTGTGGACACGAACGTTGCTACTCCTGCATGTTTAGTAATGAATCCTGTCCGCTGTGCTTAAATCTAAATGGTAAACAACTTATTTTCTAATTTTATTAATTAATTCCTAACACTGTGTCGTATGTCAGAACTGGCACATAAATATTTAAACTTCATTAATATTCTTTAAGAATGCCCATAATCAAAGAAGCGAAGCTGAGGCTGTTTATTTTGGTGCTACTCCGACTCGCTTCAAATGAAAAATTAAATAAACTCGCTGTTATCCTGATTCACACAGTCCAGATTAGCACCTTTTATAGTTTTTCCAAAAGCGTACTTTTCAATGCCTTTCAGACACAACTTTCAGGAATAAATTTTTAAATTTTAAGACTTTTCAAATAGGGGACATCCCCAACAAAATTTGGGCGTACGTATAATCGCTCGAGGAAAACCATCTCCAGCTATCGTCCCCATTCACTATAGCTGTAAATTTTTCAAGAACGTATCGATGCGATAAACATCCTGCTTCTAGAGGGCCACCAAATTTTTCGAAATAAAGAGACTCGAAGAAATGTGCCCACGGCTTTTACAAGAGTCTTAATATCACGTTGACCATCTCGAACCCATTCTTATTTAGATCTCACGTTACGTTCCGAATAATTCGAGTAGTACCAACCCAAAAATATTTTAATTGATACGTAAATCAAAAAGAAATGTCAGGCAATAACAGTTTGCCATATCGCGTTTAATAAATAATTTTAAGTTGCCGATTGAAAGAGATAACAATTAAAGTTTCACAACTGATAAAATCACTTTGATCCGAGATAATTGTACAAGAACAAGAAACGAGAGCCCATTATTCCCTTAAAGTGCAAGAGTGACTTAGCATTAAAACGATTTAGTACGCGCACCCCTCTTCCAAATTTAACTTATTTTCAAAAGTAATCGAATGAATAACATTTTTTTGATTGCAATTTATATTACGTATCATTAAAAAATATGGTTGCGAAAGTCCAACAATTAATTTAATATCATCCTTTTTGTATCGATAATTGGTTTACGTCTCTCGATACTCGACCACTACAGTTTACTTTGGTTGATTGATCTTTTTATAACAGTAATGCGAGCTCTCGATATTACTAAGATAATTTCAATTTGATTGACGTCCATTTCAAAATTTTATTTTAATTTTTCTATTCGAATCAAGATGGACAATTATAAAATACCTATTTAATTAAATTCGCATTCGAAATTAATAACTGCGTGACAAATCGAATAATTTGTTGCAGCACAATAAGACGTAAACCAAACTCGATTGTATAATTAATCAACTTTTTTTTACTACTACCACAGTTACGCAAAATTGCAGTTAATTAAACACGATCTATTCGCTTTTAGAATCACCCTATTTACACGAACAAGGCTACAAGGAATTTCGCGGTTCTGAAATTACTTTGTACGCCGATTCCAACCAATACCCTTATCAGACTGAAAAACATTGTGATCGTCTTCAACCGAGAACCAAAGTTAAAACAAACGGCCACTTTACAAGTTTCATGCAGGTAAATGACAAAACAGCCCTAAAATTTCAATTGTTTAAACTCGAATCTCCTTTCTAGAGCCGTCAAGATTTAACTAATTCGGGAAGCGAATTGGGGCATCCAGAGAAACTTCCTAAAACCAAGCCTAGAAACCGTCCAGAACAGAGCGTAATGACCCAGAGTTGTCCAACGCCCCCGCAGTCGAGAAGAAAATTTTTTCTAAGTCCGAAGGTACTTAGAAGCCCATTTGCACAAAGAGCAGCCAGACAAGCCGTCGGAGATTCTGCACTCTCTGGTAATTAATCATTACGCATACGACTCGATCTTTACAATTATTATAGGATGGTTGTGTAGGTTTTTGCAATATCCGCTTGCTGTGAGTGTAAACGTCGCGACATTATGTGTAGGAAGTAAAAAAATACGACATTGTCGCGCCAACATGAATCTTTTATATTTTTTATGACGAGGTTGAAAGAGTAAACCACCATCGATTATATTTTATTTCTATATCGAAAAGGAGTAACGGTTTACGTTTTTTATACAGCTTCCATGACGGCTTCGACGACTTCGAACGAAAATCGACATTGGCCCAGTGTCGTATTAGGCAAAATTCGTTCTTTGTGGTCGGCGGGAAGTTCTACCGCAAATACAGGACTCAGCCAACTAGTTTCAGGCACGATTAAAATTTTCACTAGATGTGTCGTCGATTTTGCTTGAAAACTGCATGATTATTACTGCAACTTTGTTAATGTTTAATTCCTACCCTCTCTAAGATTTTTAGTTTCCGTACGTTGCATGTTTTTTTTTATTTACTATAGCACAGCGATTTGAAGTGGCACTAATCTCTCCGAGTCAAAGTAAATATTTGAGTTAAAATTGTAAATATTTCTAGATGACGAAGGTGGTACGATTAAACCTCTCACCAAAAAGAAGTCATCCGATAGCGATATGTACATGCGACTCGGTCTTTTGTTAGGCGACGAGGCCCGTAAATCAAGAAGGGCACCCCCGCGAGAACGAATTGCACACGAATCGTGCTCTTCATTAATCAGTTACGACAACGCAACTATGGTTTCGACCAACACGAGTCCAGTTTCTACCCTCACCGGAAGTTCCGAAGATCAGCATAGGAATAATCCTAGTTCCGATAGCGTCGGCTCTTTAATGTCCATGTCGATGTCGGGTCAAAGCAATTGTAGCTCGAGTCCTGTTAGTAGGCGTCACAGCGTTACAGGTACACAAGTCTATAACCGTAATCGACACTAAAGCTATAATTAATTTTTACCTTCTATGTAGCTGCTCAACACTCTGAAGATTTAAGTCTACTCAACTCGAGAAGAACGTGCGTTAGACGATCCGCACGTAGCGCTACCATTAAAGGACCGATCGATCCAAAAATACGTTTTGCCCAGTATAGAACTCCTCAACTAACATTAAAACCTTTATTCTTCGAAGTTCCATTACAAGAACCAGATCCGTTATTCTTAGGTCGACATTGGCTAATTAAAGAAGTCGAAAGCGTAGTCGGTAAGTTAATTGAATTAATTTAAAACTAACTCTAACGTTTTCAAATTCCAATAGCGTCTTCCAGTCCCGGAGTGTTACTCACCGGTAATCCGGGCACGGGAAAAACTGCGTTAATTCTCCAATTAGTCGAATACAGTTGTTTCGGACGAAGAAAAGAATTAACGTATCAACCCAAACAAACCGTCCACTCGCCAGAACGTTCGAAGAGCCCCCAAAGCATCTACTATCAAATTGATTTGGTATCGGAAAGAATAAAACAATTATCCGCAAACGTCGTAGGTTACCATTTTTGCCAAGCCGACAACAACAATACTTGTCTAGTACCTGACTTTATTCACTCTCTTGCCGCACAATTATGTCAAGCACCTCAACTAATTGCCTATCGCGATTACTTACTCAACGAACCGCACTTACAAGGAATGATGTCCTTGAAAGAATGTATAGCTAATCCGGATCTCGCCTTAAACAGAGGTATTTTAGAACCTTTGGCAAGTTTGAAAAGAGTCGGCAAAATCGACGCCCAAAACTGCGTAGTACTTATAGACGCATTATGCGACGCAGAGTACCACAAACCAGATCACGGCGACACGATCACGTCATTTCTCCTCAAGCACATGTCCAATTTTCCAACTTGGTTAAAAGTAATCGCGACCGTAAGAACGCAACTACAAGAAGTCACCAAACAACTGCCATACACTCGAATCAGCTTGGATAAAATGAACAACGAAAACGTTCAAAAAGACATGCTGGACTACATCAACTTTCGCCTTCAAAACAGCCCTAGCATTCAAAGTAACATCACTCTATCTACGAGCGGAAAGGTGGAAAGTGGAAATATAGCTCAACATAAATTTTCCCAACACTTGCTTCAATTGAGCCAAGGTTCGTTCTTGTTTGCCAAACTTACTCTCGACTTACTGGAAAGAGGAAACCTGGTTGCAAAATCGTCAGGATACAAAGTCCTCCCAGTTAATTTAGCTCAAATTTATTCCTTACATTTCAACTTGCGTTTTCCTACAGTGCGCTCCTTCGATAAAGTCACGCATATATTGAGCGTCTGTCTCGCCGCCTTATACCCTCTCACCTTAGTAGAAATTTATTATTCAGTAAATTCCTTATTGGTAGATGCCTTTTTGCCTTGGGAAGAGTTCTTACAGAGATTTAAACTTTTATCTGGTTTTCTCGTTAAACGTTTAGACAACACTTATATGTTTTTTCATCCGTCTTTTAGAGAGTGGTTGATTAGGCGCGACGAAAATGAGAGCACGAAATTTTTGTGCGATTTGAGATCTGGTCATTCCGGTATCGCATTCCGATTATCCCGAGTTCAAGTGCCTTTGGATCAGGAAAAAAGTTTAGAATTAGGACATCACATTTTAAAAGCGCACGTTTATAGAAATATGACTTTGACGAATATCTCTTCGAGAGACTTGCAAGCCCAGTGGGTGGCCGAAAGTGTCGAGAACGTTTCGGCCGCGATTTGTAGTTTGCGCAACATTTATAGTCCTAATGTGAAAGTGTCGAGGCTGTTATTGCTAGCGGGTGCTTCCCCTAATTACGTCACGGATTATTTGGGAAACGCGCCTATTTTATGTATGTACGCTTGTGAAGGAATGGTTCCTATGGTTTCGTTGTTGTTAGAATTTGGTGGAAATGTAGAATTGACTAATAGCCAAGGATCGACTGCACTGTCTTTGGCTTCGGCTAAAGGACATTGTGACGTAGTTAGGCAGCTAATAGCGGCGGGAGCCAGTCCCGGTCATGCGGATACGGCTGGACAATGTGCCTTAGTTCACGCAGCAAGAAATGGCTTTTTAAACGTAGTCGGTTACTTACTAGCATGCGATTGGATCGAACAAAATTCCGAAGACGTCGAATTAACGGAAGCCGCTCAACAGGCTTTAGTGGCAGCGGCTAGTCAAGGACATACCGAAATAGTAGAATATCTCTTAGACATGGCGGAAGTGAACGTCGATCTGATGGATAATTTAACCGGCGAAACAGCACTAACGATTGCTTCGACTAATGGTTGTCACGGCGTTTGTACCGCTCTTATAAACAGAGGTGCCAACATATCGATATGTAATAGGAAAGAAATGACTCCGCTATTATTATCGGTCAAAGAAGGTCACTGGGCCATTGCAGAAAAGTTGATACAAAATCATGCAGCTCTTGAGCAATGTGATAGTATAGGTCGTACACCAATTATGTTAGCAGCTTCTGAAGGTCACGTGGGATTGATTGAATTATTACTCGATAAAGGTGAATAGTTGCGTAAGTTTAAAGTGATGTAGTAAATTAAAAAATTTAATTGTTTAAGGTGCCGAAGTTGAAAAGCAAGACAAAGAAGGTTTGACGGCTTTATGCTGGGCGTGTTTGAGAGGAAAATTGCAAACTGGTCAAATTTTATTAGATAAAGGTGCGAACATCAATCATACGGATAAAACAGGAAGAACTCCACTCGATCTCGGAGCGTTTCAAGGAAACCCGGCCACCGTACAATTGTTACTAGAAAGAGGAGCACTCATCGAGCACGTCGATATAAATGGAATGAGACCTTTGGATAGAGCAATCGGTTGTAAGAATATTCAAGTAGTTCAGTGCTTTTTAAAAAAGGGAGCGAAATTAGGACCGGCAACGTGGGCTATGGCCGCAGGCAAACCAGAAATAATGTAAAACCACCCATTCTAATACGTAATTTTCAACGCTAATCGTAATAATTTTCAGGCTTATACTGCTCAACAAACTTTTAGAAGATGGCAATATTTTATACCGTAAAAGTAGGTTGAGAGAAGCGGCCCATCGTTATCAGTATGCTTTAAAAAAGTTCCCCAACGACGACCAAGTAGAGCACAACCCGACTTTCAGGCAACTAAGAATTAATTTTCTCCTAAACCAATCGAGGTGTAAGAGGAAAATGAATGTAAGAGCCACATTTGGGTTTTGAAATTTTATTTGACTGTTTTAAATTTTAGGAACCTGACGAAGCCATCGAATTAGCAAACCAGGTGTTGAGTATGAAGCCGGAATCTTACGAAGCTTTCTACGCACGAGCTAAGGCTCGGTTAGATTTGAAGTTATTCGAAAGTGCCTTAAACGACGTTAGAGAGGCGTTGAGATTATCGCCGCCACAAAGTGTAGAAGTCAGAAAAGTCCTCACTTATTTAAAAGAAGAAGTCATCAATAAGATGAACACATCGTCGAGAATGACGAGTTTTCATCGTGATTTCGCTATTTCTGTAGATACCCTTCACGAGTAGATTTTTCTTTGTACATATTATATTGGACTGTGTTAAAATTTGTGCCTTCAAAAGACTGATTAATTCGAAAAATTGCAATTTGTATATAATTTAATTTATTTCAGTGGTTTAGATTTTGTTCTCATCATTCCCACGGATGCAACGTCCATTTAACATTATTTTGTTGTGTAATTTATAATTTTTTTTAGAACGTTAGTTTCATTAAGTTTTCTCAAGTTTTTGTTTACTAAATTAAATACTACTTTTATACAATTTTACAATAACTGTTATTATAATTGTATTACTATTTTGCCTCGGTTGGTATATGAATGAGGCGAAATAGTCTTATTTTATATTGGTCTAGTATTTGTATGTTAGAGAACTGCAACGCGTTTTTTTTCTTATTAATTTATTATAATTACGACACATTGCTTAGCATGTTTAAATTATTTAATTTCGTGTTATTTAAAAAAAATGCTGTATACGTTTTATTTATTATTTTTTAGCAGTCGAACTGTTAAATTGTAGTTTGTACAATAATTGAAAATTTTATACTTATCGATGATTGTTTTAGTTGTATTGTTTTTGGAAAAAAAAGAGGTGCTACGAGCTTATAATGAGTTGTGAATAAATAAAGTAAAATACCTATTGATTTCTAACGTTTTATTTTCCTAAACAAATAAGTTCATTAAAAATTGAAGTGCTTGGAAACTGTTTATTTTATCGAACACACATTTATTTAACGATGGAATGCTGGTTTCAAACTACGGAAACAACATAGAGTTGGCTTTAGGGAGCTTAATATTACCGAAACAAAATAAAATATTCTTTTAAGGCGTCGCTCATTTATGCAGATTTTGCTTATGTTAGAACTGCACACAGCACACAAACTTACATAATATTATATGACTCTGTGACACAGCTGCACACCTTTGGAGTAACCATACAGCTTTAATTTGTGCTGGCATAGGGAGAACAAGCAGTGGAAGTATTAGAAAATATGTCCCGGTGTCCCTAGACTTTTATATGGAAAATTTTGGGAAAATCATAAGAGCAGCGCGATAGATTATTTCCGAAATAAACGATTACTTCTTAATAGTAACATAAGTTGCTAAGGCTAGTATGTACAGATGTACACATTGTGCACGAAACGCAGGCAAAAGTTCGTAATGAACTAAATTCGCTAGATTAAATAAAAGCACTACTCACCCAATTGTTTTTGGAGCACTAACTTAATTTAAAATGTTTATAATAAATAGATAGCACTAATTAATTTGTGTTATAGTTATACCGAAAACTATTTAAAGTAAAAAAAATTACAAAGAGTAGGTACACCTGTTACGAAGAGTATTTAGTGGATTAAAAATTTAGCAAAGTATGTGAAATGAACAATTGTTTTTAACTATAATACTTGCAAGTAAAGTATAACATCTTGAACTGAATAAAAATTTTCTACGCGAACGCATTATCAATAAATTATCACTGCCTATCGTCGTACCATTTGTTAAGAGTATTTTATGTTTATGTTTATGTAGGTATTTAATCAATCCAATAAATTACAATAATGCCATTTTAACTGTGATGTAACAAATTCAATGAACTTAATGAAATTCACGCAAATTAAATGTTTATCTAAATGCATCAAAATGCAAAAACCTACGACCACATGAAAATGTGAAATTGATAAAACTAGTGTACACGATAACAAATGGTATTAATTATACATTGTTTTTAACAACGAAAATAAATAATTTATAAAATTAAGTTTTGCGCCGAACGTTGTAATAATTTTGAAATTAATCAAATTTAATAGGACTATGCCGTCAGATATAATTATAATTTACTTATAATAAAAAAAATTTATATTCGAGGTTTAAAAGCGATACACGGATACACCTACTAGCGGACAAACTATGAAGCATAGCTTTAGGTTTTAGTGGTTTTAGGCATTGTAATTATTTAATAAAACGTGGGGTAGAATAAAGAATCAAAACTTCCTAAAAACAAGAGTCGTGTTAGGTTTCGTCTTTCGTCGTCAGCTATTGTGAAGAAATAAAAAAAAATTGTTTGAGTGAGTTCTGTAAGCCTCCCATGCGCTATTTAACTTCAAGAGCTTCTTATTTGCAACTTGGAGATACGATAAAGATTTCCTATATTGCATCAGATAGAATTAGGACGTAGTTAAAGATTTCTTGAAACAACATAATGCCAAATCAATCGTTTGCATTTTTGGAGCACTTGGAGCAGATTTAATTTGGAATTTGAAACATCACTAAAGCGAAGCTACGCGCAAACGTGTAGGTAGGTTAAAAAAACTGATATGAACGAAAATTTTAGAATAGAGAGGTCACAATGTGAACTTAATAAAAATTTAAAAAAGGCTATAAGTATATTTAAAATTAAAAAATATACGCGCTACTTGAAAAGAACAATTTGAAGCAATTTTCCAACAACTCGCAAACTTAGAAAAAGCGATAATTTCCTCAAAGAAAAATTACTTTACTCGAGAAAAAATGTTTTCTTAATTAACCCTTATATTAACCAATGTACGGTGGCGCGTATAGCTTTACGTGTTTTCTTTGATCTTTCATATTTTACGACTGAAGAAATTATTTTGAGGGGTGAAATTGCAAGACAGTTGGGAAAAACCTTCGTTATACAAGAAAAGTCAATTAGACGATTTCAGTAAATAAGTGTAGTAGTTCGAAATTTCTGCGATTAAATAAACTCCGAACCATCCGTTATTTCGCTCAAACTGTCGAGTTATAACGAAAAAGCAACAAAAATGTGATTAAATTTTCCACTGAACCGTACAACAAAAACGATACTAAACGCTGTCAATTATACAAACAAAATTCGAATGGTAAATTACTGTTTGCTGTTTGGCAATTACATTTTTCAAAATTATATAAAGTTCGACAAAATCGATAGTAGGTAACCGAGCTTTTAGACTTTCAGACTCAGACTCGAGCTTTTAATGTATTTATTTACACAAGAACGTTTAAATACTGCTCCTACAAGGTTTAATAAATAGGGTGGTATTTACAACGAACAAATTATATCTCTTAACTTGTTGCTTTATTTGGTATAAATTTGCTAAATAATTAAAACGGAGTAATTTCTGGCATATTCGGTATCTTCAATTTGTGGATATAATTTCAATTTTACAAAATAGGTACCTTAGAGGAAACTTGAAAGTCATAAAATAAAAATTTTTCACTTCCGTTTGAAAACATATGAAAGAGCACATACATCGGTGTCAAAAAATAAATTGCCTAAACTTAAATCGATGTGTCAGTCTCCGTTGTTCATGGGAGTTTGTTTTGAAAGTTAAGGTTCGTTTTGACGCAACGTTTTGCCTGAAGAAACGCAACGTTAAAACGTTGCGTGTGGACGGTAAAACCATGGTTTTAGAAAAACTGAACGAAGACTGTGCAGTTCACGAAGACAGTGAAATATGATCAACTGAACAAATTAGCATAATCCTATGGGCAAATATAGCAAAACTTATTAGCTTATATTACTTTTGCTTCTTGCGACCCAATAAAAGAAAATTTTAATTTATACGGATAGGCGAAAACGTCATTGTAAACAAACGTTACGAGATTTGAGTTTTACTCACCGATTAAAAGCTTTCTGCAACCCAACCCTAAAACATGGAATCGAACAAATTCAGTGCCGGATTTACCTATAGGCCAACTAGGCCCTGGCCTAGGGCTCTAAGACGTTGGAGGCCCAAAACGGCTTTTCCAACTTTAAACGACAAGGTTGGACCAGGGGCGGTTTCTGCTACCGGGCGACAGCCCGGTTCGCCGCTGGTATTTTAGGAAAATAGTCGCCAATGATTCCGAAAGTTTTAAAGCACTTGCATTCGAACAATGCAGTTCTTCATTATTGCAACATGCTCGATTATTTTAACTTCATATCACTTCGTAGAACTTATAGCTTATAGCCTCTTGTCAAATAACGTTTTTTGCTATAAAAATTTCATGGTACAAAAATATGTAAAAGAATTGCGAAAGTAGATCTAAGCTCTGTTGACCTTAACAATTAAAAAAAAAATCTGCGGCGCTAGGTGGGCCGTGGAAAATAAAAATTAAAAAACTTAAGGACACAGAATTTTTGCAGAACTCTTCTAAAAACCAAATAGACGCATCGATTTTCTTTGCTCCAGGGCGCTGAATATGTAACTATACCACTGAACATGATGCTGTTAAAAAACAGGAAAATATTTTTAAGTAAATTAGCAATTAATTGGGGGCCTCCGCTATTTAATTCGTCCGGATCATTTCTTTTCTTGAATCCGTTCTTGGGTCGGACCACCTTTTTAAAGGGCACATTTTGTTCTTTAGGCCTACGGCCTATGAAAACCGTAATCCGGCTCTGAACAAATTATTTAAAAACTTCATAAATACACAAAAATTGCAAATGTAAAATTTTTTAAAAGGACGTTTATTTAGTAAGTTGATAGGTCAGAGTGCACAAAATGTTTTAAAATTCAAAATTAACAGATTTTCCATTTTCCTAACAAAATTTATAAAATCTGGTACAAAAGTTACAAATGTAAAATTTTTATTAGTTTTTTACAAGACAATACATTTTTAAATTTTTCTGGAAAACTTTTTTTATTATAATGGGTGAGGCCCAATAAGAGTTTTGCCATTTGAACGTGAAAAACCTGTTTCATATAGACAACTTTACCTATTCCTCGGGACGAATGTTCCTTTTGCCTTGAAAGACATTCTAATACAAGGACTTCTTTGGGGACTAACTCTTCTCCTCACTTGGAGAACAATAATAAAGACCCTATTTAGGAAATAGCTCTTTTCTTCACTTGGAGATTGGTGACTAATCACAAGGACTCGTCCTTATTTGCGGACTAACTCTTCTCCTCACTTGGAGAACAATAATAAAGACCCTATTTAGGAAATAGCTCTTTTCTTCACTTGGAGATTGGTGACTAATCACAAGGACTCGTCCTTATTTGCGGACTAACTCTTCTCCTCACTTGGAGACTAATAATAAGGACTCTTCCCTATCTGGGGACTCACTCTTCTCCTCACTTGGAAAACAATAACAAATAACAAGGAATGTTCCTTATTTGGGGACTAACTCTTCTCCTTACTTGGAGACTAACAAATATTCTTAAATCCAACTAATCATTTTCCTAACTCTACTTTCATTAGGATTTGATTCTCATATTTGACTAACCAACCATTTCCACATGAACCAGAGAAAACTATTTCATCGTCATGAATTTAATTGACTCGGGCCACTATGAAAATACATCTTAACTCGTAAAGAATCGTCTAGGGTCTATGAGCTTTAAACGAAATACATGGGTAGTCTCGACCAAGTCCCCAAAAACAGACAACACTAAACTTTCTCGTCCAATTGAATCACGACTCGAGCGAATTCCGACAGGCAGAAGAACAGTCGAGGCGAGTGATCGACATTACATTATTATAAAAATTAGCGCTCAAACAAAAATGCATATATTGCGCATTACGTGATTTTTTGGATACCCTAATAAGCAAAATTGTCGCATTGGGACCGATGCAAACCCAATAGAGACTGTCGAGAAACCTATGCATCCTCAAAGAGTCACTTTTTGGTGTGGTTTCTGCACTGGAGGAATTATTTGACCGTTTTTTTTGAAAATAATGCTACCTGAAATGGTGAACACTATCATGCCATCCTAACGGGCTTTTTATGGCCCGAATTAGATGATATGGATGTGTGGTTTCAACAAGATTATGCCACATCCTACACAACCAATGCAACAATGGTTTTATTGCACGAGGAGTTCTCAGCACGCATTATCTTGCGACACAGCGATGTGAATAATTGGCCACCGAGATCGTCCTATTTGACACCATTGGACTTTTTGGACCTTTTTGGACTTTTTTGGGGTTACCTCAAAAGTAAGGTTTATGCCAATAACCCAGCAACAACTCAAGAGCCAAAGAACGCGATAATAAGGCATCTTGGATGTCCAGGATGTCATCCTAAATCTAATATTAATTAATTCTTTAAACGTTTAAACTGCGCAGGCAAAACGTTGCATCTAGACGGGTCTTTACGATTATTTTCAAGTCGATATTGCCCCCCCCCCCTTCCGAATTTGTATGCTTCATTTATTAGGAGTAAAAATTATTTCAATATCAAACTCATTAACTGGAAGCTGTCTAATGTTGGTTTTTTAAAGGTCTGCAGAATACCCACATATAAAGACTACCGAATATAACGTCTTGAATTTGAGATTGATTGATCGTTTCGTTAGACACTACTATGTGAGTACGAACTTCGCTCATTTTTTGTATAAATTACTACACAGCCTACATGTTTGGTTACCCAGATGTTTTTAAGTGTAGCAACGCTTGTATTCTAAAGTCTCCAGCCAAAGAAATGTATTTTTGAAATTTACTTCTTGGTAAGGTATTACAAGTTATTTACGTCTATTTTATTATAAACATAAATTAACAGATTTGATTTACAGATATAGAAAATTGAATTCAGTAAAATATATTGAACGACGCCCGCAAACGTAGATGTTCTACATTCACTTTATTTCAATTTTTGAAACTAATAATTTTATAACGTTTTATACAACAACGGTGGTGTATTAAGCTTGAAGTTGGACGAGTTATAAGTTATAATATCTTGAATTAAACTAGGCGAGACAGAAAACTTACATATTACTAACAATCTAACAAAGTTCTAAGTTAAGGCTTCTACCATGCTTTGCTAAGCCTTGCTATAAAGTAGTTACGCCACTGATCACTGATGTTTCGCAAATTTAATTAGTACATCGATCATGTTACCAATCAATATTGAAACCGGTATTAATACCTCTTTTACACGTAACGATTTGTGCAAATTTTGGTTAGACCCTAGAGTAAAGCGTGGAATAAAATTGAAATTATTGTGCTTTATATTCCTAAAAACTTTTTCGTAAAGAAATTAGCGTTAACAGGTTGCAAGAATTAAATAGAACTAACTGTTAGGAAAAGCAAAAAAATATGTATCCGACTCTCATGTAGTACTGTTAGGCCACCCTGTATAATTTTTAATATATATATTTTAGTATAATTAACATAAAAGAGCAAAACAGCATCCATGTTATTCTTCCATTTAGAATTGTAATTTTTAAAGAATTACATAAATTCATGAGGAAAATAAAAAGATAAAGAGCAGTTCCTTAATTAGAATAAAAAGCAAATAAGTATAACAACAAAATTTAATTTTAAGGGCTAATTAGATTGGAAGTTTCTTAAATTATTAAAAAAAATAATATTAATAAAGGACTTACAAATATAAAAAAAGATGAATTAGTGTGTTCCCACCTTTCTTATAATAATTGACATGTTAATTAATATACAGATTATTTACACTTAATTTCGATTAAACATTAATTAATTTTCCCACTAAGTACCTCTGTTTAATTGAGTATGTAGAAAAACGACTAAACCAAAGAAAAATATTATAGAAATTATTAGTTCGAAAATGTGTAATTAAATTGGTATTTAACCTAAACTCATAAACACCCGTCTGTATATAATTATTATTATGAAGATCAAGACGAAGCCACGCAGCCCAGGTTTGTGATTTCTCCATTATATCGTCATTGTTTTTGAAGTAAAACAAACGCTTTGCCATTCATCGCTAGTGGCATTTTCGGTACGGTTCGATCTATTAATTAGGGTTACAATAAGATTCTATTAGATGACTGGAGTACAATAATAATTCCTGAACTGAATATCCGGGGGCAGTAGAAATTTAAAATTCAAATAGATGTACGCTCAGAAATTACATGCTCGAAATGAAGCCGCTACAATCAGTTTGTGTCAAGAAGATTTAAAAAACGTTAATGGTTAAATAGGAACTGCACATTAAAGAGCAGACAGACGATAAAAGCTTCCTTCAAATACGAGGTGGACGTGGTGTAGAGAAAGCCTCGAGTTGCAAACAGTCGACTCATAACTTAACAAAACGTCAGCATTTTTGGCTTATTTCATGAAAGTATGCGTCGCAAGGCAGTAGGAAAGACGTGGGACCTTTCTCCTAAAATCTCACTTTGGCTGCACTGCCATTATTAGACCTCAGATCTGCTATGGAGGTCCTATCTGGTGACCCAAAACCAGACAGATCACTACGAAAAGTCTACTAGACAAAACACAAAAACTTTTTTGTCTCATGGTCAGAGGCGTCATAGGAGCCATGAACCACACTCTCAGCAGCACTGGAGATGCTGCTATGCCTTCCTACACTAGATCTATAAGCGGAGGAGATTGCAACAAAAGCAGCCCTACGGCTTCGAGAATGGGAACCATGGTCTGTTAGATATAATAATAATAATAATAATAATAATAATAAATGTCTTTATTTTCCCAACATATTATAACAAAAATAAAGAACAAGTGTACATGAATTGCATACTGGGAAAAAAGGCGAAGTTCAGCGCAATGCTGCTCTTCCACTTAACCTTTACTCGCTAATGAAACACGCGCAGCCCCACAGTGAGCCAGTACTCCGCATTGCATACGACAATTGCATTGGCCAACGCATGCTACAATGTTACCATAATTAAAACCCAAAATTTCGGATTACCGAGAGCGTGACTGGTAATTGACTGTTTTACAGATGCATGAACGAAGTGCAAGAAAAACGTAGGCATTATTAAGAGGAGAGAAATATAAGAAGAAGTATAGAAGCAAAGAGACGACGTGATGTACCAAGAGGAAACGCATTACTGAGAAAATAACAAGGACGTTTTCCATCAATAAGAGAACAAAGACGCCCTTTATTTAGAAGAGAGGTATTATCAGGAAGAGCTTTACGCTAAAGAGAAAACAAATACGTTGCATATTGAGGACAAGAGTATCACTGAGCGGAGAACAAGGACAGTTTATATTTCGATCTAAAAGTGTCGGTGCACAAGCGTCTGTAGCGTTCGGGGATCCTATTGTAAACACTACTTAACTGATAAGTAAAAGAAGATTTGTATTTTTCCGTGAAGTGTCTAGGAGTTGTCAATAGGCCCCTAGAACGCACATTCACATTGTGCACATTCGACCTATATGTGATCTTCCTATTCATGAATGGGATATGATATGAAATTTACAGACACACCAAAAACCTCGAGATAGCTCCAAGAGACAGCCTCTTCTGCATAATATGGATGCAGACCGTATCTCTCCAAAATATACATTCAACAGAGACTTTCAAACTCGAATGGACTTAACTGAGAACATCGAAGCAGTTGAATCTAAAAATCAAAAGGAATCTGGAGCAAGTGTGCACTCACTTGAGCTTACCCTCAACAGTAGCCTACCGCTGAGGAAATATGTCTCAGTTTTTCAAATTGAACTGATGGGGATATTATGCAGTGTCAACGAAATGCTAAACAGGAAAATCCTTAACAAGAAAATACTTATATCGACGGTGGAAGCCTTATTTCCTTAAAAATAATACCAGACAATTACAGACTAAAAGATGGGCAAGCAACATCAGCTGTCGTCAGAGCAAAAGAGCCATAACGACTCCTTCTAAAAAGCTTGCAAAATACTTTCTACAGCTGTCCCGATCTAATCTACAAACAATTGCAGAGACACTCACGATACACTGTCGACTACACAAACATCTCCACACACTGGGTTTGGTAGATAATCCCATATGTCGTGGATACGAACTAGAAGACGAAGCGGTTAAACTATATATATATATATATATATATATATATATATATATATATATATATATATATATATATAAAATGTGCTTTGTTACTGTCCAGTGTCCAGCCCTAATGTCGATAAGAAGATCCGTCTTGGGATATTTCTGGCTCGACATGACCAGAATAAGCACCACCTCTCCCGTCAGAATCCTGGAGTTCATTCTGCAAGTAGGATGGCTCGAGATCTGATGGTCACAGGGAGGCCGCTTGGAGGATGTACAATGAGCCCGATTAAGTGGCCTAAGTACAGAGAGTTTGCTCAAAAGCAAAATTTATTCTGACTTGACTATACTACCACGATACTTAGTAGAGTTATTGCCACCATTTAATTAAGTAAGGCCACGAAGGTGTCTTTCAGAGTCTTCTTGAGCTAGTTCTACTGTAGGAAATTTAAATAATTTCCGCAGACTAGATAACTCTTTGAAGTTCATATTTCAAAGCGACTGTGAACAATTCAATAATACGGTTTTCTGAAAAAGCGCAAGAATGTGAGAATAGAAATAAAATCCGAAACGCCACTGTGGAAATTGTTCGATAGAACAAACTTCTCTTTTTCTTTGACCCGCGTCATCTTCAAATAGTTGATTTTTAAATGAAAATTGATGAGACTTATTTGAGACCGGATATATACGACCATCCTCATCGACAGGTTGTAAGTTCAAACAAAAACGATTTCGCAGCGCTCCCGATTTTTCTCACGGTACTCTGTCTATTGTCTTATTTGGTTAGCTTTTTGCCAACGCGAATTATTTATTTTAAAAATTCATAATTTTATTTTTGGTAAGCGCAACTTTTTTCTTCTCCCAAATTTAAACTCATTTAAAATAATGTTACCATTTAAGTACACAAAAAAAACGAAAAGTTGCATAATGTTTTATTTAATATCTTTTGTACGTTTTAGTTGCAAGTACAACATTTATTTTTACAGTTATATTCACATGTTCATTTACCATTACAGTAAATGGTTTTAGCCAGGGTCGAAAAAGAGACGCAGCTTTTGATTAGTTTTAATTCAAAGTGAGACGGCGCGTTACATTTAGTGGGAGTTGATACCTGTAGAGTTACTTTGACTGCAACGCGACGACCGCCAGGTATCACAGACGGGTTCGTGCACAAAGAACGTTTTGTGTTATTTAAAAAATTATACACACTGTTATTAAATAACGTGCGCGGCGAAAAAGTTCATTAACTTTTCGAAAAAAGGGAGCGCGATTAAAAAAAAAGTTTTGGGGGAAAATTTTGAAAGGGGGTGTGTTGGTTGTGCGCCGCTAGGGGGGCAAGAAAATGAACATTTGTAATGTGAAGTGCGTGGATTTTTATTTGCGCGAAAACATAGTCGTATAATTTGGGTGGTTTGTTTTGATATTAAACGCTTTTTCAGGACGTATTATCCTTAGAGAATATACTAAACAAAAGGTAAATATAAAAGTTAATTTTGTTAGGTTTTATGGAACAATTGAATTAAGGAAGTAAACCTATTATCTTAGAAAAGCTCGCTGTTAAGCTTACTTTATTGCACTCGAAAGGTTTCCCATAGTACCATATTCAATTTTTCAGGAGAATTAAATAGCCTTAAGTAATTAAAACGTATTATAACTTGAGCGACGTTTAAAAATCGAATTAGACAATAAGAAAGTATTTTTTTAAATTTTCGCCTTTTAGTAATTAACTAAATGACACACATAAGTTTAATTAGAGAAAATAATTTACATAAAAGTAAAGGTATACGAATTTGTAGTATAGCGTGTGAATTATTTTTAGTCTAATTAGCATTAGACTTGAGGAATGTTCAAGAGATTTTTTTTATTATAAAATTAATGAAATAAACAGAATTTTAAACTTTTAGCTGTATATGCGGAAACGGTACATGGCACATGAGATTTTATAATAGGTATAACAGTAAGTTGCCATATTGTGGATTTCTGCAACAAAGAAGTTGACTCCGCTTAAACCGGAAAGTTATAAACTAACAAGTATCTCAACTCTCAACAAGTTGTGTAATAAAAATTGCGAGCTACTAATAATAATTCTAAAAAACGATTCCAATTCGCCCGTTTTAACGCAAAATTCTCGATACTATAAATACTATACGAAGCCTAGAGAGGCTTGCTCCTTTCTCGACCCTCTACACTTCCTGAGGGAAATTAAACGTCATATTGCGAAACTGGCGAAACTAACTTTACCGGTAGGTTTAAAACAAAAATGCTCGAAAGAAACAAATTAATTATAAAGACGCAATTTTTCTCTCTACAAAATTAAAGCGTGGTGTCATAATTAGAAACATTAATAATCAACCACGTCAACCACGCCTTACCGCCCATTATCCTTTATTATCCTTACTAATCACAATCAAGCAATTCGTCTTGCTTTTATTTGCTTCACCTCACCATTTTGCGTTTTGTCATTTTTTTTCCCACTCGAAAACTCGCGAAGTTTAATATAAAGCTCCCAGACTAATTTACTCCTTTATAAATACCGCATACGGCACACAACAACCTGCAATCTGGCCTTTACATTTTACATGCATTCCAAATCGATTACTTCTACTTCACATTAGAAAACTAAGTCGATAAAGTTACAAACATTTTAATTAAACCAAAATGGAATAACTGAAAAAAAAAGAGAAACAAAACCCTGTTGCACACAAAAGTTATAAACGTTGATTAAAATGTTGCAGATTTATATGCTCTTTGTTAAAAAGAAAAAGCCCATTAAAGAAGACGCGGATAAAAGCTTCTCTAAGTGCAAAATTTTTAGAATTAATTTTACAATAATTAACAAGTGGTAGACTGCATCGCAAAAAATTACACTGAAACTGAATGAAATAGTAGTTGATGCGTATTAGACGAAAAGTCGTAACTTAAACTCGCGACAAGCCAGTCGACATCTTCTACCCACTGAACACTGAAGCTTGAAGCCATTGTAGAGCTTCCAAGCATAAGGGTAGCTGTTTTTCTTCGACATTTTCTGATCTTAGTCTGCAGGGTTGGGTCAAAAATAGGGGCACCTGATAATTTGTTCTCGCGCAAATGTTTTCATCAATTAATTTGGCCATTTTGGCACTGATCTTTTGGAAATAAGTCATGCTTTTCAAATAGAACCATCGTGGATCAGTAAATATAAAGTTTGATAACCATCAAGTATTCCTTACTCGCGGTTTACAAATAACACACACAGGAAGGTCACTTTTATTAGAATTAAAAAATTAAAATCGACTGGATGGGAGGCCATTTTTAACGCATCGTGTACGTTCTCAAATTAAACGGTTGCATTTTAATACTTTCCAAGATCGGTTTATTTCTTTTGCTCGTTAAAATTATTACTTATTTCCTTGTTTCTAATGGTTAATGGGGGACAAATAGCTGTAGTCTATTTGAACATTTATTTATTACTTTTATACTTTAAGAAAACGGATATTTTATCCTTTTTAACGCTAAACCGTTGGGAAAGTTTTGGAATCGATTGAGATCTAAAATGGCTAGTGACAGGTAATTTGTAAGAAAAATGCTCTTTTTTAAGATTTTTAACTGTAAATGTCGTCGATTTAAAAACAATGTAGAAAAAACTTTTAATCTTTAGCTCAACTTTTACGTTTATACTTCATCTTGAATATATATCAAGATTTTAATGGCCAAACGAATTTTCTCCACAAAGTGCCATTTTGAATCTTTGATCTGGATTAGTCTAATCTAAAGTTGAGAACGTTCGAATCGCATTCTGTACAATCGGAAAAAATTCTATAAACATTTTCTTTGCGTCTAAAGCTTTCGGAATCTGTACGTGAAGTTTAAATAAAACTGAACATAAAGAACAAGAAAAACGAATGCTTTCCAAAAAAATGTACGTAGCTTGAAGCGAATACACGCTGAATGATTTTATCTTGTTTATTATTTGTAATCATTTTATCAATATCGCTACTATTTTCATTTACCACAAAATGTCAACCAATCGAAAATTCCAAACTGAAATTTTCTCGAAAATTTATCACAAAAGCACACTTCCTTAAATATCGAAAGTTACCCCCGTTAGATAGTATTTGGGCGTGTAAATTATACACACGATGGTTAACATTTAACGTTTATTATATTAAATTTGTCCTCTAAACCCTTTTTATCGATTTAAACATTGGCTGAAATTCTCCTGAAACGGTGCTCTCTGTTTTATAATAAAACGACGCGAAAGTTTCAAGTGCTCGACGAGTAAAATAGTTTTGAAATCAAAATTTAAATTTGTTAAATAAACAAACAGAACTGTTAGAATAGGAAAATGTATGGAAATCTACAATGCGCGCGGGTAAAGAGAGGTGGGGTTTAAAAGGCAAGATTGGGCTATTTGCAGCTGCGGCTTAACTTTAGTACCCCCAACTAAACAATTAGCCCTAACGAAGTTATAACTTTTTGTGAAATAAAAATGTACCTCGAACAAAGTTAACAGTGCCGCCAACGTAATTAAGAATAAATAGTAGAAAATGTGACGAACATTTGATATCCTCTATTTATCTAAGTAATTTTGTAGGGATGTAGGGTAAATACTTAAATCAGTCTCTAACGTGCTTTCGACTTCCTTTTGTTATCGAAAGCCCCGTGAAGTATCAGACATTTTATTGGAACAACTGCATTCGGTTGTCTGACCGTTATCGATTCAGTAATAACAAATTTTGCGAGTTTTAGCAAGTATTGATGCTAAAAACCAGACAACTGACTTTAGAATTGTTCCGATAGTTACTCAAAACTAGCATAGAGCAAAATTTTGAATAAAAGCCCCACCCAACCACCCTATAAAGTTTTATATACCTTCGATTATTTCATCTCATTCATTTATTATTTTACCTCCATTATCTTGTATTACTTTGTTGTTTGTAGAAAATACTCAAGCTGTTTGTGTTACTCCACTGGCATTAATTATATTGTGTTAAGAAATAATTGTTTAGCGTGTCATCGCAAACTTTTTAATTGTTCTTTCTAATTGCAAATCAATATAATATAATTTATCAAAAAGTATTGCAAGCATTACCTAATTTATTTATCGCGTCTATAGCCCCCACAGTCCCACAGTTAAGTATGCGGGGGCACCTCCATTGTTATGTTCTACTTTTCATTCAGTAAAAGTTTAGAATACAATCTTTGGAACTTTCCCAGATTTGAAACCGATATTAATTGAAAAATTACAAAGTATTCTTTAAATATTTTTTTAATAAGGTAAGAAAATTATAAAGGTGGGCTCATTCAAAATTGGGATTTGTGTTCAAGAATAGGTACATAATCATTAATATTATACGATGGTTCCGATTTATTTACCCACTAGAGAAAAGTGTAATGGATATCGCAACACCCAAAATATTGAATTTGATAGTTGCTGATAATAAAATTTATTTTTAGGCATTTACTTCCTTATAACTCTTCGACATATCAAATGACTGTTATAAATAATATTTATCACTTTTTCGCTTCGTAAAGATCGTGTAAATAATTTTAAAGGGATTGTAAGACACATTTCACCGACTTTCACGTATTCTCGTGATAATACTAACGAGAATTTAAAAAATAATATTTCAATTCTCTAAGCGAGATTTAGAAGACAAGAAAGCACTAAAAAAGAAATTGAAACAAATAATGAAAATGAAGTATTTACTTCTAGTATAGTTAACAAAACAAAAACGAGCAGAACTTCCAAATTTACATTCGATGTAGTTAATGCGCGCTTGATGCGGTTTGCTTTTACTTATTTTACTAAAAAACGTGTACAAGGTGTCCCAGAAGCGCGGAACAAATTCACTTTGTTCAATTTCAACAATAATTGGGTATTAAAAGCGCCTAAATTATGCTTGTGGAGTTATTTTCAAAGATATCATAATATACAGAGTGTTATATGAAAAGAAATTTAGATAAACCAAGTGGTAAACTGTAGGCACCGTCACCGACATCTCATTACCAAGATTTTGTTTTCTGAAATCTTGAATTTATTCTATACTTTTGGGACACACTGTACCTACAATTAAAGATGATATTGATTAAACCTTGTTTTAAATTTCTCGTATTTTTATTAAGTACATAACTTATCTTATGACATGTCTTGTAATGTATGCACGGAATATAGATGTACACAACCTACTAGATATCATTTCACATATTTTGACAATAGCAAAGACGTAATTAGGTTAGAGACCCTCAGTCCCAGCTGCGGCGGAGGCGTCGACTTCAAGGTTTTTTGAAAAGTGCAAAAATCGTCGCGAAAAAAGTTTCAAAAGACATCAATCATCGATATAAAAGCTTCTTGAGATTTCTCTTCAACTTTTCGTGAGAATTTTTTAATCATTTTCTTAAATATATTTCCAATAATTGCGCGGACCCAGGAATACGTATATACGTCTGGCGTGTCGACCTAAGTGACGCGTTTCAGTACATTGGATTCAGTTGTGACATACTGACATCTCCTCGAGACTATCTCGTTCTTGATCAGTAAATTTGTAAGTTGTGTGTTTAGTGACAATTAATTTATTGGCTTATAAAATACGAAGTAAAATAAAATAAGAAAATAAAAAGGCCTTGAAAGGAGAAAGAGCTAGTTATAAAAGATGCCAGAACACCAGAACTAATGACGTTTTTCCAACATCCGTCTTCTGATTTGCAATTGGCGATTTACCACTTATAAATCGGATCCTTTTTAGAAATTGTAACACGAGATTATTCAATTTTTCTTTATAATCACCAGCGACAGAATTAGGCAAGCCAAAATTGATTAAAAATTAAACAATGTCACTTATACTATTTTAAATAATGTACTCAAGTGTCATACATAGTTGAGTTCGACATAAAAATAAATAAGAAAACAATTAACTTAAATTGCTTTATGCCTTTATAGGTCATATTTGTATCTGTAACTAAAGTACGGCCCTCGGCCCACGTATATTTATCTTAGTCGGAGATATCGTCGTCAGCGCTAAGGCGCGTAATATTCAATTATCCTATGGGCAAATAAGGCCTTTCTGATATATCTAAACACTTTTCTCAAAAAGTGCGTAGTTTTCGATTTATAAGCACTAAAAAAAATCAGTTTTTCTAACCGATTTTAGAATTTTAGAATATGTCAGCGCCTAAGCCGTTTGTCTAAAGAGAAATCCTAACAGACATAATTTGTAGGAAATTTGATGTAATTTAGTTTTATATATAAACACTTTTCTCAAAAAATGCGAAGTTTTCGAGTTATAAGCGATACCCTAAAAATATCAGTTTTTCTAATCGATTTTGCAATTTTTGTCAAATTGAACGCGCTGCGCTCTAAGCCGTATGCCTGAAGAATAAACCTAACCAATATAGTTTGTAGGAAATTTGATATAGTTTAGTTTTCTCAAAAAGTGCATAATAGTTTTCAAACTGTAAGCAAAAATTCTGATGGTAATTTCGTAATTTGAGTGGGTGTCCTACTGCTATGCGGCCAATACAAACCTTCTCCTGTGGACCTGTGGTATAATCTTTCTTAGCTCCCGACCCATTAAACAAAACACCCCCATATATTCCTTATTTTAATAAAATCGCCAGTAAATGTCGGATGATCTCATTTATGGAAGGAGTGTGCCTTATTTTAGCCTGGGCCGTATTACCCAATTGAAACTTCATTTGAAAAATGATCAAAAAACGGTTCGTCCGTATATGTTAGTACCACTACACCAGTGTCCGCCATCCATACCGCCATCAAGTTAGTGCTCCTTTAGGGCTACCGCACACTACAGACAGTCTGACTACAGGTGACCGTCTGTTTTGTAGCGAAGTGACCGCACACGACAGACAGTCGGTCAGACATCGGCTCCTACATCTACACCATCGCACACGCTACCGACTATCGTTAGAAAGTCGGTGGTTGTTGCATTGCTTGTCCGTGATTTTAGCTATAGGAGATACACAACTACAACTACAATTTTGTAGTTCGTGTGCGCGCCCCTACTTAATTACGTTATTCCCATCTACCGCCGTCTAGTCACCGACAATCGTGTCGGTTGATAGTCGGTAGGTCCGTCATTTTAGTCGGTTGTGTGCGGTGCTACATAAGAATCTGTACTGAGCATTGTAACCGACTATTTTGACGGTCACCGACTGCCTGTAGTGTGCGGTGAGCCTTAACCAAATTACTTTCGGCAATTTTCTCGCTGAAATTTTTAAATAATAAATAATCCAACATGCCATGAATAAAGTTGATATTCCTTTGCATACAAATCCACGTTCGGAACAAGTAGAAACAAATAATATGTAAATGAAAGACCCCGTGTTCTGTGTGTGCGCAAACGTTTAAAACTATAAACTTTTTCGTGTAAAAATTTCCAAATAAATTTAACAAAAAAAGCGTTCTCAAATATAACAAATTGCATGTTACCCCAAGTTCTCGAGTTAACAAAAATACGTTTTTTCAACAATCTTCACCTCTATTATCTTTACGTAGATCTTAAATTACTTTCATTTACTTCACTTTACCTTTTTTATTTAGTACCTACTCACGTACCCCAGTTGTGCGTGTTATGTTATAAAGTATGCCTTTTTTATACTTAAATTTGGTCGATTTTCTACGTACAACAAAAGATGTCTAGATAGCAACACTATGTACAGGGTGTCTGCTATATTATACCAAACTACGAGGTAAATATATGGTTAACTATTAGTTAGTTAGGTAGTTAGTCACTCAGGTGTTACAACCCTTGTAGTGGATCTTATAATTTCAAAGAGCTAATCTTAGTTTTAGAAACAATTACAATACATATCTTAAGCGTAAGCTATAGCGTTTTTGATAAAAAGTGATAATAATTTACGTATTACAAATTATTTTAGTTCAAGCAATTATGTGTATTGTAATTTAGATACACACTGTAGCCACGTTTTGAATGAATAAACAAAAATAAACTTCTTTTTTTGTTTATTATTATGTAGGCGAGTACATAGCTTACCTGTGAGAACAACTTTAACCTTTCTATTAATTGCAAACGATACTAAATAAAGTATAACATCCTTGTTGAGAAATTATAGTTAATCCTTGGATTTAGTTTATTTTCAATTAACCACACTTAAGCAATCTACTTGGAGTATAATTATAAATAATTTACTTCTTAACAAAAATTTGTGTTTGAGCATTAAAAAACAAAAGCCGAGGCCTTTTTAATACTTTTAACGTGCAGCACCTTAAAGGCATAATAATCGCGTGTCCTCAAATAATTATTTTCTTAAAATTTCAAAAATAGCATAAAATTATAATAATTTGATAGTCTGCAATTTTAATGAAGATTTCCTTTTTTTAAAAAATTGGTGGTATACGCGCGAATAACTAATTTGTTCACCTTTGACTGTATACGGCAACGGAATGTCTCAAAAACGATGTGAAAAGTCGATTTTTAAATCGAAGAAAAAAACTGCTTACATTTAAACGATCCGTTTAGAAATTTAAGTCACGCTTTCGCTAAAACATTTTTACTAAAACTAAACTATCGACTATTTATAAGACAATCAATGTTCCCACAAAGAAACTTTATCGATATAATCATCGAAACCGCCGAAATGTAATTACGATAATTAATTAAATTTAAGAAGATTGGATTTGAGAGTTGTTTGTGGGATTAAGATTTCGTCGAGGTAATGAAACTTGGGTAAAAAGTTAAATCGTCTTAAAATAATATAGAAACGAATCCCTTTGATCTATACTCCTACTTCTACACTTACATAATCGCATTTCAAATTAAAATTTATTCTCGAATCTGTAAGAAACTTTTAATAAACTTTCGAGGGTGGACGTCTTAAAATATATTAAACTTTGTTTTATGAAAACGATATATTACAACAAGTGCCCCAGACTCGGCTAGAATTTAAAATACCAAGTACTAGATTTCCTTTTAAACTTTTATGTATAGCATTAGTTTTCCCGCTTTTCTGAGACTTTTTAGAGCAGCCATAAGTTATTATTAAAACGATCCTTTTACGTGTAATTGCTATACATTACGCTCGAATTGCTACAAAAATTTATTTTTGTAGGTACGATAATTTAGACTGGAAATCCACAAGAGGATAACGTAATTGGATTAAACGTAGTTTACAGTTACCTTCTTAATTTCATTTCCTCGTGCACTAAATATTGAAATATTTTTATTAATTCAAAGCAATCACTTAGTCGACGTGGCAAAATTAATTTTTTTTAAACTCGGGGAGAAACAAGTTTCGAAGTTATAAGCGAAAAACTGAGAAAAGAGCAAAAACCCACCTTTCTCAAGCCATCCCCAAGTAAATACTGCCACTTTTAAGAGGCAGACGGTTGGTTTTATTACCCGTTTGCTCTTTGTTCTCAATGGTTCAGCCGGCATCGGTCAAATAAAAAAGTTTGTATTTTTGTATTTCGGCAGTCTGCCTCCGGACACGCTTTGTCAGATGTACCCTAAACTTTAACGCGCTCTAGCACCTGAACTGTTTGTTTGACGAAAAAAATTTAGGAGGCATAATTTGGAGAAAATTGAATGTACTTTATTTTTGTATAGGAACACTTTTCCCCAAAAGTGCGTAGCTTTCGAGTTATGAACGATAAAACAATTTTTGGCCGATTTTGAAAGTTTTTCAACTTTAACGCGCGCCAGCGCCTAAATCGTCCACCTGAGGCAAAAATTTAACGATCATCTTTTATAGAAAATTTAATTTATTTTATTTTTGTATAAAAAAATTTCATAAAGTGCGTAGTTTTCGAGTTATAAACGATAAAACAATTTTTGGCCGATTTTGGAAATTTTTGAACTTTAACGCGCGCCAGCGCCTAAATCGTCCACCTGAGGCAAAAATTTAACGATCATCCCTTATAGAAAATTTAATTTAGTTTATTTTTGTATAAAAAAAATCTCATAAAGTGCGTCGTTTTCGAGTTATAAACGATAAAACAATTTTTGGCCGATTTTGGAAGTTTTTGAACTTTAACGCGCGCCAGCGCCTAAATCGTCCACTTGAGAAATAAATTTAAGCATCATCTTTTGGATAGAATTGAATGTACTCTATTTTTGTATAGAAACACTTTTCTCCAAAAGTGCGTAGCTTTCGAGTTATGAGCGATAAAACAATTTTTGGCCGATTTTGGAAGTTTTTGAACATTAATGCGCGCCAGCGTTTAAATCGTTCCCCTGGGGAAAAAACTTAAGAATTATCATTTGTAGAAAATTTAGTGCACTTACTTTATTTTTGTATGAAAACGCTTTTCTTATAAAGTGCGTAGTTTTTGAGTTATACGCGAAAAACCGAAAAATGAGCCTAAATCCGCCCTTCTCGAGCTTCCCCAAATTAATTTTTAACAGGCAGACGGCCAGTTTGATTACTCATTGGCAATGTTCTTTTATCTTGCGTAGTCAAAAATTGTGTACTTTGTGGTGTCTTCCGGACTATCAATGGCTCTAACTAACCCTGTGCCATGTCCCATCCTGCTACGATGTTCCTTGTAGTACTGACCGTGTGACCGTGCCGTCCTTAATAATGGTACCTATATGCAAAGTGAATAAGAACAGTTTGAGAAGCACCGCTTTAAACTAAAATACCGTACCTTTGAACAATTTTGCAACAAGTATTTTTATGATTCTGTTCAAATATACAAAACGGAGTCGGGTAATAAAGAAAATAAGACAAATAAATTGTATAGGTAAAATTTTTCTATTTCGAAGTTAACTTTCTTTTGATCTCCTCTCCTGTATAGATGTTATTTACGTCATACACGTGCATTACGTTTACCTCTGTTTACATATAGAGTACCCAATTATTGATTTCGTTGGCGATTTATGCGTGTTTGCTCTTCTTAATGTCTATATAGAAGCGCCTACGTGATAAATGATCTATGCAAATTGCTTCTTTATAATTTATCGCGATAAACTTCCAATTAAGACACTTCAAAGTATATACAACGCATGAATTGTTAAATTTTTCATTAAACGAATTAAACGTGCAATATTTTAACTATATTTCTCTTGGGCTTTCACGTTCGCAACGTATATAACCATAGGAAAATCCTATATAAATCACATATTTACAATTCAATGCTTTCTGATCACAATGGACTAAGCAGTATATCAATAAACTGCATAATTGCCAAGTTTTGTTTGTACCGTTTATCATAAGCACATAAATACGAGCCCCAAGTCAATTTACGACGATAATTCCTACGACGCTGTCTGACTAAATCAATGGAACATAAAGTTATGACTTAAAAAATGGCGAGTATTCATTGGACGGCTTTTTTAAACGAGAAGATTTACGCGAGCGAGTTTAAATTCAATCAGATAGAGTTCATTAATTAATCATCTGATTGGAAAATAATGGAAGAAGTAGGTAGGCTTTTTGAGTCCCTAAACTTAATAAGAGAAGAGAGACTTTTTTAATCAATTGCCAATTAATCTGTTAAATTTCTTCTTTATCTCTCTCACACATACAAAACTTTGCTGACTTTCAAAATGCTGGTTTAGCATTGTTTTTTCTTTTCAAAGACTTTTACAGAGTATATCGACCAAAACCTGCCTGCTTGTACACGAGCTATCCATCGTCTGCTTCTTTCGAGACTTTACACATTTCCAAACAGTCGTGAAGCCTAATGTCTTTCATTTGAATCGGTTCGAAAAAATCTCTTTCGATTGTTTTAATTTTTTCCTATTTACTGCGTAATAGCTTTCCAATGTTCACTTAACAATACCTTCTCTGTTGGTAGGTTTTTACCTCGTAAAACATTTTGCAAATTTTAGAGTCAGTTGTGCCCGTTCAAGTCCTACTTCCATTTATATTTTACCACAAATCTGTATTATCCTTTACTTTCAACTTTTTGCTGTTTTTTTGTCTCTCAAACATCGAATGCGTTAGGAATTTAATAAGTTCTTCTACTAGTTCCATTTTTACCTTTTAGCGCCTGTTTAAAACCTCGAAAGTCTTATCTTATCTCGCATCAAGTCGAACTAAAAGCTTTCCTTGCATTTTCAGGCCTCATTTTAACTTTGGACGTATTTTCCGTTCCTTACCTTTCTGCATAGTTTACCTAAGGGCATAAACCCTTTTATGTATACTCTTCCATAGCCCTCGAGCTATACGAATTCTGTATAATATTCAAAGCGGAAAACGTCCAAACAATTTGGAATCTGATTATAAATTCTCACGACATTACAGTATATTTATTAAAGCCCACCCCCACCCACTAAATCTTCCTTCAATAGCGCTAATATATTTAGAAATTGTGGAAATGTAGAACTTCATATTTCGACCGATCGTTGGTATTTGTTTACACAATCCTTAACTCTCACATAAAAAATATAAATAAAGCGAAAAATGCTTAAAGCTGTCGCCCACATTATATCCAGTCTGATTTAATTCACACCTTCTTGTGAGAAAATAAGAGTTTAAACATCCATGCGATGATGTAATACATATGGTTATAAAATCTCTCAATGTGAAATTAAACCATATAGGTAAGTAGCCCTCGAAGAATAATTACCAATTGTTATAATTCTAACGACTCACAAATACCGTATGAGAATATTATTGACTAAAATGGTTCTTCGTAAGCTTAAATCGACCTTGAATTACTTTTTTTTTCCTTATTGCATAATAAATGTTACACGGTAATTACTCTACTCGTTCCACATCGGCATTTTGTCTCTTTTATCTTTTACATTCGAGCGAGCCATTCCAACAATTAAAATTTCAACTTTCGGCATTTAATAATTTTGAACTAATTACTTAACTAATAAAAGTCTAACATTGATCAATTTTTTATCCACTTTTTACCTTGACATTTACCGGAGTTCGTAATATAACAAAGAAGTTCTACTTTTAAAACAAATAGTCAAGGCGGACGAGATGATATGCAAGTAAAGTGAAATGAAAATGGGTTTTATAATGGCTTTTGTGTTAATTTTTACAAAAAAAATTGTTTTACACTACTCTTTAAATTGGGGACAATGGGGAATATTACGCGAAAGGTGATTGAACTGACGACATAAACAATGGCGTGACCCAATCAACTCGTTTTGTTTATAATTTGTTGATAACCATGCCAATTTTCGTACAAATCGCAAGATCGAAATAGGTCGCTAAAGTTCTCTTTGAAGTTTAACTTTTAAAAATGCAAAATTTTGAATATATGATGCAGGTAGGACTTTGCGTCGTTTTGTGGTGAGGTATAGCGGAAAATTTGAAAACCTAATGATGCGGGTTCGAGGAAAGGTTAATTAGTTCAGAACCGCCGTTTTAGCTTTTATTTAAACTCGAAATTAGTGTTTATCAATTATCAATATAAATGTAATACGAAAGTGAAAAGATCGAAAGTATAGAATAGAAGTAGCTCACATTTAAATTTTCGTCCAAATCTTCGCCTAATTGATACTATATTTCAAATATTAATGCTAAAATTGGAAACTAAACTAATGTGTCACACTTTCGCATTGATTTACAAATAAATTTTTACTTTTTTTTACTGAAAAAAAATCCTATTAATTGAAAAAAATTGTGTCTGGCTCTGGCCGACTTGCTTTCTGCAATTTTGTAATAATATGCATGAGTAACGAAATGAAAAATTGTCTTTCTGTTTACAATTGCGAATTTATTTCGTTCGAATTTTCCTTTACATTAAACTTTTATTCGATAAACCGTATCTAAACTGTTGTTAATGAGGCGAAAATTATAATCTTCCCTGACAAAACTCTACGTGTAACACCACTATTTTGATTTTATACAAAAAAAATTTTCTTTTACAAAAAAACATATTTTCCGCTTCGAGTGAATTTGTTTCTGAAAGAAAAAAATGTTCTTTTATTATAATTTTGAAAACGTACGAGATCGAAATTTGCATATTACACATTATTTATTCATTGTTGAAAGAATGTTAACTGTAACAATTTTATAATGCAAAAAATAACTGCTTCTTTATCGCTAGACTGACTTCCCATGCAAGAAGTTGCCAAAAATCAATGTCTCGTTTAATTTCGAGACAGGTAAATTTTTTTGACCG
This sequence comes from Malthinus flaveolus, assembly GCA_950108345.1. Classification (NCBI taxonomy): domain Eukaryota; kingdom Metazoa; phylum Arthropoda; class Insecta; order Coleoptera; family Cantharidae; genus Malthinus; species Malthinus flaveolus. Next base: position 6,865,821 of record OX467286.1, read on the forward strand.
AGATTTTATACCGTGTAATAGCGTGAGAAGTAACGAGGCCAATTCACACGTGCTGTGCTGTAAGACGAAATAATAAAAGTTATTATTATACTATGCGAAAATTGTTAAATAATACGATTTAAAAAAAAAGCATTTTAAGATGAACGAAACTATGCTGCTTTATAAAGTACAACCATCGCTTTTGAATAATATTTGACTGCGTTAGAAACTCGAGAAAACTTTTCTAATTAAATTTTTGAAAAGAAAATTTATTCCGTTAAGGTCTGATGGGTTTGTACATAAACGCATTTAGTTTTGTTAGTCCAAACTGTCAGTTCGGTTGTTCGGCTCACGTGTTCATAACTCATAACAGTTTAAAAGGAGAAGGTAATTAACGCGTAACCGTCGTGCACATGAAAAAATTGTAAAAGTTCGATATGTTTCTTAGATAAAGATAGTTGTGCAGCGTGCAGCGGTCGTAATGCTGTTATTTCCTCCGTAATGATTTATGACTTATGAGTTATGACGAATCAATTTGCAAAGTTTCAATTTTTCCTTTCACGATGATGCAAAAGATATGCAAACTAATGAATGGGCCTAATGGACGAGAGAGCGCGAGTAGGAGATTAGATAAATAAAGATTCGCCTGTTATGAGGATGATGTGGCTATATTATCGCAAGATCACGGTGACTTACAGAAAATTTTGAATGTTTTTAAAACAATAGACTATGAGTGAATATAACATGTCGTGTAGATAGTCTGATATTCGCATGAAGCGCCGAGAGTCTTTTAAGGACGAAATTTAAATTGGTTAACAGGTGTGTAGAGATGTGACATGGCAATCCATGAGAATTGCTGTTTGCGGAGCGGGAGAAGTTAAAAATTGGGGCCCTTCGATGAATCTTTGTATGACAGAGAAAAACAAAAAAGTAGAAGGAGCTTTAAAGGAGAAAAATAGTTTCCTCTATCTTCTCCTCAAACTCAAATGTATCCTAGAACCTAGACTAGTAGAAATGAATAATAAAAACAAATCAGCAAGAATGCCCATCAGTAATAGCCTTGTTTTAAAATAAATTTAAGCCACTGTTTGGTTCCGACAGATCCATCAATCTCAATACAAGAACGTTACTTTAAAAGTTTTAATTAACAAATCCTTGGGCCTCTGTAATTACACAATTAATTAAGTAAAATTCTGACTTCCTCTTTCCAATAGGTGGTACCGAAACTTTATCCAACGTAAAAAAGCGCCAAATTAGACTCATTTTTTTCGATCAATAGCACTAATGTTGATTTTATTACTTATCATTTTATTGTAGGTATTTATTTTACTGTAAACCGTAACCCAAGGCAACCGCTTTTATACAACTTCTGCTTTATCTAGGATTTTGCTTTAAATATGAGAACGATTCCAATCATTCAATCGTATCAAATTAAGACTTGATGAGAAATTTGTCTAGACATGCAAAAACATGTACTTACACACAACGTACAGCTTGCATTTCGCTTTAAAAGCAAAAAAAATAGTTTCTAAATTCAACATGAGAGAAATAATAATATAAAACATAAAACATTATGAAGATAATGGAAAATTTAAATTTGGCAAACCCTAACTAAACAATTTCCTCTTCTCTTCCACTTATGTGCCTCTTTGTAATTAAAAACTTAAAATTTTATAAGAGGATTTTGTTCGTTATAGCTATAGGGCGTTTTGACTGCGTATATACCTAAGTGATCATAATGAGAATTATTGCGTGCAATTGCTTATTGACGTATTAGTGAGGCGCCTAGCATTCTTTCCTGCAATCGATTCATTGTGTAGTGTGTACGCTATTATGAAGCTCTGAAATGGCCATTTATAGAAAAAGTGTGTTCAAATCAAATCTGCATGATGCTGGCATTTAACCGCTGAAAGACGTTCAGTTACAAAAATCAAAGATATACTGTTATTCTCGCCCGGCAATAGTTCAGTTACAACAAGAAAGAAAGTCTCTTCCCTAAATAATCCAGATCCAGAAGCATTTAGCTCTTCCCGAACATGTTCACGTTCTAATTTCAGATAGTGATGCGATGAGCTTAGAAGTTGTTTAGGCTCAAATTGACTTATTGAAGTCATGCCCTCAGAAGACTTTCTGAAACGTTGAGCATCAGTGTGAGGGTTGGTATTGACTTTTATAGCAGTGGGCAGTGAGGGCAGTTTTGGCCTCTGGAGGTTCCTTAAAAATGACCCTTGGACTTGGACCCTGGGACCTTGGCCCAATTGCCCGTCTTTTTAGAAAAAACTATAACAGTCTGCTTGAATGAATCCTGAGTAGGTATATCCACTAGTTCATGATAAGCAGAAACCAGAGTAGGGTTCATTTTGATGAAAAGTCCTGGATAAGAGAACTGTTCTCAACTGTCAGTTTTCCACCCCACTCCTTGAGAACAGCTTGCTGTGGGCGCATGAAAACATCATCTTCTTTCAGATTGTTCCTTAAAGCCGGCCACTCACTACGCGGTACTTGACAAGTGCTTGGCTAATGTCGAGTAGTGTGCATGAAGGTGTCATGATATGACTACTTGTACTTTTTAAGAAAAGTCGGTAAAACGTCCAAAGTTAAGGACGCCAAGCACCACATTAAGCTTTGCAAGTTTTGGCAAGTAAAAACACAGTTGAAGACATGGAGTGAACCAGCGACGCCACCCTTGACTTCTTGAACCTTTATGAAAAGGAAATAATCGTATGGAACCCCTCTCACACCTTGCATAAAAACAGGAACGAATTGCACGATGTATGGAAACGTTTTTTCGTTTTCAGTAAGAGATAGCCACTGATTATCACCACAGACGCTAGTACAGCTTCAATTTCACCATCTACTGCTACTGCACTTGTACACGTTTGCAAAATTGCCATGCATGGCGTGTAACCGCGTAGTGTATAGACCATACTTGAACTTGCACAATGTACAAGTACATTGTACATGTACTTGGCTATATTATACTCTAGACACGTACAAACACTACTTGTCAAGTAGTTAGAGGCCGGCTTAATACACGGTTATAATGTTATGACTATGACGGTCTTAAATCACTCGCGTGGGTTGGGCTCTCTTCAGCGTTGTTCGTTAAAATAACACTTTTATGCATTAATTTTTTGTATCTGTTATTTAATTTATATTTATTGTAATTATTTGTTTTCCAAGCATGCAGTTAGTTCACTATTGCAAGCCACGATTATTACTGTACAAAATTTGTTCCGTAACGACACATCCTCAATTTTGGAAATTATAAAATTCTAAAGAAACAAGAAATAATGTAGGTACTATTACCTAAAACATTTTACTGTGGATTCTAATAAATTATCTAAATTAATTGCGTAAACGAAGGCCTTTTATTGTAAGCACAATTAACACAGATAAAAATGTAATTTGAGCCATCATCAATTACACCTAGTGTTACCCAATTCTTCTCAATTTACCATTGTTAATGTTAAAAAAATTGCATAATACGCCAATATATCATAAATAATAAATTTTGAAAATAAAAATTAATAACTAGAATTTTTCTTCTTTCCTCTCCCTGTTCGACTATAAGAAACCTTTATGTTTATGTACACGAATTACTTTCAACTATTACATAACGTAAATCTAAAACGTGTGCAATTGATCTGTATCATTTAAAAATGAAAAACTTGTTTATGCAAAATAATCTAACATTACATTGTTTTATTCAGGTAGGTCCAAATTGTATTCTTGTGTTGGCGACTTTCCAGTGCATTAATTTACGTAACTTGTTATTTAAAACAAAAATCACTTTCTACTTTAAGTATCGTAAAACAAAAACAATATACTTTAGATTACGCCAAAAAGTATTGTTGTAGAGAATATTAGAGTTAACTTAATTTTATACCTTATACGTTAGGGAGGAAAACGTTGTGGGGTTGCTCTTTACTGCATGGCCGTTGCAGGAAGTAGGAAGCAGATGATAATATGCGTTGGACGACTTCCGTTTAATTTGTATGTCAATAAAATACCTAATTTGGTATATCATTAAATTGCGAAATTGTATAATTGTCGTTGCAGATTAATTCTAAGAGAATATAAAAGTTTTACGATCGACTTTTAATTTCCAAATATTAATCGGTGGCGACTCGTTAAAATGAGAAATGCAGAGCACCGCTCATTATTGAACGCGTAAACCTTACAATTACTCACATTGGTAATTTATTCTGAAAATTTATGTAGGTAGTATAGAATAATTTAAATGGAAATACAGGACATCCGGATTAACAGGCGATACGGGGTTAATGACTAAAGTAACCGATTCAAAAATCCACAAGTGGGTTGTTTTGAGCAGTTGACTAATTTGAGTTGATACTCAATAAGAAAAACAATGCCTTTTATGTTGTTCTGCAAACGTCAATAAAAACTGTGACGGAAAAAGCACTTAAATGCTAATAGTGCAGCGTTTCAGCTGTTCTAATCGTCTAATTTAACGATTTCGGTAAGCACCTCAGCTATCGTTTGATTGCTTCGCACAGGCGTCATCAATGTGGCGATCGTAAAATGGACGATAATCGTGTTGGGAAGCTCCACTATCCACTATCGACTCAAAAGCTAACTTATGAACAAAACACACTCTTGAAGCTCTGAATAAAAAGTTTTATTTTACCGTCACTCAAGAGCTTTCCTCTAGTGAAGTAGAGAAGTTTCATCTTGGGCAGTTTTTAATACCATAATAATTGAGGAAGCAAATAGTTGCACATTGAAATCCCTATGTTGCGTCACCCGGTATGTCGTTGGATAAATCTTACTAAATATCACCCGAGAAGAGACTTTTTTTAGCCCACTTTACCCGTTCTTTATAAATAAAGCGTAGAAAGTTCCTTTGTCTCCCGCGGTCCTATTCTGGAAATTCAGGAAACAATAACCATTTAAAATCCCAATAAAAGAAAATACTAAAAGAAAAATACTTGAGAATTTAAAATAAAGGATTTCCTTTCATTTTCTGCGGTTTAAGTATATTTACGAATTCACCTGGAAACTTCCATGTGATAAAAACGTTTCTGTGGCTTCTCTTTGGTCGGTAACCACAGTAGTTTGCAATTTTATAACTTTTCCACATTTTTACGCGACGATCTTTTTCTTTTCTAAATTTCAAAATCATCCCTGGTCCCTGAATATTCAACACGGGAAATTGCCGTCGTGTATTTCGATTAAACCTAAACAGATACTCGAGTTTAATTTATTAAAAAAACCTTTTAAATAAATAACGGTAAATATATTATTAAAACCGCGTAAACTTTACGTGACCCGACACAGTTGCAATTACAATTAATTAGAGTGGGTTCAATTAAGTTGGTTCCATAATATTAATTTTAATTACTCGCAATATATTACATTTGATTTCTAAACTAATTCATTTAAATTAAACCTAATAATTGCCGCCGATTATATTTTATAAATAATCTAATAGTGTAATTTAATGGAAATAATTTAAAAAATTATTTATTTAATAAATGCAATAAATGTCGCATTTGTAATTTAGCGCTAATTATAGAATTTTTGACTCAATTAATATTGCATAAATTAGGCCAAAATTAATTTAATTTTTATTAGAAAAAAAATTATAAAGTTACAGATCACAAACTTTATAAATGTTTATCGTAACTTTCTTTTATAAAAATAATAATTTGTTAAACGACGCGTATTTAAATGTTGAATATTTTAGTTTTTCTTTTCATTTTGACATACGCGTTCAGAAAAGTTTTGTTGTTGTTGTTGTGCTAAAGTTTACTGGGTTAATCTCAAGACCTTTGGAGAGTAATTTTGATGAAAAAAAACTTTATCTTGCTAACGTAAAACGCTTAAGTACGTCGTTTTAATAATACGAGGGACGAGAGTTCTTTTAAGTGGTACACTTTTCTTAAGGGGCGATCAAAATTGCAATACCTCTAATAGAGATGTTTTTGAAATATTTTGTTATTGACACGATTTAATAATGATAATAATAAAATCAGAAGTAATACGAAAGAATAGTATGCTCAGAAGGTCTCCTTGATTTCAAAAAACTAAAATTATACAGGGTGTTTCTATTAGAAATTGGAAGTCTGATCTCACTTCCGGCTGAACTGGAAGTAAAAATGTAAAATGTTCGGTATCACTAGATAGATAATTTTACAATCTTCCACACCAGTTAAAATACACAGAGTGTTGTATTCAAAATAGAAGAGCTAACCCCATTTCCGGTTAAATCTGAAGTTAAAATTGAACATTGAACACTATCGTAAAACATCATAAAATAGTATAAAGAGTATTTTCAAAAACTCCTTTTGTTTGTATAATTTCCGGTTTAACCGGAAGTGTTTTTCAAAATCAAAATTGTAACAAATAATAGAAATTGATGGAATACGTTAATGTACCACCTTGCAATTGTAAAGTTTAACTACCAAAACAACTATGAATTTTTGTAATTTTGGCCTTCAAAAATTCATAGCTACAAAACTAGCCCATAGCGGATAATGAAGTTAGATTGATTACTTACGAACTGCGATATCTACAACATATCAAAATGTAGACAAAACGACCAAAGCCGATTTTGAGAAAATTTGCTCTAAAATTTTAGTCATCGTGGTCCTTTAAAGGTTGTCAATTTTAAAATTATTTTTAAGATCGCCTGTATCAAAACTAAAGCCCTATATTGTGCCTATATACAGTGTGTTCATTTGAAAACTTCCCACCTGGAATAACTCAAAATCTAACCAATACGCGCTTTTAAGAAAAACACGTCGAATTATTAAATGCGAGAAAGGAACTTCAAAATCCACCGTTGATTAATTTGCATGTTGTACTCTTTCACCCAGCAGCCCCTAATTGGAAATCTCAAATAGCAACCACTAATGTGTATTACATCATTTTAAAGAGCATCAAAAACCTAATCTTTCGTGAAAATAAAATCGAAATCGGATCGTACTTTTTTGAGATACAGAACAATATAGTGTCTTTGAAAAACATTACACTTTTACTATTACTATGTCCAGGTAGGAAGTTTTCAAATGAACACACTGTATATTCTAGTTTTTGGATTTTTATAATAATAATTATTATCTTCAAAGTTATAATAAAAAAACTAAAAAATGGGACAGTCGTTATACGGTTATAGATACTGGCCGCCATTTAGAATTTAAACATTTGAAAAAGAATTTTTGGAATTAGGGCTGATGTATACTTATGGCCGAGTATAAATACTGTGGGTCAAGATTTTCCGAAATGTCACCGAAATAACCCCCTTATTTGGGACCACTCTGTATCGATTTCGTTTAAAAGCTTATTTTCTCGACAAAATTTTGTTGTGTGGCGAAACCACGATTTAAAAATTAAAACACCCTGTATTTTTTACAGTATAAATGGGCACTCCAATTAAAAATGATATTATGTTTAATTGTTAACTGCGTCCACGCGGTTCGTGACTTTTTGTACGGCAAGCTTCGTAAGAACTCTTCAATCCACGTAAAACCTGAATTAAAACACAATCAATCAAGCAATTTACTCCAACTGCGAAGGATTTATTCCTTAAAAAATTTCAAGTAGAAAACGCTCAATCACTTTTCTCTTGTGGTTTAACGTTAGGTTCATTTTTGTTTACAAATGGTGCGCTTTTAAAAACTTTTCACAGTAAAGTTACTTTACTTGTTCAGCACACAACAAAACATTTCTCTCTCAGGTGAAATTTAAACTTTTAATGGGCGAGTTTACATAAACAACTAACACTTAACTAAACGTGATTATATTAACTACTTACGTACTTTACTCGAAGTGAATAATAATTACCCATATACCCATCTTGTATATAGGCATCGGGGATGAGAGTTTAAAATTTCAAAAGTCTTCAGATGCAAGATGCTCGTACCTTATTAACATACGTGGACAATTGAAACTTTAACGACACAATTGTGGAGTCCATTAACAAACGAAGATGTCGGAGAATAAACGTGGGTAATAGAGGAATGTATAAATTAAATTCATGTAAATTGCGTACTTCTTTCGAGTGCATTTCGTTAAAACGAAATTGTCTCGCGTCTCGAATTGAAAATTTTTGATTTTCTTTCTAAATGACAAGCAGGGCCAATTTAATCCAACATCTCGGTTAAATTTTTGACATATTAACAACTATTAAATACCACTTAAAATGTTTGATGTAGTTTGTCGTATAATTATTTATTTATTAGAGTAAAGTGCCTAGAGCCAACTAGAGTAACATGAATCTAAAACGTTCTTTAGCGTTTGAGGTTACTTTTAGGCTGATTTGAGGCAATTTACGTGCATCATTCGTGCATTATAGGTACTATAAATTTATAAAATCTGTTGAATTTATCCAATTTAACGATTTTCAATTAGTAAATTTACAAATAGAAAACTCAGAACGTGTTTCGCCTAAAAAGCTTCGGCGTATTAGGTGAAAAGTCTCGTGTCTCGAGAAAAAACACATCAATTTATTGTTACAAACGTAGCCCAAGATATAACTATATCATACTTGTGCTATATACTCTATACTATTATAATTAAATTCTAATTCCAATATACACAAAAGATTAATTGAACGTAATATTGTCTTTGATTTAATTTACCTCAGACGAAAGTTAGGAATAAATCAAACTGCGCAATAATGCAACATGCAGCTCACCTTAGGTGGTGTTTTCAAATTTAATATTTCATACACGTCCAAATGCCTACAAACAAATATAAACCATGTTAGGTCCCAGTTTACGAGAGACGTGAATCAAATTTAAAATTTAAAATTCAAGAAAGTCGGGAGAGTATAAAATTTTGATAAAATTCAAGTTTCTCCCAAAGGGAACTTTTATCGCCATCACCTATTGATATATTGTAAATTTAAGTTAGGTTAATATTAATAACGGTTACAGGTGTAGCTTTTGCGAGCTTACTTGCGAGGTAATAGTAAAAAGTTTATTTATTATTCAGATGGCGCCGACTCTTGTATCGACTACAACAGTCTATAAAAGTAAGCCTAGCTTTTAGTATTATTACAAATACAACAAACAACAAACCTATATTATATCTGATAAGAAGTTCAATTTTATACACAAACGAAGAACAAACTAAAGCTTTTATACGTTATAAAATATTCAAATTGTATAATGAACCACATTAAAGTGTCTAAATTATGAGGGCCCAAAATTTATATGATTGCATAAAAATAACTCGGCTAAACGCTAAAGCTTCCATTCTGAAATAGACTCTAACTCCTGTAACTGGTGCAGTAAAGCAAGCAAGCAAGCAAGCTTAACTGCTCTAATCCTGCAAAACGCAACACCAAGATAATCTCATTCAAAAAGACCAAGAGTTGAATACATAAATTTTTAACGACTTTTGGGCGAAATTTTAGATACTAAATTTAACTGAAACCGCGCACATAAACGAAGTCGTTAAGGATGGGGTATGCGGTTTAGTTTCAATTACCGTTAGTTCTCAAATCACTAGGCAAAACTCACTCAAACGTTTTTACACCGCGGTATATTACAGATGTGATCCAATAATAGTCCGGGAGGCAGCGAGTACTTTTACTAAGCAATCAAGTAGGTACATAATTTTTAACGATGCAGGATGAAATAACATTACAAATAAGTAATAAAAAATAAAATCGACAGCCTGACACTTCAAAGTGGCAACATTAACTTGGGGGTGTTTTTTGCCCTTTTTCGGTTATTCACTTATAACTCAAAAACTACGCACTTTATGAGAATAGTGCATCTCTTTGAATGCAAACTACATCAAATTTCCTACAAATTATACCGCGTGGTTTTTTCCGCCAGACGAATGGTTCAGGCGCTAGATGGCGTTAAGGTTTGACAAAAATTCCAAAATCGGCCAAAAAACTGTTCTATCGCTTATAACTTAAAAACTATTCACTTTTCGAGAAAAGTGTTACCCTACAAAAATAAAGTAAATTTAATTTTCTACAAATTATGTCTGTTAGATTTTTTCGTCAAACAAACAGTTTTGGCGGTGTAGCGCGCTAAAGTTTAGTATACCAGACGTAGTGCCCGGGAGGCAGAGTGCAAACAATATACTAAAATACAAAACATTAACGATGCTGGCTGAAAGAACATAGCAAAGGAGTATTAAAAACCGGCCGTCTGCCATTCGTAAGTGGCGGCAGTAACTTGGAGGCGCCTTGAGAAAGGTAGATTTTTGTTATTTTTCAGGTTTTCGGTTATAACTTGAAAACTACATACTTTTTGAAAAAAGTAAACTAGGTATATCAAATTTCCTACGAATTGTATCTCCAAGGTTTTTTCTGCAGAAAAACTGTTTAGGCGTTAGATCGCGTTAAAATTTGACAAAAAAATTCCAAAATCTGCCAAAAATTGTTTTTCTTTATTTGTATCGCTTATAACTAAACAAATACGCACTTTTATAGAAAAGTGTGCTCATACAAAAATAAAGTACATAATTTCCTACAAATTACGTCTGTTAAATTGTTAACCTCAAACGAATAGTTTAGGTGCTAGAACGCGTTGAAGTTCCAACCCCGAGAAGGGTTGGTTTTGGGGGTCAAACTAAAGGGTACACGAAAAATTTATATGTCAAAAAATTGAATTTTTTGTGTAGATTTTAATTATATTGTGGCAGAAGATTTTAAGTACAGCCTTTGTGATGACAGGCACCTTTGAAGTCCGAAGGCCTAATTTTCTTCAACTTCAAAGGTGTCTGCCACCACGAAGGCTGCACTTAAAACCATATTTGTTTGAGGAAAAACCCTTCGAGTTATAATTTGTAGGATGTAGTTTACTTTCATGTAGAAGAATTTTTCTCAAAAAGTGTGTAAGCGAAAAACTGAAATAAGATCAAAAACCCACCCTTCTTGACGTCCCCAAGTTAATGGGTTAATGCTGCCACTTGGGACTGGCAGACGGCAGATTGTATTACTCCTTTGCTATGTTCTTTCAGCCTAAATCGTCAACGTCAAAAATTTTTTATTTTAATTTTAGTACATAATATACTACATCACACTAAATTACAACACGCTCTAGCACCTAAAGTGTTGGTTTAACAAAAAATATGTAAAAGACATAATTTGTAGGAAATTTAATTTAATTTATTTTTGTATAGGGCCACTTTTGTCTAAAAGTGCGTAATTTTCGAGCCATAAGTGATAAAGCAGTTTTTGGCTGATTTTGAATTTTTGGTCAAACGTTGACGGGCTGGGCTCTAGCGTCTAAACTGTCGTCTAGAGAAAAAACTTAAGAGACATAATTTGTAGGAAATTTGATGTAGTTTATATTCATATAGAAGCACTTTTCTTATAAAAGGCGTAGTTTTGGAGTTATAAGAGAAAAACCGAAAAAAGAAACAACCCCATTTTTCTCGAACCACCCTCAAGTTCATGCCGCCACTTTGTAGTGCCAGACGGTCGATCTTATTGCTCATTTACAATGGTGTTTTAGCTCGCATCGTTAAAAGTTGTGTACTTTATCGTTTAGTGAAAGTGCTCGCTGCCTCCCGGACTAGAAGTAGATTCTGTAGTAAAGAGGAAGAGGAAATTCTCACATAATCTACTACATCTATATTTGCAACCAAGCCAATCTAACATATATATAAATTCAAGAATATTTGGTCTTCGTTAAGTCCGAAACTATGAAAAGCGATGCATGTTGCATAGGTCTAACATACCCCTTTTCAGCAACAATACCTATCAGGGGCGGACTGGCAACAAATGACCGGCACAGGGTAACCAGTGGCGGAAGATGAATTTTTTTATTCATTATTCATTCACACGTTCATTAATTATTTGAAGCTCCTGTGGTTGTGTGGTAGGTAGCTAGGTAGGGCACGTACAACACAAAGAAAGAACAAAAAACAAGCCCATACTTATAAATAAATGAAAAGTGCCGAAAATAATTTAGTTGTTCATTAGATTAGTGAGCATAGAGGACGAAGTTGTGTTAAATCGTACCACCATGTTTTAATGGGTATTTTTTGATAATAAAACTAAAACTCTTGTCAAAGACAGATAAGGACAATTACCATCACGTATTCTTTCACGATTCTTGCCAAAATTCTAGTACGTCAAGTTTAATATACCGTTAAAAGTAACTTTGTTCTAAATACCGTTTCTATTAATTATAAAAGAAAAGTTTGTTTTCGTAAAATAAAATATATACCATTATGATAACGTTTATTAATTGGAATCAGATTTAAAATAAATTTCACAACAGTTTAATTTACATAAATGTTTGATATGACGACGTTTCACTTTCAAATAGGAAGTTTGAAATCAAAATTTGTCTTTACTTCGCTATAATAAATTTTAAATCAACGAAAGTAATTAGTCAAACTCAAATTCGCTTAATTTGCCGTGCAATTAATACTAATATTTACTTTTACTCAAAACCACCTTCACGCTAATTTTCATTGCGGTTGTGTAAGGGTAATCAAATTGCACATAAATTTTTGTCATGCAGTTACAATTTACAATATAAAAACTACGACCTTTTTTGTCACGTATCAAATAAGGCTTTCTGCTAAATTGACTCGTAAAGCGACATATTTTATAAAAAAAAATAGCAGATATAGCCGTAGGATGAAAAACGTTTTTGTTTTCATCGCTTAAGTACCTACCTACGTAAGTGATTTTAATTATTTTAGTACTTTAATGGCAGATTAACTTTTTGAAAAATTTCCAAATTCCTCCTGGATTTAAATACCTGCCTTTTTATCTTTAAAAGATCCCCAAACGCTAAATTTACTTCAAAACTCTTTAAGAGAAAATGTTTCCTTTGACTAATAACTGTAAAAGCTATTCGTTTACTTAATCAAACGAATTGCCGAGAGGGTTGAAAGATTTTCTTTACAAGTTACTTATTCCATTCAGTCTAAGGATTTAAAATAATTAATTATAATTTCAATCAACTTTCTAGCTTTTACTACTTTCATCTTTATTTTGTTTCAAGTTTAAATAAACACACTTATGTAATAATTCCATCTTTAGTTGAATCAGGAAGAATCGATCGTTTTAAAATAAAAATATTTTATAATCCTTCCGAGATAAACAAGTTATTACAGTAATATAGAAAAAAAAACAAATCTCTTTATTTTACCTTAAATTAATTCTTTATAAAAAATTGGCAGTTTTAAATTAATTTTACTTCCTTACAATAATAAAAAACAACATAATTAAATTCTAATATAACTGTATGCACAAATAATTAATCTTTTAATGCTTCCTGCAGTCGTTTTCGAGCCGAAGCAACACGGTCTTCTTGTCTTCTAATATCTTCGTCTTGAATATTAACAGCTTGAACTAGTGGTTGTTTAGGATCCAAGAATACACCTGGATTCTTTTCGAGCGCCGATTTTGAGCCAGTCTGACCGGTAACGGGCTGCACACTGACGTGTAAAGCAGTTGCGACGCTTTGTATAATCGTTTCTTCGCTAACATTAGGCCCTACCGATTTTAAACCTTTCGGTAGCTCCATGGCTTCAAATTCCATACCGTCTAAATCACAAGCTCGAAGACCTTCGAGTCGTTTTTCCCAAATCAACTGTTTCGGTTTTTCTTGAGTTCCGTGCTTAAAATCGGTCTTAACTCTACCTTCTTGAGTTTTATATACCGTGACTGGTTGCTTAAATATCGATGCAGTTTGACGAATTGGCGGTACTAGAGAGGAATCGTTGCGAATTCCTCTGCTGTAATACATGACATCCACTTTACCTACCGAAATTCCAGTTTTTTTCAACATATCGTCTCTCTGCCATCGCTTCGGTAACGCGGCACATTCGTACTTGGTTTTTTCAATAGTTACACTCATTTTTTCTTTTATAATTCGCTAAAAATTTAATGTGAACGGGTACTTCGTCAAAGTCACAACAAGTAGTCTGCCATATTTATTTAGGCCGGTAAAGTAGATAGTAGAGTCGGTAGAGTAGAGCGCCAACACACATATCTATTTACAGGTACCGTTACCGACATTATTGGCGCCCAGTTTAAATTTAAACTTTTAACTAGTTCGTCCGCAACTAGCAAAATATGCCGTAAAACAACTCTTTATTTTAATCTTATCAAATCAAAGCGTATAAACTGTGTTAAAGCTTATCTAAATTGGAATTAAAGCTTTAAGCCTAATCAAATATTTATTTTAGTCGATTATATTTACGTTACATGTATGATTCACTGATTTCCCAAACCTAATCGAACTTTTTTTATTTTCAGATACCGATTTTATTATGACAAGAAACTTAATAGGCGAAGAAATTGAAATGGATTGTACAGATGTTGAAACTCTCGAAGAAGCTCGTAAAGTAACAAACGATTTACGTCAAAAAATGCGTATACAATCACAACAACTGCTAGCTTGGAGACGAGCTTATAAACTCCAGGTTTGTTAAATAAATGCGATTACCTTAACAAAAAAAAAACGTTTTCATTTTAGGAAAATTTGGTTAACCGTCTACAACGAGAAAAGGCAGATCAACTGAAAACTATTTCCTCTAAGCTTTTATTATTTGAATCGCGTTTAATTCGAAAGCAAAAAGACATATCTATTTTGCTCAATCATCGAGAAAATATCATTTATCGTCAGCAAAGAATGATCGAAAGCCTCACAAACCGTTTAATAGATAATGGCTTAGAAGCACCAAATATTGATCTCACCGAACTAGATACAAATTTGTTAGATTTAGATTCGTTAAACGACTCCGATAGTGCGGTCGTTATGGAAGACGCCGATTTTGACACAAACGTTGTACAAATTCCTAGGTTTCGTTCCATGTCTTCTGACGGCGTTACCATAATGAGATCAGTTTCGGACGCAATTGATCCTAATCTAAAGTACTCCGCAAGGCGTTCAAACGGTTTTCTGAGGCGTCCGGAAGTTTTAGAAACTGTTTATAGTGTCGAAGAAGATGGCGATAGTGAAAATCAAAGTGGAGAAAGTAAAACGGAAGCTAATAAAAAGAGAGACGCTTTTGCGATGCAGAGAAACGAAAAAGTGGCAGGTTACGCAATCGAAGACGAAAATTATGATAAAAGTGGTGTAAATAAAAGATCTCCAAATAAAGAATCGGATAAAAGTGGTTCGAATGGTTTGAACCAAGTGACTACGTACAATAGAGTTATGTCAAATCATAGATCTGTAACAAAACCAAAAGATGTTAAATATAAAAGGATAAACAAAGCAAAGTCCAAAAGTTTGGAAGAATTAAGGGGGAGATTAAAAAATTGGGTGGAGCAGGGAAGTAAGCTCACCGGTTTGACTTTAGAACATAGCCAAAGTTATGCTTAAAATTTTATTTTGTGTTTATTTACAATCATTATTTGTTGTTCATATAGTACCTATGTAATTCAGACAAAAATATGTATATAACGATAGTCCTCGTTTGTAACTAATAGTACTAATGGACTTTAATGAAACTCACACTACATATCTTATTTAAGTAGGTCATAATTATTAAATTGTAGACCTACAACACGAGCACTGTAATAAATGACACGATGAAATACAAAGCACATTTGAAAAAATTACTTTTTAAGTGAAAATCAATTTTATTGAAGCGCTGTATGTGTTTAAGACATTTTCAAATATTTCCATCTAAAAGAAATCTTTGATACTTGCCAATTTTTAGTATCAGTAATATAATTATGTAGGTAGTAAAACTTGCCATTTTCAGATAAATTGTAGATTATTTAGATTTAGATTTTAAGTTGCAAAAGTTACTTTAAAAACTATTCAAGGTATGTGATAGTCAAATAGAGCTTTTAAATTTAATTACTATTATATTAAGAGCTTTTATACTATTTATTTATATATACTACCTATAAATGGTCTTATTTTCACTAAAACTGTGCATTTTGTGATTATCCTTAATAATTATTTAAAATTGATAAAATGTACCTATATTCAAAACTGTTAAACTAACTCAATATGATTTACAAATTGCCAGTCATTTGAATAGTAAGTTGGAGCAAACAATAAATTAAAGAATCACAAGACTAATTTATTTCTACAACCACTAAAATGCAGCATTGAATTTAGAAAGCTTCTGCAAGTTATAAGCGAAAATAGTAAATATTTCACAAAATTAAACAATTCGAGACTACTAGCGCCATCCATTGAAACTTAAAAGAATCAATAATAATCTCGATTCCAACTCTAATCAAAAATAATCTAAACTTTTCAAAACTACTATTGTTATATTGTTACAAACAAAAACCTTCAATACTTAAAAATTCGTGTAACAAATTAATTATAAAGAAGTTTTCAATAAGAACGATATGGTTTTGAAGTGAAATAAAGCAAAATCAATGCAACCACATTTTTTTTTATTATTTTGAAGAACAAACAATTAAATTGATGTTCTGCGTTGCAGATCCTGTAAATAGACACCTCGTGTTTGTTTACAAGGGCGAATACGATGAACTTGATTTTTGAAGACCTTGTCTATAATAAATCAGGCATAATTTCAAGAATGTAGCGTTTCCTTCAGGCATGCCACCCTCAATTTTTAATCATCAACGGCGTTTATTGAATTTCCTGGGCACTTTTTAACGTGTGGATATCTCCCAAACAGTGAAACAGTATCAGATACAAAGTTGGTTAAATGAGCAAGGATGCAGCGCCTACGTGACGTATTTTCAAAAGTTCCAAAGCGAAAAAACGCTTTCAAAAAATACCCTGTAATTTCTTTCTCGCGTACCGAATGAAACATCTGTATCACAGTTTTAGATAAAAATAATTTTTTAATCCCCAACGTAGAAGAGCTTTGATTTTATTTTTTCCACTGCAAATCTAAATTCACGGAACATCCCAATATATTTATTGTCTAGATTTACGAGTATGTAAGTTGCAATTGCTTTTTTTAATGGCAAACTATTAAAATTCAACGAGATAACTTCAGTGTGAACGTTGAAAAATATCCTGAATACTATCGTCTATGATGGAACCCCACGTCTTCATGAGTTAGTAGCCAATTATTGCATTAGAAAATTGCATGCAGATGCAGCATGTAACATACCGTTTCCGACTCTTCTTCAGATTGACTGCACATGTATTGAATAAGAATCAACATAAATTGATTAATTTGAAGTAGGTAGTTATCCTTGAGCAAAAAAAAATTATAATAACTACAGAAGTAGATATAATCTTCATGCCATAGTTCAGCAGTTTTACTTAGTATTTGTTAATAGCGGTATTAACATCATCATGAAGAATTTATTTGTGTTTGTATTATTAGCAGCTGTTTTCATTGCAACAGGTAAATATCATTCACTCTATTGATTCATTGATGTTTACGTAGTTTTGGCTAAACTTTAACTATCACCAAGTTTAATTCAAATAATTGTAAAAAAATCCCTGTTCATAATTTAAAATTCTGAAGCTTGAAATTTTTAATTTCAAATTTCGTACATAATTCAAGGGCAAGGGTACTTTTCTATATTCTCTTAAAAAAATTAAAGCAATTTTTTCCGCTGTGGTTTATACCTCATTAACTTTTGACCTAAAAGCTCGGCAGCTTAAAATAATAGCACCAAAAACTTTTTGTACCAGTACCAAGCACGACAAAAAAATTAATAAAAACGAAGATTTAATATTCTAATATCACAAAAATAAATAGCAAATGTGAGTCTTCTTCAGAATATATAATAACTATAAATGCCAAGGTAGTATTAATTAATAATGTTTAATAAAGATTTAAGTCAAATTTTAAAATTAATTAAAATTTAAAAATAAACATTTACAAGAATAGAGAATGTTAAAAGAAATTTTCATCAAAAAGGTCAAAATGCAAATATTAACCTTTATTTCGTCGGAAAAATTTTTTGAAATTCTTATGCAAGAAAAAAACTGTTCTTACATAATTTACAGCTCAAAGGTTTGATAACCAAAATCCTTTTAATCGTCCAAGACAAAACCCATCAAAATTGTCATCAGTATCAACTACCGCAAAACCTGTAAAACCAAAATCGAACGTTAGCTGTCCTGAAAAAAATGGCAGATTTCCTACAAGATCGTGCGATTCGTGAGAAAAAAAAAAAATAACAAACCCAAAATAATTAGTACAAATTTCAGTTATGTAGAGTGCGCCGATGGTTACGGAGAAGAAAAAACTTGCCCCGACGGACTTCTCTTCAATGCAGCCGCAAGCATTTTCAGTTATCCGTGTCAATATCCGATCGATGTCGACTGTTCTGGAAGAGAAGCAAGACGTAAGTACATCTTCAAATAACCGGGCATTCACTAAAAATTGCTCCATAGAACAAGCCCAACCGACCGACGACTGCCCTCATCAGTATGGATACTATAGAATGGGAGGACCAGCCGAGTGTGGTCAATTTAAGAACTGTGTCGATGGCCACAGTTTCGTCTTCAATTGTCCAGAAGGATTGGCGTTTGATGAGCTAACGTACAGATGTGACTGGCCCGATTTAGTCGATAGCTGTAACGCCAAAGGTTTGTTCAAATTACTGTTAGAAATGGAAAAAAAATTTTATTAACAAAATTTTTCAGAATATTTGGGTTTTGATTGTCCCGCCGTTGATAAAGGTCCAGATGGAAGATCTTTGGATGAGGGCATTTACACTAGTTATCGTTCTTCGAAAGACTGTCAGAAATATTTCCTTTGTGTAAATGGTGGGCCAAGGCTTCATAATTGCGGCGAAGGAAGGGCTTTCAATGAATTGATTAATGCGTGTGACGGAGTCGAAAATGTGACTGGGTGCTCTTCAAGTGGTTCTTCCTCGCCAAGAGTAAAGATAGATCCACGCTTTAATCAAAACAGATTTCACTAAATTTCGGTTTGTTAATGTTATTGTTACAAAATTGTTCTAATGAAAGTTAATAAAAATGTCGAATGTAGTAGTTGTTTTAGCCTTTAGCTTTTGCGTCGCATTTCACATAGTACATACTAATTAAAAAAAGGATGAAGGTAGCTGGTAGCTCACGCAAGTTACACAGATATAATATCAATGATAATAGAAAACATTTATTAAAAAAATTTTTACTTTATCGAATTGTAATAAATTACATAAAGCGTAACAGGAACTAGGCGCAGCTTGTGGAATAAATTTTTTGACAAATTTTATTCTTAGTGACGTCAAGTGTGATTGTCCTAATAATAATGTTGGGAGTTAGAATTTTTTTTAAATAATATGCTTTATTATGTTAATTCTAGATATAACCGTAAAATGTTCTTTCTAACCCTAATGTAAATAAGCAAATAACGTATTTGGGTTTCGGCAGGTAAGAAAGATACCGGAGCACCAATGAAGGGGGCCACGCGCAAGTCTACATGATATTGCCCCCGCCTGCCAGCATTGCAAGTTTGAACATTCGAGGCGTAGCCCCACGTTTTCTCGACGTAAAATTTATCCAGTTGCCGGGTGCGTAACCGGGAACAAAAACAGTTTAATCTAAGTTTATTTAAGTAGATTTCGGGAAAAACGTGTAGTGATCATTGAAGGTATCAAATTGACGATGAATTCAACTGACAACTGGAATAATAATTACGCAACCATATGCAGGCTTTGCATGCAAAGGGATGGATACATGTTGGGCATTTTTAATCACGTCAGGGGCAAAGAAAAGAGCCTTTATAAGAAAATCATGGATTGTACTGACCTTCAGGTAATTTTGACATTTATGTTTTTTATAAACAAACTAATCACAATTGACACAATTATTTTAAAACATTCAAGGGCACATTTGATTATATTAATGCTAAAAAGGCTTAACGTGCATGTATTTACTAAGATTTCGTACATGAGCCTTTTCATTACCGTCGTTCAATGTTATTTTCCTTTATTTTTGAATCCTCCATTTTGTATCTACTCGCCACTCGGCATCATAAATGCGCTTGCTTTTGTTGCTTCTTGCGCCATCCCGTATAAAACTATTCAACTAAATCGTACCCGCTTTTATTTGAATTTAAATGGTGCTATCGAACATCGATTTGCCTTTTGGTACACTATTCGATTAAATGAAAAAGAATAAATTAGTGCAAAATTTCATTTTAAACCTAGCTAAATGAATAAATTTTTCTGCAACTGTTGAATACAACTTGTCGTATATTTTTTATAGATATCATCTGGAGATGGACTTCCAACGTGCATTTGTCACCGATGTTTATACAAAATAGAATTATGTTTGGAGTTTAAGCAACAATGTTCGATGTCGGACGCAACTTTTCGACAAATAAATGGAGTTCCTGCTAAACAAATTGAAAACGCAAATTTTAGCACGCCTAAATCTAATTATCCCCAAGAAGACGAAGTCGTGATGGTTATAGATCCTTTAGTAATGGACTACGATTCGGAGTACGAATCTGATAACAACGAACCACAAAGTGATGTAGAAAATCCCGATTTGTACGAGTTTAGAAATGTTTTTATGTGCAAATATTGCGATCAGGCGTTTACGGCAAAAAACGATTGTGCGACGCACGAAAATTCTGCACATAATAGAACGATTCCATATACTTGTGTGGAATGTGATATGGGATTTGGAGATCGTAGTCAATATTCGGCGCACTTGAAAAGTGTCCACCAAAATGATAAACCGTATAGCTGTCCACAATGTGAAAGAACTTTTGCCCGAAGGTCTGATTTAAGAAAACACACTGTAGTTCATACAGGTATAAAACCATTCACGTGCAGCATTTGCTTTAAATCCTTTTCTAGAAATACTAATTTGTCTAAACATATGCGCATTCATTCTGGACACAAGCCATTTGTATGTCCAAAGTGTCCTAAGACTTTCATCTCCAAAGGAGATCTGACTCGCCACGCGATTATTCATTCTGGGCAGAGGCCTTTTAGATGCAATTATTGTCACTTAAGTTTTGGGCGACGCGACAAATTACAACGTCACGAAAAGCGACATTTTCCACAGACAAACGAAGATAAATCTCAGGAATTAGAAATAATGAGACAAAATTTAGCTCTCAACGATTTTGGATATAATGCTCCTTTAATTAAAGAAGATACTACTATTACACCAATCGAACCCAATGGCGATGCTAAACAAGACGAATGGCCTAGTTCGGAAAATATGATAATCAACTTGGATCCTTTTAGTCATAATGGTTACGACAATCCGGAAGCGACTCCAAGAAGTGAACAAATTTCAGAAACTACCGACACAGATGTTCCTAAAGATGTTATAAAAACTGAAGATCAAGACGTTCCCGAGCACGTCACGGGAGATAGTGCTTCAGAGAAAAAGGAAGCTAAGCCGACTCCAGTTGTAAAAAGATACCCTTGCTTAAGATGTAATAAACGGTTTTCAAATCCCGACAGTTTACGTGCTCACATGCCTGTGCATACAAACGATAGGCCACATAATTGTCCCGAATGCAGCAAATCCTTTTTAAGAAAAAGGGAATTGGATAGACATTTAACAACTCATACAGGAATGAAACCGTACAAATGTCCAAATTGTGATAAGAAGTTTGGACGTAAAGATAAACTTGTGCGACACATGCGTATACACGACGTTAATAGAGAACATATTTGTGTTATTTGTGGTGCGTCGTTTAATCGAAAAGATGGTTTGGCACATCACGTGAAAACGCACGCAAGGGATAGCACCGATATCGCACTAAATAATTTATAATAGGATAATTTTTTGTAAGTTAATTGTTCAAACTACTGTTGAAATTGTAATTTAAAAAATCGAGTTTAAAAATAAATTAATTGATCTTATTTTTGAAATGTTTGATTGAACTTTAAACCATGCCAAAATTATAAATATTTTTCTAATCGGTTGTACCTGTACAACTATTAGAACGGAATTGTTTCCTGTATGCAACTGGAATTGCGTCAATTTGTGATAGAGATTTTTGTGTGCTTTGTCTAAATGTTGCGTGCACATCTTTATAAAAAATAATAAGGTAAGTATATAATCAAAATTAATTGAATTAATTGAGTGTCCAATCTTCTTTGATACGCCCTTGGGCTCCGTTTGTGGTGTGAGTATTAAGTTCCCAAGCTATTCCCATAACATAACAATGATAACAATCCCTTTACTTTACTGAATATGGTTTTGTCTTCTACTAATTTATTACTCACTTTGTTACACTGATAACGTAATAATATAATAATTCACAAGTGGTATTACTTTTTGCTATTGAATTAGTTCATCTACGAGCGCGAAGATAGATACTGTTAATGCGTAATATTTTTCGTACGTGAAATGGTCCAATTGTGTTTGAATTAAATTGTTTTCTTTTATATTTCTATTTTTAAAAATTAACAGTAAGTAACATAAGTCAATTAACTACTTTATGCTGATCTCGTAAAAATTGAGTGCATGAGGCGAAATATTTTGTAAAATAATTACCAAGTATACTTCCAGCTATTAATTACCTCTACTTATAATGATGTTAAAAAAATGATATCATTTTGAGTAGGTGATGCGTAAACGTAATCATAATGGAAACGCAATAATTAATACCGAAAGAAGACCCCTCCCACGCATTTTTGATTCAAAATTTAGAAAAATGAAACTTATTTCAATATTGGCTTATCTATGAACTAGTTATTATTGCTTATTTTATCTTTTTAATTAAGATAATAATATGTAAGTGCCTATGAAAGAGAATATTTCTGCTTAATTTCATAAATTAAAACAATTGATATAAAATAACCTTAGATACTTAAACTGCTTGCTGCATCATCTCTTTTAGCCATAAATAACTTCAGTTTTTGAATTTCACGTAAAATGCATTAAAATATAAATCTAGACCTAAATCACATAAAACAATCGATTATTTCGATGTAGTATGCGCCTATTCTATTGTTCTTGTTGGTAGTAAAAATATTTTATTATTTTTTTTTTAATTTTAAAAATTTAAATTTCATATGTTTATATTTAAACTTGAAACAACAAACAATTCACCCAAATTTAATATATCGAAACTAACGGATAAGAAAACTGTTTTTTATTGTTAATTGATTCAGATTGATAACTGATTATTATTTGAGTAATTGCAAGCAAATTAATAATTTTGCTCATAATTCTTTCATCACTATAAGTTGACGAGGCTGTTTTTTATTTTGAACCGTGCTCCACAATTATATGTTGTTATTTGTTTAAGAAAGTAGTTAATTGGCTATTTAATTTGCTATGAACAATGCACCCCTTTTGAGCGCCCATAGGCACGGGACTAATAGTAAGCCTATATGGTAATCCGCTACTGATCGCTTTAAATAACTACTACAGAATAAATGACCTAATTTTATCGATAATTTCGGTTCAGTCATCGAACCCTCATTTCGTTTAATTAATCTTCGAGAATTTATCAGATGGCTTTATTAAAACGCGATACGCAATTCCAATATTAAATCCTTTTGAACTTCCACACGAATATTTTTGATGAAATTGGGAAATAGTTCAATAAAATGTTGATAAGTTAGCACACATTGTATAAGTGAAAGATAGATTTATACATTTTTGAAATAATAATATTTATTAAATGTATTAGATATTGCTTAACGAGATTAAAATTAAACTGTAAATAATTAACTGTAATATAAGTATCGTATGCATATAAAAATAAAAATAGTATTAACATAAATTGCAATAAATTATTCAGTACTACGAAACTCAGTTTAAACACTGCAAAACAATCATTCTCTATTTTATGAGCCTATTAATTTAGGTTTAATTGTAATATAAACATGTATAATTTGCATAAGTGCCTATTATACGCTCCACCGTTACTACTAATCTCAATATTAATTTGTAAAAAAACATAATTCAAAAAGTGAACTTTGCGCTAATTTTTTTTGTAAAATAATACTATTGAATAATACCTACTTAACTAATCGCATTTGTTACAAGCATGTCAATCAGTAGGTATCTTAAGTAAATATCTAGATTAGGCCTTTGTCTTAAGTCAAAGTCCTGAAAAATCAATTTTAAATTTGAAAGTTCAAAAATTGTTCCTAATTTCTGTTTTAGCAATGGGTGGTGATTGTTGTTGTTTTTCGTGGGCAGTGTACCTCACTTTAATCTTAATAATATTATGGAATTTAAGTCGTGCAGTTCGCTATTATATCAAATTTATAATATTTATAATAATAAGTTTGATTTCGGCAACAGTTCCTATTCCGTTAATGTTACTTAGGCCTCGTAGTAGTAAAAATGCCCTGTAAGTAATGTTATACGAAACTAATTATTTTAATAATGAACTTTCTAGTATTCCAGCATGGGGCTTAAGAATGTCCGCATGGCTTTTGGGCCTAACCACCAAAGTGGAAGGTAAAGAAAATATAGTGAAAGACAGTGGATGTGTAGTCTTAACAAACCATCAAAGTTCCTTAGACTTAATCGGTAGGTTTTTGTACTTGCACTTTTAATATTGTAACCGTTTTGATAGTTTTAGCCGAATTATGGCCAATAATGGACAATTGCACCGTAATATCGAAAAAAGAAGTTTTTTATCTATGGCCTTTCGGGTTAGCGACTTGGCTTTGGGGCACCATTTTTATAGATAGACTCAATGCCGGACAAGCTCAAGGAATTATTATGAAAACGGGAGAGACTATCAGACATAAAAAGGTTTGATGTGAACATAGCTTATCAGTTTTTATCACAATGTAAATATTCACATTATTTATTTTATAGGCGCGTGTACTTATGTTCCCCGAAGGTACCAGAAGTAAGAGAGAAAATTTGTTACCTTTTAAAAAGGGCGCTTTTCACTTGGCTATAGCGTCTCAGTGTCCAATCCAGCCTGTAGTTGTTGACAGTTACACATTTTTAAACAAACACACTTTTGAAAAAGGTACCGATATTTAAAATATTTTTAATGTTTATTTTAAAACTTTTAAATATTTTAGGGCACATCAACATAACGATTTTACCACAAATAGAAACAAAAGGAAAAACAAAAGAAGATCTAGCACTGTTAATGGAGCAAACTTACACTGTTATGAATAATTTTTTTAAAGAGAGAATGGCACTTTTATCAAAAAAAGACAACTGAAGATTTTGTTTCCTTCTACGTGAAATAAATCGATAAATACGACTGAATACATTTTTCTATTGGCTTAACTTGTTATAATATTTCGGAAATGTTATGCTTTTTGTACAACGTTAAATTAATGACTTAAATACTATTTTATTAATAAAATTTTGAAACTCCATGTATGCTTATTCTAGGATAGGCAACCCAACGCACGCGCGTTAGTACGCGCATACTCAGTTTTATTGACTTACTTTCTCGATTCAAATTTGTTTGAATTTGTGACGGTTGAGTCATTTGTGTCGAATCTGTCGAAAGAGTTTTATCTTTTCTATAAACAATAATTAATTACTTTTTGAGTAATTGTTTAATTACAATATTGTGGTACTTGCTACTTGGTGTATAAACAATTTGGATCGCAAGTTATAGATTTGTGCGACTCATGCGCATAATGACAATTCAATTGTTCGGCCATGTTCATTAGTTAATGTTCGTAAGGTGTTTCGTGCTGGCAATATAAACTAATAGTGTTAATTTTTCAACGAGTTATTTAATTAATTGCGGCCTAAAATGGCGGGCAACATGGGAATGGAGCAACTTATTCCAATCGTCAATAAACTGCAAGATGCATTCACCAGTTTGGGTGTACACATGACATTGGATTTACCACAAATAGCCGTTGTGGGCGGACAATCGGCAGGGAAAAGTTCGGTTTTGGAGAATTTTGTGGGGAGGTAATTCAAATTTACCCTTTATTTAACTCTGTTTTTGTTATACATAACAATGCAATTGTAATCGACTTACGTCGTGCTCTATATTGATTTTAAATGTCAATTATGTCAACCTCAAACGTCAATTTCAAATTAGGTGATTCATATTTTTGAGAAAGATTAAGTTAGTTGACCTTTTTTCTTGGTTATTACGTTTTGGCAATTGGCCCTTATTAAATTTACATCAAAGTTCAATTATTGATTTTTTTTCGCAGAGACTTCTTACCTAGAGGATCAGGAATCGTTACTCGTAGACCTCTTATCTTACAATTGATATTTTCCAATACCGGTAAGAACCTTTGATGATATTATTACAGATATAAAAATTGCAACTAAGCGATAGTACTTATTAAGTTAAAATACTGGGTTTTATATTAGACCAAGGACAGTAAATTAAACAGGAAGAATGTTTGGCATTTTGGCTTACATAATTTGTTTCGTTATAATTACCGAACCTTTTTAATTAGAGCAGAATTAAGAGCTATGCACGTTCTAAATAGTGTTTCTAAACATAATGTAGCTCAATTTTTTGTTTGTTTATTTTGGAGGAGGTTATGTCAATAATGTTTGTAAATGTTAGTTTTGGCAACTCTGTAATATCCTATTATCATGTTATTGATTTTATATAATTAAAATCTTGATTTAGATAATGCAATAATTGACGAGGGTTTGAAACTATTTAAGTGAATACACTTATAATTTTTATATTCCAATTGTAGAGAATAAATAATACGTCGTTTGTTTCTTAAAGTACTTTCTAAAAAACACATTTAAGCCTTTTTAGTTATGTTAACCTCAGCAAGATGATCTAATTTCTGAAACGCTGTTTTGAAGTTTCACAAATTGCTTAAAAGTAAAAGCCTCAATATTCACTCAAGCGTACTATGTTCCTTGCCATAATTAACTTTTTTAGTAACTTTGAACTTGTAAGTAAATAATAGTTGCTTGAAAGAGTAGTAATTTTTATGCTTTTATTATAAAAGTTTTGAGCCTGATCATTATTTCTGATTTAACAAGTTACTACAACAAAAGTTTTATTTTTGTTACCTCTAGATTATTACACCTTTATTATATTTTTAGAACATGCCGAGTTCCTACATGCAAAAGGCAAAAAGTTCGTCGACTTTGATGAAGTTCGTCGCGAAATTGAGGCCGAAACAGATCGTGTCACTGGTTCGAACAAAGGAATATCTAATATTCCGATTAACTTGAGAGTATACTCGCCTAACGGTAAGTGTTTCGTTACACATGGCACGTACTTTTTTAATTTGTAATATTTTTAGTACTCAACTTAACGCTTATCGATCTTCCTGGGCTTACCAAAGTACCCATTGGAGATCAACCCATCGATATTGAACAACAAATAAAGGCAATGATTATGTCTTTTATCAAAAGAGATTCTTGTTTAATACTTGCAGTAACACCGGCTAATACAGATCTCGCAAATTCTGATGCTTTAAAGTTAGCAAAAGAAGTCGACCCTCAAGGTAAAATAGTTAGGCACATTAGATAAAATTCTGAACCTAAATTTGTAGGTATTCGTACGATTGGTGTAATAACTAAGTTAGATTTAATGGATGAGGGCACGGATGCGAGAGATATTTTAGAAAACAAACTTTTACCGTTAAGAAGAGGTTACATCGGTGTCGTGAATCGTTCCCAAAAGGATATCGATGGAAGAAAGGATATCAAAGCTGCATTATCTGCCGAACGGCAGTTTTTCTTAAGGTACTCGTTTGTAATAAAACCTCTGTATTTTAATTTTTTTTAAAATTTAGTCATCAGTCGTATCGTCACATCGCAGACAGATTGGGAACACCATATTTACAGAGAGTTTTGAACCAACAGCTGACAAACCATATCAGAGATACTTTACCAGGATTAAGAGACAAATTACAAAAGCAGTTACTCACCTTAGAAAAAGATGTAGACCAATTTAGACATTTTCGCCCAGATGATCCGTCTATTAAAACAAAAGCTATGCTTCAGTAAGTTAATACTAGCAAATGTTTAGGGTTTTTTCATATTGTTTTTTTGTAGAATGATTCAACAACTTCAATCCGACTTTGAACGTACAATAGAAGGGTCCGGCTCGGCTCAAATTAATACTATGGAATTATCTGGTGGTGCTAAAATTAATCGTTTGTTCCATGAACGTTTTCCATTTGAAATTGTGAAAATGGAATTTGACGAAAAAGAGTTGAGAAGAGAAATTGCATTTGCTATTAGGAATATTCACGGTATTAGGGTTGGTCTTTTTACTCCCGATATGGCGTTTGAAGCTATTGTAAAAAAACAAATTTCGCGTCTTAAAGAGCCTTCTTTAAAATGTGTCGACCTAGTCGTAACTGAATTATCAAATGTTGTACGAATGTGTACTGAAAAGGTTTGTTGAACGTTTTAGTTAACGATTTTTGCTATTATTGGTTTTGTAGATGGCAAGATATCCTCGTTTGCGAGAAGAAACCGAACGTATTATAGCAACCCATATTAGGCAACGGGAACAACTTTGCAAAGAACAGTTGATTCTTCTTGTTGACTGTGAATTGGCTTATATGAATACTAATCACGAAGATTTCATCGGTTTTGCAAAGTAAGACTTGGGGGTAGGGTGTATTCTTTTGCATGTCGAAATCGAAATTGGCTTGTAATGAATTTAAAAGTCAAACGTATCAAACGAAATTTTTATTTTAAAGAACTAATGCTACACAAAATCGATTTTAGATATATAAAAGAAATTTTATGATTAGTCCTTCCAGTCTAAAAAAAATTATTTTTATTTAGCGCTCAAAATCAGTCTGAAAGTGCGAATAAGACGGGATCGTCACGAGGTCTCGGAAATCAGGTGATCCGTAAAGGATACATGTGCATTCATAATTTAGGAATAATGAAAGGAGGTTCAAAAGATTATTGGTTTGTTTTAACTTCCGAGAGTATTTCTTGGTATAAAGACGAAGAGGAACGCGAAAAGAAATACATGTTACCTTTAGATACACTTAAGTTAAGAGACATCGAACAAGGATTTATGTCTCGTAGACACATGTTTGCACTCTTTAATCCGGATGGTAGGAATGTTTATAAAGACTACAAACAACTTGAATTAAGTTGTGAAACATTGGACGACGTCGACTCCTGGAAAGCTTCATTTTTAAGAGCTGGCGTGTATCCCGAGAAACAAACTGATACAATAAATGGGGAAGAGGTGTGTATTTTTTACTATAACCTAGCATGGTTAAACTGTACATCTTCTATACAACACACACAAAACACAAATTACTATTTACATAAATGTGCTTGTATAATTTACATTTAAATCTTATTTACAGACGGTCCAGGCGAGTACTTTTTTTTTTTTTTTATCGTTATCTTAATTTTTTTCTTCCTGTAAGTATAAAATTGGGAAATTCTTATCCAACTTTCTATTATATGTTTAATTTTGTACAAAACTAATTTCAAAATTAGACATAAGATCAAGAAGTGGATAGAAGTCTATTTTTACATATTCGATCCTACACAACTCTAGCAAATATTATATTCTTCTTTTACTTTAATAAGTACATTTTTGTAGAGCGGTATTTATTAATGTGAAAAGAGGACATCAAATTTGCCAGATGGAGATATGTACAAATAGACGTTAAATGCATATATTTTTCCCAATAATTGTGTTTCGCACATGCTGCGCTTTTTAAATCTTCTAATTAACAATAACAGTTCTGCATGTTACTAACCCAGGTGTTTTGTGTGTTGTGCTTCTTTGCTGCAGGGAGAAACCTATGAGGTTGGTACCAAAAACGGCAATTCTGATATGAAGTATAAAAAAAAGCATGTTAGTAATTTGGTAAGGATTATGTCCTTATGTATAACACGAAACTTTCTACAGTATTTTTAAAATTTTGCCTTAAAACGATTTTTAACTTTGTTAATCGTGTCACAGACCGGACCCGAAAGTGGCCAGGGCAGTTCGATGGACCCACAACTGGAAAGACAAGTAGAAACTATTAGAAATTTGGTGGACAGCTATATGCGCATAGTTACAAAAACGACGCGCGATCTTGTGCCTAAAACAATCATGATGTTGATAATAAACCACGCGAAAGACTTCATCAATGGTGAATTATTGGCGCATTTATATGCCAGTGGCGATCAGGTATTTAAAAAAATGTATTTGATATATTTATCTACCAAAATTTTATTTCAGTCCCAAATGATGGAAGAATCGCCAGAAGAGGCTTTGAAACGCGAAGAAATGTTAAAAATGTATCACGCTTGTAAAGAGGCATTACATATCATCGGCGATGTATCGATGGCCACAGTATCGACTCCAGTTCCACCTCCGGTTAAGAACGATTGGTTAGACCGCGGTTTAGATAATCCACGATTATCTCCTCCGAGTCCTGGAAACACTAAACGAAATGCTCCTTCTATGGGACAAGTCGGTACGACCGGTACGCTCTCGTTGTTGTTTAAAAATTTACCGTGTTAATACTGTTTAAATAGGATCACTAGGCTCCGGAGGTTCTCGTGGACCACCACCACCACCCGCATCGGGTCGACCTGCACCGGCAATTCCTAATCGGCCAGGTGGGGGAGCTCCACCTATGCCGCCAGGAAGACCACAAGGACAAGCTTTACCGGCGCCTTTGATTCCTACGTAAGTGAACTATTTTACTGTTTGGAGCCTTTTTACATTTGACGGCAGATTAATATGTTGGAAATCAGTGCTGTTTGTGTTTGTTGGGCTTTTATGCTTCTCATGCTACTAATGTAAGAAGGCTTTTAGATGGTTCGGAGTTGAAGCCACAGCCAAATCTGAGGTTGTGGTTTTTGTTTTTTCAGGAGGCGTTAAGAGTGTGGACACTAATCTCATCTAATAATCAATCATAACTCCCCTTCACTAACAATGAAATTATTGTAATATTGTAATTCATTTTCAAAACGAAAATTGTTAGATGCTGTCTGTTACGCTTAAAGCTTGTTTCGAAAAGTTCATTACTCGGTGGTAGTTTGTAAAATACTTGTAAAAAGTATACCCGCGCATTGTATATTGTTTGTAATTGTGGTGTGATTGTTGCACTACAATTATCAAAGATAGCATTATTTAAAACATTAGTTTTGTTTGATGCGAGTCTTCGATGTTATCTAAATGTTATTGAATTATTGAATTAATGTAGGTACACGCTAAAATTATCAAAAATATGAAATAACACAAAAAAATCCATTGTTACTAATTTTAATAGTTACATAGAATAGTTTATTTGGGGGCTAAGTATTATCTCTGTACAGCCGAGCGGGTGGCCAGAATATGGGGGGAATCCAAGTACCCCAAAGTGTTCAGTTAGCTGTCGGACGTGCAGTCACCAATGCAGCTGTCAACGAACTCAGCAACGCCTTCAAGTTTAACAAGTAATTTTTTTTTATATTATTTTTTCCGATTAACCAAAATTTAACGTGTTGCGCTTTATCAATCAATTAAACAAAAACTTTGCTTTTATTAGAACGCAAGCCAAAAATCACTAGAAATGAGTTATCCAAAAACTGGCAAGCTGGGCATGTTTTTACAATATCAAATCAACTTCGAAGCTACTAACATTATAATATTAAGAGTTTTGATTTTTATAAAGATGTAAGATGATAACGAATGCACACAAATTGTACAGGGTATTTGACAAATTTTGTCTACTATTGCTAACTTTTGGAAAGTAGACGGCAATAATGAACTTAAAATTCGTAAAAATCCTGTAAAGCATTATTAGATAAAACACTTAAATATTGCTTCATTAGATTGCAAATGTTCAAAATAATTATCGTAAGCATTTAAATATAATGTGCTGTGTATATCGTAAAATGCACATTAAAAATGTTCAAAGATCTTCCGTGTAGTAAAAACAAAAAAAAAAGTAATAGAAAACGTTCAATGTTTTAGCATTTCTCATAGAAATATTAAATAAAATAGCAAGTGCAATAGAAATATGTCTGTGTAGAAGTTTTTGCAAATTAGATATTGATAACTTTCATAAAATATTTTGCTCGATATTATATACAAGGTGTTTATAAAAGAAATTGTTTTTTACGCTTCCATCTTATTTTTGTGGGTTTGAGAAATAATTTGCAAGTCTGATTTATCGTTCCACGTTCTCCCGTTAGTAGGTCCGTAATTACTTTGTCTTCGAAGATTCTACTTGTAAGTTACTACTTTCGTGTTCATTGTAGGAGTGCCTTGGGTTTTCCTGACGTTAATTTTTGAATTTTAGGATATACCTAGCACACCTTGTATCATAATTATATTAAAACATGACAAAGTACTATTTACTAATATCGTTATTGCAAATAGCTATATTTTAAAACGGAATAAAATAAAATTGTTATGTAGCGTCATATGTTTTTGAAAAAAGTCAATTATTGGCGTTTTTACAAATGTAGTAATAAAATTAATTACGCTTTGTAATAGTAATAATCCGTACTAAATATTTATTTTTAATAAAAATTTATGTAATGTTTTTACTGCTTGCACCTAGTGCTCTTCTTAAAATGACTTAACTTTTTGATTTTCTCATTTTTTTACAAATTATTTTATAATGTTGTTAAAAATATAATGTTTAAAGACAGAAATACAGAGTGAGACAGTTGTATTGTTGTACATTCCTTATATATTTTTGAGTTAAAATAGGTACAGTAATAATTACGAGCATCTGTTTCACACTGTATTAGTATATCTATATATATAATATAAAGTTGGTAACACATAAGTTGTGTCCTGTTACACTTTCCTGTGTATTTGTAGATAGTTTTCAAAATGTTCTCATTTTTTTAAATCTTCGATAAGACATACAGGAACTATATGTATAGTGTAATATTCTTGCATGTGTAAATATACAAAAGCTTTAAAAAAATGTGATCATTTCGAAACGTGTGCACCAATGATAATTATTATAACATGTAGTTACATCTGAATGTGTAAATATAGATGTAATTATTAAATTTAAACTAATCGCTTTATTCACCTATCCTAGTTGGGATTTTTTTTGGTGTGGGCCTTTTGTTTGTTTCTTTGGAGTGTCGAAGCTTTAAACTTTTGCACTAATCTTTGTTTTTTTTGTTTTAAATTTACGAGGATCGGATATAACGAATTATGTTCTTTCGATTAAAATATTATTGGTAAGGTAGCATTTTAATTGAAAGTTCAAAATATAATAGGTGAAAAATTACAATCTGAATTTGTTGATTACAGCCGTCCTGTTCCAAATATACCTCCACGAATACCAGAAAGGCCATATCCAGCGAGGCCCAACTGATTGAGCTAGTCATTGTTTAGCGGGTGTTGTGGGACCAATTTAGTATACCTAGAATAATAAATATAAGTGAAACTGAACTAAATTCATTTTTACTTTTGTAAATACGAGTGAATCAACGAACGACTAGGAATGTGATTTACGATTAACTACCTACTGCATATTTATTTTTTTTATGTTACAAGTTACAAAGTTTTGTAAATATAAATAACCAACATGTACCTACATTAAATACGCGAATTAAACAATAAGTTACAGTTTACACATCACTATGAATTCACTTTTTATTTTTATTTAATTTGCCAGTATTCAATGTCTGCAAGCATTTTAACTTCTAATTTATAATAATATTATGTAAAATATTATATAACAGTGCGAACTAGTCCAGTTACAAAGTATTATTAAAATTTATAATAAATTTTGTATAAATATACGATTAGTTAATTTTCAGTTTTTTTTTAATGTGGTATTTTACGTCCGCATCAACAACTGTGGTTATTAGCAGACGGGGACCTACAGCTTTAGGTGGGTTCCGAATTTCGAATCACCAGGACCAGGGCATTTGACACAAGAAACACTCCAGTGGTGCCAGCCGGCTTTGAACCAACGACCTTTAAATTTGCATGCAACGATGTTAGCCGCTAAACCACCCCGGTCCTTCAGTTTTGTTTTATTTTCTCAAAAAATTTAAGTCAAATTATTTCTCTACTAACAGTTTGTTACAATTATTCTAATTTTTCAAGAGAAAATCGTAGAGTTAACAAGAATTTGAGTAGACGTTAATTTATATTTCTTCTTTAAAGATCCGTTGTCCGAGCTGTACATACCAAATCGTAGCTATGAAAGTTGTAGAGATCAATAACTTTCAACTTCGTGAACTCCTTTTTGAAACTAAAATCTAAATTATCTATCAAAGAATAAAAAATATGAAATTGAAAAAGGGTTAATTTGAGCGAAGAAAAAAAATTGTTTTTGTAAAGACGACAGTTAATCGATTGGTCGCGCTTTTATGACCAAAAATAGCAATTTTTTAACAATAACAATAACAAAGCGAACTCTTCTTCTCCCGTCACTTTTACCCATAAGCTTTTTGAAGATGTTTAATGAAGAGAAACGTAATTTTTGTGTATAAAATTGTTCCTGTCTGTGTCGATAATTTGCGAACGAGAAAATAAACATTACGTTGATATTGTTCTTTAACTTCGTGAAATAACATAGACAAGCAATTTTTTTTTCTTTTTAAACCACTCCCAATTCGAATAACTTCATAATTAAATTTTGATAAGTACTTACGTAATTAATTGATCTTGAAATGCAGAATTAACGAAGATTTTTTTTGTTTTTTCCTCGGGGTTCTTAGAAAGGTGCCTTGCACTTAGCCCAGTCGGTCACTTCTACATCCCTGTGCATTGATATCTTTTGCATATTGCATATCCATTTGAAGTATGAAATAGTCTTGATTTCGTGACAATAGAAAGCGGCGTTCTCAAGAACTTAAAATTTACTGATGTTTTTACCGAACCATTAGCTCGGGTGCCTCCAAATTCTTAATCGAAATCTGCTCACAAAGACCTCAATAGTAGTCTGTGTTTGCGCCATAACGATCTAGGGTATTTAGTCCGGTGCAATTAGGTTTATACCTCAGAACCCAGCTATAATGAACGGATTTGAATGATTTTTTCTTTTTTGGAATCCCAATGCCATAAACTAAAAAGTTTACCCATTGAAAATTACCGCAATTTCGAAAATCAAAAGTTAAAAAAATAATTTTGGAAATCTCAACGAAGAAATTAATTATCAGAATTTTTAAAT
Source organism: Malthinus flaveolus (assembly GCA_950108345.1). Lineage (NCBI taxonomy): Eukaryota > Metazoa > Arthropoda > Insecta > Coleoptera > Cantharidae > Malthinus > Malthinus flaveolus. Next base: position 6,900,634 of record OX467286.1, read on the forward strand.
ATTTCTCTTAAGCAAATAATGATTGTTATAGTTTTCGAGGTTCTTTATAAAAAATTTGTGACAAATTTAAATTTAATTTGAAGATGGCAGAAGCCCAAAAAGCGCGACAAAGGAAAGGAACCTTAAATTATAGTCCCCAGTACCTTTGTCACCTAAAATACGGGTTACTTCAAATGGGGTAGTTCTAATTTTTTGGTGTGTTGTCTATGACGGAAACCTAATGATAAATCCAAGTTTTCGGTCTCGACATACCTCTGGATCTTTGTAAAAAATCCAAAAAACTGCGAAATGTTTAACATTTTTTCAGTTTCTGCCAATTTTAACCCCCAAGGATTAATTTTTTGGCTTGAGGGTACTTATGATTTCTTGGTATGTTGTATAATATGATGAAGGACTAATGATAAAACTAAAGTTTGGACTTCGGTGAACCTCAGGATCTTTGTCAAGTATACACAAATGGCCCGTCGAGGAGCAAAACTTGGATTTATCATTAAACCTTCATCATATACAACATGCCAAAAAATGAGAACTACCCCATTTCATGGAAGGTAAATAACTCGTATCTACATGTATACGGTTAGTTGCGGTTGTAGTGTTGGATTTCAGGCAAATACCATCATTCGTATCGTATCGTATTCGTACCATCATCATGATCATTCGTTCCATCAGTTTAGTTCGAGTTTGTTGTTATGATTTTTATTATTCAATGACAGTTAAAAAATTCAGTTTGAACCGCATAAGTTCTCTTGAGTTCTCTTTTGATTGGAACAAGATAAGTTCACAATTTCAATCAATTCCGCGCCGCAACCGTAATTCCGCGTCCCGCAATAGTTAAATTAGATATCTACTAGTTACTCCAAACATTTATTTCAAGTCCGCAGTGTTTTTTTCCTTCGCTTGCATTTTTTTCTTTGCTTTATGTGTTTATGTAAGTGTTAACCCGCTGTTTGAGGCAAGTCGTTCGTTTCATTTTATTATAAAGCTAATTTAGTAAAACCGCCAACAGTCTGCATTTATATTTTGCTACTCTATTTTTGAAATAGAAATCAAAACAGTCCTGTAAACACTTTCATAACTGAGTTTAACGATTATATTATTTCTTTTCAGAGGTGTACAATCCATTCTGATGGTTAAAAAGGGTGCCGATACAAGCGAAGCATGTTTATTTTCTAATAGTAATGGTAGCTTATTTGATTATAGAGAATTATTAACTGATGATGATAGCGACTTATTATCTGATGATAGCGACTTATTATCTGGTGATAGAGACTTATTATCTGATGATTGAGAATCGATTAAAGATGAGTGTCTTTCAGATTGTGCATATACTGGCAATTCGTATTCCCCAAGTCCTTCCACAAATGTCTCAGAACCAAACATATGCGAACGTAATCAATGTAGTCAATCATCTAGTCAATCTTTGAAAACCAAAACGAAAGGTAATTATTTGTCCTACTTATTTTTGTTTAGAGAGGATGAACTGAAATGTCTAAGGTCCAGTTGGATAAAAGAGCTAATCTAGGAGTCAGAGTTAACTCAAATATTAACCTAAATTCAACATAAATAGCAACTAATTCTGAGTTAAATTGAAATATACTTCACTCTAGAAAATTGATGGATTAATTCTGGACCAAGTGCCTACGAGCTAACCTAATCTAATCTACGCTAAGATTTAACTTTATATTTAGATCGTGGAGTTAACTCTGACTCCCAGATTAGCTCGTTTATACAACTGGGCCTAAGTAGTATGGATGTGATTAGCTCCCTTTTTGGTCGGTGGTTATTTATTATCATGTTATCCGTATGTCTGTTGTAGTCACAAGCAAAATATGAATGCTTCATGAAAATTTCTAGACATTTTATGCTGAACTAATTTTTGAATTATTCTATAATAAACTATTTAGTACTTCATTTCATTACCAAGCCATTACATCGCCCGTCTAATCATGTTAGGAGTTTCATGAAATGACTAGAACTTTTTATGCCAATCCACTTCATGAAATGCGTAGAGCTTTTTGTTTGTGACCAAGACATTCACAGTTTTTTCTCTTAAATCATAAATTTTCTTACCCCACTGGATGTACTTCTTTACTATTATAGAAATAATGAAACAGCTCATTTGCATGCAGTGTCTTAAGACTATTCATTGTTCATCAATATCCCTTACCGGTCTTTTTAAATATTCTTTTTTAAATCTGAAATTTTTTTTATTTCTATAGAAATGTCATATTTTTGAATGTTTTTGTCAAATTGGAAGTTTTTTGGAATATCAGAATGAAAAATTTTTTATTATTCTCCAACAAAATTATTCGTTTGTTACATTGTAACATGTAGGTTTGCTTTTAAACTTTGTCACAAAAACTTCTTTTTCCATTTATTTCACGACAAGTTATTATTTGCAATTCCTGTCGTTATCAAAATCTGAAAAGACCCCAGTGTGAATAAAATGAGAAATTATAAGTTCATGACTATGACTACGACAATAAATTTTGTAGCTTTCAAATTAATAAATATTAAACAAATTTATTTTTATTTCCAGTCTACTCTGCGGAATTACAAAAAACTTTTAAAAATTCAAAATGGACCGATAATCTCACCGAATACGAAGCGTTTGAGAAATTAATTTTTAAGGAATTTAGTAATCCAGATTCGAGCAGAAAATGGAGAGAAGGTACCAACAAATCGTCATTTACGTATTTACTTTTAGATCCTCGCGATACGAATAATTTACCCGTCAGATCAAAAACTATGTCACCGGAAGAAATTTGGAATACCTTTGTTTCGTCTATTTTTTATGTTGGAAAAGGCAAACGTTCTAGGTCTCAATCACATTTATACGATGCCGTTTCACATTGGAGAAGGGGAAATAAGCAAACTTGCAATAAGAAGTTGCAGCTCATATTAGGCGAGTACCTACCTTTAGCAATTATTAATAGGACCATCCCCTTGAAATTTGGTATACAAATTGGACATTCACCACTCTACTACACCACATTGCCAAATTTGCCCCCCCCCCGGGGTGCAAAATTAAAGTTTTAAACATTTACACATATTTTACATCTTGGAAATTAGTGTTAAAAGAGACTTCTTACGCAGTTCTTTATATCTGTGCACAATTAACTATTACAGTAAGCACCTTAAATTGTTTAAATAACAACGGGGCGCACCCCCGTCCGGTGCAAATTTTAAGAATGAAATTAAGTATGTACACTACTAAAGGGGTCCTCTTTCAGATGCCATCCAAAATTCGTTTAATCCGGTGCAAGGAGTGGTAGCAACATTACCCTAACACTATAAATATATGAAACCGGATTAAACGAATGTTTTGATGGCATCTGAAAGAGGACACCTTTAGTAGTGTACATACTTAATTTATGTACTTAATTTGCTTACTGTATTAGTTAATTGTGTACAGATAGATAGAACTGTGTAAGCAGTTAATTTTGTTTCGTTAACACTATATTTTTTCAAGATGTAAAATATGTGTAAATGCTTAAAACTTTAATTTTGCCCCCCCCCCGGGGGGATGTTGACAAATTTGGCAATGCGGTGTAGTAGAATGGTGAATGTCCATTATGTATACCAAATTTGAAGAGGATAGTCCTATTAATAACGGAGATATTAATGTTTTTAATTTTCGTGTAGTTATTGCTGGTTAGTTATTGCTAAAGGTACTCTCCTGCACATATTAGATATTTGGAACGACGATTGTGGTGGGGTTTGTTTAGAAGTCTTTCAACACGTTATACCGGTAGAAGCTTACACCAGAGAAGCCGCAATGATAGCAGCATTAAAGCCCGAAAATATTACGAACTTAAAGGCCGGAACCTATTATGGCGTTGCATCCACTTGGTCTAGGCATCAACAAAAAATGTTTGGGGTCTTATTGCTGTACCACGCCATGAAAATATTTTTACATGAAGGCGAGAGACAATTAAGGCCTGCAGACATTAACTAGAAGCCAATGAAAGACGCTGTAAGTGCAAATTGGGTGCAAACGAGGTTACTATATAGAGGGGAAAGTTGTCTGGATGACATTTTTACTAATTTTGATGAAAGTTTGTGTGAAGCGAGGACGGTCGATGTGTGTATTTCGGATCATAGGGGTCAAATGCTGACTCCTGACTGTGAGATGTCCTCTAGTACGAAAAGTCGGGGTGATTAGCGTGGTGAGTAGACCAATAACTGATAGGGGTAGACTTAGATTCTTTTCTTTGATGCAAGCCACTGAGTGGGGATTTTTTAACGACGCTGTGTGTCGGGTTGAGGGTAAATTTGATAGATTTGTGGAAATCTTTAATGAGGCATATAATAAAGCATTTCCACTAAAAAATACAAAGCTAATAATGCCACAGGCCATTCCGTTAAACTGGTTTAATTCTGATCTGCAATATATGCGAGAAACATTACATTTTATGAAGGAATTCGACGAAGTATATCCTATTCATGACAAAGTAAATTCTTATAAATTATATAGAGCTGAATATCGAGCAGCTATTAAAAGCGCTAATGATAACCTTATACAAAAAGCTAATGGGCGATAGACATCTCCCCAGATCGGTTTAACGATTTTTTTGCCAAAGCTGCGAACAATCTTTTAAAAGACATCAAAGTCTCCAATCTGGCTGTAGGGGATCTTTATATTGGAGACTAACAATGTCCCACGCTCCCATTTAAGTTTGATGAGGTCACTCAGAATGAAGTTAATAGGGATATAATTGGCGGCTTAATAAATAAAAAGACATTTATGGCCTTAACACGCGTTTAATAAAGGATATTAAAAACATCATAATCGGACCGGTAACCAAACTGATAAATCTGTGCTTCAGAGAGGGTATTTTTCTAACTGTTCTTAAGTACGCTTTAGTAATCCCTATTTTTAAAAAGGGAAACATTAATGAGCTTACAAATTATAGACCAATTTCCCTGTTACCGGTTCTATCAAAAATAGTTGAAAAAGCAATGACCAAAAAAATTAAAATACCAAGATCCCAATAAAAGATTCATTTTATGAACTTACCCCCAGGAGCAACCACAAGGACTTCTCATCACACAGGGAAGGACATGAGGACAGAGAAAAATTTGGGAAAAAGGACCCCACCAGAAGTAAAGGCTTCATTTTAAAATAAGGTATACGACGCCACAACCAATCAATTTAAAAGGAGAGTACAGCAAGCATAAGAGAGTACTGGTGCTTAGTTTTTTTTGTATGTTTTAGAGTATTCGTCAGCATGATCACCCCAGAGACCCCGTTCCTTCCGCCTATTGCCACAGCAGGATGAAGAACCCCAATGGAAGCGGAACCGTGTTCATAAATTGCTATAAAGTATAAGTTTTAATGCAGGTAAGCTGTCAAACGAACCAATTTATGATCCTTATGAAAATTGATCCGTTCTTGAGGGGGGGGGGATGTAGCAATTGTGTATTCGCCGCGTTAGTTCAAATAAGCCCATAAAAGTATCGTCCCCTATGTCCCAGAAAATGGCTCGCTTCAACATGTCCAGTTTAGCTACGCTTATAAAACAACCCGCCTCATTTCGAAGAAGTCAGGTCACATACAGTATTAAGGTTAAGAAAATAGGAAGATCCCCCACAGAGAAACCATCCCAAATTAGTAAGGGTTTATTTTTTTAGTCGAACGGAATCTTTAGAATTGCAGTAACGGGAAATAATAAATTCGGTCCATAAAGCTTCGTTTGACACTTATCCAGAATTTGTTTAAAAAGTTTCTTCAAGGAAGAACAAGTGTTATGCAAGAGGTGGTCTTTTTAGTTTTTTGTCGGGTTTTCTAAAAAGAAACGCCTACAGGCGAACCCGGCTACGTCGAAGCCAATAGCAAAATCCATCCCAAACTAAACTTGAAAGGCTGGTCAAAAATCAGCCCTTAACGAATAAGATTGCCCATGTAGATTTTTGACCATAAGCTCAGCCCTCCCAATTGGACCATCAGTCCTTGCCCCCGTTTTGGAAAGAGCCAAGTTAATAAAAAGGCTTCCCTTGTGAGTCTTTTGGTGATTTGTTAATTGATTTCCGAGCGAGTTAAATCAGTAACCGATTACTTCGAGATTTTCTTTGTTTTTCCATCATTAGTCATTCGCGTCGAGTCTCAAGTTAGAGAAACGTAAGTTGCTCAAGTTTAAGGTTTGGGAGAATTCGGCTCCTCTTTAATTAGAAAATTGGGTTAAATTTTGATATCAGTTTGTTTTGTTAAATTTGTTAGAATTGTGTTAAGTTTTATTTAATTTCAACTAGTTTCAATAAATATTGTTAGCCCAAGTTGCGGAACAGTGTTTTATTAGTAAAGTCTAAGTGCTCCGATTCGACATCTCTGGATCTGATAACTTTGGATTAATAAAACTAAAAAAGGTAAGAGAAGGATTTTGAGGCTATGTGCGTTTTGATTCCTCCCTGAGAATGTCGTTTTAGATTTTGACATGTTAACTAAGGGTAGGTTATATCTTCTGAAGAGGAGGTGCAAATAAACTCCCTAACTTATTTTTGCATAGGTTTAGGTTTCTTTTGTTTTTGACACGAAATTTAATAATTTCATTGTTATTTGTAGGAAAAAGGTACCTACTCTTAGGTCCGTGAAGTTACAATAACCACTTTCAAAAAAAATAAAAAAAATCATGCTATAATTTAGTATGAATTTAGTGTAATTTAGTGCGCTAATAAAAAAATTTAGTGCGCGTCTAGTTTAGGCGCTATACGCGTTGGAAATGTGGTTATTGTAAGTTCACGCGTAATAACCACCTTCTCCGATTTTTATGAAACTTGGTGATAATTTAGTATGAATTTAGTGTAATTTAGTGCGCTAATAAAAAAATTTAGTGCGCGTCTAGTTTAGGCGCTATACGCGTTGGAAATGTGGTTATTGTAAGTTCACGCGTAATAACCACCTTCTCCGATTTTTATGAAACTTGGTGATAATTTAGTATGAATTTAGTGTAATTTAGTGCGCTAACAAAAAAATTTAGTGCACGTCTAGTTTAGGAGCTATAAGAGTCGAAAGGTGCATATCTTAGTCTGCGTCTGCGCGTAAAGTAACTAAGTACTGTCGCCGATAGTACTAGTACTGATAGATCATTACAAAAGGTTCATCTCAATTTAGTAGGTACCATTGATTCATGTGGTGCAATTTGATACACACGAATTTAAATATAATTAGTTCCAGAGTAGGTAGTAATAATAACATTGTATTCTTCATGGCATTCATATTGTAAGAAAGGAGTTATGTGTGCACATAACACCTTCTTCCTTTGAGAATGTTATTTTAGATGTACATAGCTCCTTCATCCACTGCAGTTTTCTATCTTACAGTAATATTTACACATTTTGAAAGGTGCCATGCGATAGAAGAGTACATAACACCTTCATTCAGTAAAAAAGGCATTTTTTTAAATGTTACATCCTTCATCCACTCGTGTCTTCAACTATTCTTTACTTTGTTATAGAAAAAGTAATAAAAAGTATTTATCGTTTACAGTCGTTATTAGCAACATCTCCTGTTTGTCTTTGACCAATCGTAATAATTTATGTAGATATGATTAATTAATTGAAATTTGTTAATACCGGCTATAAGTTTTGCGTTTATACCTAGATAGGGCATTCGAGCTTTGGCAGAGTAAACTAAAATTAAATCAAAGTATCGCATTCATACTGCTACATTTTGTTTCTAATTATCAATGGCAGTAATTTTATGAACTTTCGTTGGGTATTTGGGGTGGAATCCGCGTTGGATAGGTAGAAAACAGACAAATAATAACTTTTTCCTAAAATCTGGACATATTAGTAGGTATCGTATTCATACTGCTAAATCTTTCTAATTATTTTTTTTCGTACACATTCATGCAAATTTAAAAATTGAAAACCGGCTAATTGTTACTAATTAATTTGTTATATACCTGGTCGTACGGTCGTATACTATTCAAAGGGACCGTTCCTGTATTTGGACAGTACGACCGTACAACAATCTCATTGTAAAATATTCTTGTTTTTATTGCTTTTGAGTTATTTCAATCTGTTATTACCCACCCAAGTATTTTTAAGACTACCGTTATGGGGTGTAGTCCGGTATTAAAACCTTGTAAAAAATATATCGCAGTCGTCCTACATGTAAGCTCAGGGAAGCAAATAACATTATAATTAAAAAACATAAAAAATCTCAAGTGTGGTGTATTATTTTACAAATTAAATCTCAATCATCATTTAACAATATTATATAGTCCACTAAGAAGTAAAATTGGAGACAAAAAAAGCAAGGATTACATAATCATTTTCAATAATATTACTGCTGTCAAATCAGATGACTGTTTAAAATAATTTGTTCATTAGCTTTTATTTAATTTCTTTTAAAATCAAAATCCGAAAAATTCATCTAATTTGCATATTACCTGTATAGATTTGAATATGTTCTAATTATTATTTATCAGAGAAATGCAATTTTATTATTGAAAAGGTTATTGTAAAAGGTTCTCCCGATGAATCTTTTCGTTAATGCCCGTCTAGACGCAACGTTTTATGGAACTTCGTATAGCCTCATAATCAAAATTATGAAAACTGCCGTTAGTCAAGGCCGTACAACCCCAAATTCAAGTTTTGAACTAAAAATACATTCTAATGATTTTGATGTATTTTAATTTATAATAGTCAGATATTTCAGAAAAGATAATAAAATCTTATGGACCTATAATATTAATAAGATAGGTAAGTATAATTGATTAAAAATTTTGGAAGCTCATGTTGATATTTTGGAATACCGACCTGCTTGGTTTGAAAAGTATTTCTAAACGGTAAATACTTTCTATTACTTTTTCTATAACAAAGTAGAGAATTATTATTACTATTACCTACTCTGGAACTAATTATATTTAAATTCGTGTGTATCAAATTGCACCACATGAATCAATGGTACCTACTAAATTGAGATGAATCTTTTGTAATGATCTATCAGTACTAGTACTATCGGCGACAGTACTTAGTTACTTTACGCGCAGACGCAGACTAAGATATGCACCTTTCGACTCTTATAGCTCCTAAACTAGACGTGCACTAAATTTTTTTGTTAGCGCACTAAATTACACTAAATTCATACTAAATTATCACCAAGTTTCATAAAAATCGGAGAAGGTGGTTATTACGCGTGAACTTACAATAACCACATTTCCAACGCGTATAGCGCCTAAACTAGACGCGCACTAAATTTTTTTATTAGCGCACTAAATTACACTAAATTCATACTAAATTATCACCAAGTTTCATAAAAATCGGAGAAGGTGGTTATTACGCGTGAACTTACAATAACCACATTTCCAACGCGTATAGCGCCTAAACTAGACGCGCACTAAATTTTTTTATTAGCGCACTAAATTACACTAAATTCATACTAAATTATGGTAAAGTTTCATTAAAATCGGAAAATGTGGTTATTGTAACTTCACGGACCTCCTACTCTTGTCAAAAATCTTTAGGGCCCACCGTTTTACTGGTAAATTGCTATAAAATTGCTACCTCTAGTAGCACCACGAAAACTGAACAATATCATTGTTCTATAAGGTATTCGAGCGATGATAACATAGTACTTTTTGATGCTACGATGGTTGCCACAGAAACGAAGCTGCCCAAGGACATGCACGTCGATCTAGAAAGTACAAAAACATTTCTATGAATTCAACTGCAAATTACCACTGAACTATTGGAGATAGAGATAAAATGTATGGAAACTTTTTTATAGTAAATTTAATAAACTATGTTTTGTATCTGAACCATTTCTCCGATATCATTAATTGTTCTCGAGATACAGGCGAAAAACTAGCAAAGTGTACTTTTCTTCCAAGATGGCGGCTCGAGCGCAACAGGTATCGGTTGGGCAATTTAGTATGTTTATCCAGAAGCCCCAATAAGCATGCCCGTGCTGAAACAACTTCATTGGACACCCGTATAACTCCATAATGTTTTTAAGTGATTTAAATGAAAAAAGTAATTTGGATCCAATCAAAATTCTTGAAATGAGTTAAATGGTAAGGTAACGAATAAGAGGAAACAAACAAGTCATAAAGTTGACAATTATTTTTCATTTTGCTTTGATTACATTTTTATTTGTAATTTAACTTATAAAAACTAATTATGCAAAACGAACTTATTACAGATGGCCAACGAGAAAATCTCAAATCTCGGTACAAATTTAGCATTACACTTTCGCATTGCGTTGTTCCTCTAGTTCTTATTTACTCTATGATATAAGTAATATTAATACAGGGTGTTGCATGACGTATTGTACAAACTTAAGGGGCATTTTTCTGAGGTCAAAATAAGTCGATTTAACCAACTTACCCTATATACCAAAATGGTTCTTAAGCCCGTGAGGGTGCTTCCAAGTTGAAGAAAATTTTTTCTTTTTCTTTAATAACTCAAAAATGCTTAAGTTTGCCCTTAAGTTTGTACAGTACGTGAGTACGTCATGCAACACCCTGTATACACAAAGTGGAAATTGAGTGTAACGAGTTCCAGTTTGATTCTACATTTACAAAGTAATTTAAAACATCAAGTTTTATCTGAATATTCAAAGAACTGCTAAACGCACGCAACATTTCACTTTCGTCATAAAACAATTCTTCTTCTTCTGCAAACTAGAGCAGTACAAACTACAAACGAACAGACCTAAAGTGAAGTCTCTGGTGAAGTCACGACCCATCTGTCAAATCGAATGTTATTGTGACGTAACCTCAAAATTATTTTTAACCAAATTAGTAATGTCTGTACTAAATTTGAGAGCAGAAGTAATTTCAATGCATTTAATTATGTACGAATTTAAATCTATTAATATTTACAGGTTTTGCGGTGCTTTAAAAGTCTTCACAGAGTAAGAAAGTCAATTTTTCACGAAGATGTGTTCGCTTTGCAATTAGGACGAGAAAAAATAAACGAAGAATTCAAAAAGCATAAAAATATTACAAATACTACATCAATCGAGGAGGTATTATTTATTTTGAGAATAAATACGTGTAGTGTTTACAAATAATTTCAGCTCATAAAACATGCAATCGCTGTCGAGAACGAACTTAAGACTACCGTAATTCAAGCTAAAGAAGTTAAGCCTGGAGTTTATGGTATGCAATTCTCCACTTTTATTATATACTTTTTAATTGAGATTTTAAATTTTAGAAGCAAGAATTAGACCAGAAACTGTTAGACTAACTAATGTGCCATTTAAGGATTTAACGTAAAACCATTTTATTTAATAAAATAACAAATTTTTAGAATGTTACATGATGTTATAAAGAAAATTAGATTGTAAGTTTCGACCCAAAGGATTAAACTTGTTACGCTACTATTATATAATATCAATTTTACTAATAAAGTAAGTAATTTATTTCATCTAATAAAAATATCTAATCAAAAATATGCACTCACCGTAATATATAATATCGATTTTTTAAATATCACTTATATAAAAATAAAATTGGACTAAAAATAAGATTAATTTTCTCTAGCATCATTGTTTTTGATTCTTTTGGAAACTGAAATTTAAAATTTCTTGTAGATATCAAAGTAAGCTTGTTAAAGAAATTACCTGTAAGCTCGAAAAAGTTGATAAAGCTGTGTAGCCCCCACAAATACATTTACGCTAAACAGACTATAGTTCTTTGGAATTATTACTAACGAATATCGAGACCAAACACAACCTGTAGCAGCTAACGCTCCCGATTGTCCAAGACTGAGTTGATCGGCAGGTCTCGCTAGGTCACCAATGCCGGCTAGAACTAAACCCTGCAAATTATGAAAGAGAAGTTTCTCACATTAACAGATTTAACACTAAATTTCTCACCCATTTAAATGCCGGTGCCCAAAAGAACACAGTTTTTGGACCTAGAATATTGAAAAATCGTAAAGTCGAAGAAATGTTGTTGAATAATAAATTTTACCTGCTGCGTGATTCCACAGAGGTTGTAATTTTGATGGCACTACTTTATCTACGGCAGATATTACAGTTCTATAGACTATTGAAGCCATTTTGATATGACTTTATTATTGCTTATTATGTTGAAGCGAGTTAAATCTGAACACTAAATTATGTTGGACTTGATCCACTTAAATGTGTTTCAAGGTTACTAAAGTTATTTTGATACGGACGAAGGTGAAACTTGGACAATATAAAGGGAATTTTGCATTTCTTTTGCCAAAAACGGTCAAAGCATGTTGAGTAAGTTCAATAAACTTTTTTAGTATTATCATAGGAATTTCACTTATGAGTAATCATCAGAAAGAGAAAGACAACATAATTACATAATTTGTCGTTAATTGTGCCACGTAAATAACAACAATTCAATTTATTTACTTACTCTATTCTTTTATGTAAGTAGCGACATCGTGAGGTTATGTACGGCACCTGCTGATTAAAGATACCAGTTCGTTTTGAAAAGTATTGGCGTTTATTACAGAGAATACGAGGTCTCCTTCATAGGTCATGGATAAAAAAGTTATAGTTGCACTTATATTGGCAATGGGGCGATATAGCTTTATACAGGGTGAGTCTTGATGGACTCATTTTAACGTAAAGTAAGCAGCTACAATAAGTAACCCGAAGATAAACATTGGGCACGATAGTTATGGACTTTTGTGATTGTTAATGCACATCTGTGTTTAAGAACTTTACAAAAATATAAGAATTTTTTTGAAAACGGTTAATTTTGAGCTGGAATTACCTTAAATTACTGGATTTCTTAACTTCTTAACTTCTATTAGTTATCCAGTGTCCTGCAAATGATCGATGTATTATAGGTCAGGTCAAAGCTACGAATCTAAATGATTATTTTGCACACGATGTCGAATCTAATTTTAAAGTACAATACAATGTAGCCTCATAGTTGACTGGTGAGATTTAAAAAGTTGCCAAAAAGTTTTTGAAAGAAGACTATGCTAGGCCACCTCTCATTTCTCTCTCCTCTCACCCCGATCGATTAATTATCAGACCAGGAATTTTATTTTAGAAACGGTTACGGTAATACGTATTACATCTTTATTTTAAACTTCTTTATTCCTCTAAACTCTAAAACATATTATTTTCTATAATTTTTTTACTAAGTTTGTAGCTTATACTAGTTTTGACAATTGGGTTGGGTTGCTGACAGCAGTTTCGGGTGTGGATGTTTTTTCTTTAATCATTTCCCCTCATTGTTCTTTTAATTATATCTCCCACCCCCATGTTGTATCCTCTTTTATTGAATTCTTAACTGTTTGAATTGAACATCCAAGACCAAAACTTTTTCACTACACACTTACTACGTGTACCTACAAAAAGTTTAATAGAAACGGAAATTAAAATCATTCACTGAATAAACTTACATTTTAGCGCAATCTTACTCAGGAGGAGAATTCTTTTACTACAAAAAGAAATTTAAATTTATTTTTGAAAAAGTCGAGTAAACAACTTGTTACATTGTTGTGAGAAGTCGTTGAAATTTGATTTTTGAACTGAAGAAAAGCTTGTGGCAGCTTGTACTTGCAGTCGTTTATTTGAAATACTAATCAATTTTTAAACATGTAAGCGATCAAAACTAACATAGTGTCTGAGTGTCTACGTTTGAGATTCAACACAATTTCAACAAGAACGAACACGTATGCCTTAACTTGGATTAAGAGCAACAGCGAAGTTCGGATCGCTTGGGTATGTAAACTTGACGACATAGGTATTACATTTTTATTATCCACATCTTTTTAGGTCAGTTTGGAAGTTGTTAAGTTTTTATCGCATTTCATGAAGAAATCAAAATTTATTGAAGAAGTTCTGATCAACTTACGTGATTTGAATTGTGTTCAAAAATTATCAACGGGAAATGGGATGGGATGGAAACAAAGCAATATTCTTAATGAAGTAGGTATTTCCTTTTGAATTCGCCTTTTACAAAAATTGTAAAGAATTTTCCCTCTCGCCAAAGTTCGTATCGATTTCAAATTTATTTCATTTCTGAAATATTCAACTTATTTGTCAGTAATTTACTTCTTTTCTCGAAAGAATATAGGTACAATAAGGTAATAGACGTGAAATGCCTTTTCTATAGTGTGTAGTCGCAAATATAAATTTGTGCGATCGGAATGTCGAAAACAATCCAATGACAATGACCGAACTTTGTTAATATGAGCTTATGTGCTTATGAGGTTTCAAAGAAAAAAACTATCGACTCGAGACACCTTTTTTAATTCCTCCATTTCCAAAATTCAGAAAACAAAATCGCCGCTTCCCCCTGGAACATTCCAATAAAATTTTGGCCTTTAAGTAGGTACATGTCATTTTCAAACCATTGAGTATATTGAGTATAAATAAATGTAAATAAAAGAAAAGATAACATAATCATCGATGCGGTTCCTAATGTACCTACTTATTTGGCCATTGATCTGAAAGGACAAACAGCTTCTTTTACGTTTAATAAGATATTGCTGAAATGCTACAAATTCACTGCATAAAAACAAAATTTATAGAAACAAAAAATTTCAATTTATCAAACGTGTGATCTATTTATCTTTATATTACGCTGTCGCTCATTAATATCAATAAATAAAATTTATTAACAATACCATTCGAGAAGAGTTTTAAAGCTAGAAGTACCTATCTCCCGTTTGATTATTAAATAATTTAATTTTAGTTTCCTTTTCATCGATTGTAATGAAAGGAGGTCAAAAGTTCTCCGAAATTTGTTTCAAACTTTGTCGAACTGTTTGACTTGAAAAAGTGTTGAAGGAGAATTCAGAACATATGATCAATCCCCTTAGATTTGAAAAACAATTAGAAGTATCGACTTTTGATAGAAGCTAAAGTCGCTTAGCGGAGATATTAAGTTAAGTCTAAAGCCCGAGTTCCACATCCCATCAGCGTCACTTTTAACCAAAACGATCTAGAGGAAACATTTCCTGCACTATTTCGTTAAAAATTTGTAAAAGCAGTTGCTATCGTGTGATAAGGTTATTTTTCAAAAAAATGGATTATTAACTTTTCGGCTAAAGCATGGATATAAGAACACTCTCAAAGTTTTTTAATAAATAAAATACAACGTTTACCCACTTACTTTGTTTTAAAGAAAAGTTTTTTAATTTGAATTTTTTTTAAATCTTTTACTATTCTCAGTGGGGTAACTACGAACTTTGAGGGCCTCCCTAAAAATCCATTTGGAATTCCACCCCCGCGATGTTACTTTAGACTTTCAGGCAGAGAATTAGCAGGTTAGCTCAATACATATTACAGGGAAGGTATCCCATTAAACATTATTTCAAAATTAGATTTGGCCACTTTTTCTCGAAACACCCTGTTTATTAAAAAATATTTTTACATTATAAAACGTGTCGTAAATAGGCTTGGGTGATTAATCGCTAAATCAATTTAAATCGAGATTTTAAAAATCAATTCGATTTTAAGTTGGACTATGAATCGACAAATCGATTAGAATCGATAATTCGATTCAAATCGCATAAAATAAACTATGATGATAACTAGGCCAGTCAGTAGAGCTCCAAAACACCCTTCTATGATGCAATAAGTGGGGTAGAAGCTTTTATTTTTTTAAATTGTTTATATGGGTGTAAACATGTAAAAAACAAAAATGCTAACACCGGCGACCTCGGGAGACTTTTTGGCAGCCAAAAAACCCCAAAATTTTAGGACTTGCTTTGTTTTTTCGCCTATAACTTCTAAATGGAGAATCTTCACGAAAAAGTATTTCTATAATAAATTAAAGAACATTAAACTCTGCGTCGAATGAGTAATAACACTTAATAATTTGGTCAAGCGGTATGGTCGCCAACCGCGGTCAAAAAACGACGATTTTTCCCAACTTTTTCAAAAACTGACATATTGCATTATATATGAGTCTGCTATTTAGAAATTAGTACTTTAACAGAAAAATTCATTAAATAAAAGTTGTAGAGCATCTAATTCTGCGTTCATGTGTATTAAAATTTTTAAATTCGGTCAAGCATACCTCTCCCAAATTGGCAATATTCTGATGTCCGGCAGTTGGTATAGTAAGAAAATAGTCCAGTCGAATAAGGATTTTTGGTCAGAATAATTCCTACGAGGCTGGATATTGGTCTACACGTACATTAAGATGTTCCAAATAAGTATATCACAAAATCAGAAAAATTTTGGCGGAGCAATTTGAGATATTCCAGGTCAAAGGCTACAAAAATTGTTTTTGGCAAATGACTCGCCTTCTATAGATCGTACGTTGATGAAGGTTATTATAAAAATTATAGAAAACATTATTAGCTACAAGATTGGTTATACACATTTTTTTCATAAGTTTAACCCTTTTCGAGATATAGCGCGGAGAAGGAACGAATTCTGGTTATGGATAAACCCCGGAGTAAGACGAGTAAGTCTTATAAAGGAGTCAGCCACTAAACTTACCGACTGATAAATAATGTGGCACTGTATGAAGTTGAATAAAGGATGTAATTAAAGATTTATGAAAGTAAAAATGGTGTTAGGTCTCGTCTTGACATATTGCAAAGAGATTTAAAAAACAGATAGTTCGAAATTGTGACACTTATTAAGAGCGCTATTCAACTTCAAGAGCTTCTTATTCACAACTTAGAGCCACGATAAAAATTTCCCATATCACATCTGATAGATTAAGGACGTAGTTAAAGGTTTTTTAGAAACAAAGTGGTACCAGGTCCCTCCTTTGCATTTTATGAAGAATTTAAAAAAAAGTTTTTATCGAAATTGAAAAATCAAGAAGTGCGCTATTCAACTTCAAGAGCTTTTTTTCTCGACTTAGAGGCACAATTAAGATTTCTCATGCCACATCATGTAGAATAAGGACGTAGTTAAAGGTTTTTGAGAAACCATTCTTGATAGTATCTCCAGGCCGTGAATATTACGAATAATACGATTTAGCTCGATTCGATTCGATTCAAATCGATTTAGATCGATTCGATTAATCGGTTGGAACCGATTTTTTTGACGAATCGATTTCCGACTCGCTAAGTCTCGAATCGCCTAAGCCAAGTCGTGAATAATAACTTTTGTCTTAACAGTTCTCTTAAAATTTTTAGGTTTCACCAGTTTCATCCATCAGCTCGATTTAGACACCTACTGGACGACTGGACCCTTCACACTCGCCTTGTATCTTGTATACGTAATATATTTGCTATAAGATAACTGTTTGGGTGGTTTAGATATATTTACATGACGTTACAGCTCCTTTTTTAGTACGAAGCCCTGTGGCGATTGCCTCTCTACTTCGCTATTTGGAACGGTCCTGATAATGATACTATTCTGAGATATACTGGCATACACGTTTTGAAAAGTGTATCGATTGTTACAAACTTTTTTATTTGTTCATCTTTGGAGGCGTGGGAACTTATTGGCAACTACGTGCCAATAAAATGAGACCAATTATGGAATCTACAACTGCAAGTAAAACGAATAATATAAATATTTCGGTTTTGGACGTTAAGGTATGCCATTCTACAGGGTTTTCTGCGTTTCTTGCCACTAACTTTGAGTAAAATGTAAAAAAAAATTTCATTTTCTAATTTTGACGAAGAAGGAGAAAATCTAAGGGGTGAGTAAGTGTGTAGCATACACTTTGTGTTTGCAAATCGAACTCGTGCATGGCGGGCGGCACATGTTTTCATATTTTATATTATTTTAGGAGTGAAGCTGAATTTGTTTCTAGATCGATTCTTCAGTTTTTTTCTCCACTAGACCATTTACATTAATTTGTACAATAATTTAAGCGCATTGTTATTTTCTCAAATGCTCCAACCACGAGAAGACAAATTGCATTTTTAATAAATTTAAACTTTTAACTTAGTAAGCCTCACAAACACTTAAAACAACAATTATTTATATTTATTACAGCTCACTTTATAGGCGATTTTAAAATTTAGTTAGAAAAACTTTGTCAAGATTTCTTTTATGAACGGGAGTTGATTTTCTTTAACAACTCTGCGCAAAAGTTTGAACGTCTAAAAATGAAATTCCATGTGATCAATTTTTATCAGATTCCTACAGAATATCTTAACGTTTAGAAGATTACCTATAGCTATAAATAATAGGCAATGTCAATAAATTTTTTTAATGTTATTGTTGGGTGTTGCAACAAGTTACAGTGAGATAATAATAAATCGTCAATTATAAACATTTCTCAAAAATAAGTAAGTACTTTAATTATTAATATTTCGATTAAATTTTGCTACTAATGAATCTTAATTCGTAATTAAAGGTAGATTCTTGTTTTATTTAACGATTTTATGCAAAAAAATTTGAAGAGTTTTTCAAGTATCTTGCGGAAATTCGGATTGAATTTAAATTCTTTTCAAAAGCTTTTTAGAACGCGATACATTTTATAGCGGATAAACGGACGCATTTATTGTAATTTGTCTCTATTGTTTCGTTTCAGAAAGCTCTAAGTTTGAGGTATTTCAAAATTTGAAATATATCAATTTATTCTAAAATTAATAATGCAATTTATTTTGAAATTTTTATATACCTACTTAAGTATTTTGTTAAACTTCTCATTTTGCATTGTTACGATTTCAAGTAGACCTAAAGGTATTCGGTTTTACAAAATACAAATAAGAGTGGGAAGTGAAAGATAAAAAAGATGTAAATCTAAAACTTATTTATTCGTAAGATGAAAGCTTTTTCCTTTCGTATATAAAGATCATTAACGTGGATAAATTCATAAACTGTGTTCACAATTTTTGTTTTTAAATCCACCTCGTTGTAATAAACTCAAAGGCACAAAATTCGATCAATATATACCTACAATTTTCATTCAAACTTCTTTACTATTTAATTTAATGGTTTTATTTTACTTTACTTTATTATCAATAGAAATAGGACAATAAGCATTCATAAACAAATTCTTAATGATTCAAAATATCATAAAAGTTCAAATATCTTCGTTGAATTTGCTTCAATAAGTTTTGCATTATCAACAGTGTGTTAGTCGTAATTCGTAATGCTTTGAGTTATAGTGCCTGTAGAAGAAAAGTATGGTTTTGAATCCAACCGATACTGCCAGAGCCACCCCTTTAATTGGAAAGGGCGCTACGCAGCTCGAGTTCTTGGCATTACAAGATGCGGTTTTCAAAGAGCTGCAGAAAGGCAGAGAAAGACGTACAACTGCCAACTGCTCCAAGACGACAATTTCCTTACTCTGAGAGTATTAAAAACCAGAACTAAACTTGGTTCCCGTAATGAGCCACATAATGTATTGGGGGTAGCAGTTAGCAAAATAACCGCAAGAAGAAAGTTTCAGGAACAGAAATTCAATTGAAAGAAGACATCCACTTGTTCCGCATCTAACCAGGGGGCATCGAATAGAGCGAATGCGTCTTCTCGTGAAAACCAAGACTGAAATACTGAGGAATGGGGCACATCTTTTCCCCAGTCCCGCGTCATATTCTTTAACGGTCGTGTATAGATCTTGGGCAGAAGCTGGACTTATCACTGAAAAGTATTTGTGTCCGTGCTTCAATATTCCAGTCTTGGTGTTCGCGAACAAAACGCGTTTGCTTCTTTTGATGCTCCCTGGTCAGCTTTAGCACACTTGGAGGTTTTCTTTCACTCAATCCGTGTTCCTGCAACTTTCTTCTTGTGGTTCTTTCACTAACTACTACTCCCCATACTTCTTGTGACTTATTCCGGGCGCTAACTGCAGTAGTGGCCCTGTTTTTGAATATTCTCAGAGTACTAAAGAAATTGTCGTCCTGGAGTAATAGTACTTGTACGCCTTCCTCGGCCTGCTGATGCCTGGTGTTTCTCCAGTTTTCAGTTATGTCTTGAATTCAAAACTATACTACTTATCTTTCACAGGTACTGCTGATAATTTGTTTTGATATTTATTTTTTGATAAAAACTGTATTTTATGAAATGCTTATTGATAACAATAAAGTAAAATAAAACTATTATATTAAAAAATAGAGAAGTTTTAATGAAAATTGTATATGGATCGAATTTTGTGCCTTTGAGTGTATAATATTTAAAGATTGGTATTCACAACTAAACGAATCTTTCGATCTCTCTCAATAAAAATATAAATGTATTACACTTAGAAGTGTGTCTTTATGAATATTTTATATGTCTACGAAAAATTTACTCCTGAAAACCAGAGAACATAACAAATTAGATGTTAAATTGAAATCTTTTATTGAGCGTCGAGAAAATAAATTTTACTTTAATTTTAAAAATCAATGAACTCAATTTGTAGTTTAGTAAAGACCAATATTTGCTGGCGTATAGGTAATAGACTTCATTACTTACATGAGTGACTTATGAGGGACATTCAAAGAAGAGAAACGACACAACGAGCATCTACATGCGGGTTCATTTGTTTGAAACAAAACAATTAGGAACAATTCGAAATTGTTCTGTAGGGCACATTTTACTTTTAATTAACGACGCCAATAGAGGGTTTTGAACCATTGAAAAATGCAAGGTCTCTCCAGAAAAGCCAAGTATTATAATTCAGTAATAGATATTTATACACGCGAATAGAATGAACCAGGAAAAGGATTTCACGTGTTATATACACGCCTGTCAAGACACAAACTATGAAAAACTCTTATTCGAAACCGAGATTAGAAAGCATCCAACGGATCTTTTCCGGGCTGTCAAAGAGCCCTCATTTGATTGAAATTTAAATATTCTTTTCTTATAGTATACTACTTATTACGATACGATCTTGTTGGAACGTCCCTCGTATATTATGTATAAGTTTATATTTAAATTTTCTTTGATTTAACTCTTGTTCCTTATTTAAAGTAATGAATTTTACTTTAACCGATGGAGAAAACGAAGCGGAAAATGTAAGCGAGATCATTAAAAAATTCAAGAACACGTTTCCTATTAAATTATGGGAAAAGTTTGGGCTGTTTGATGAAAATTATCTAAACGAAATTAATATACATTGGTTGAAGTTTTCGCCACCAAATAATGTCGACCATTATATTTTAGCGACTCTTTACGTTATTATTATGGTTATTGGTATATGCGGAAATGCGTTCGTCGTTTTTATGTTTTTGAAGTAAGTATCTTTACATGTTTTCATACCTACTTAAGTTACCAAAGGGAGTAATTTTTTGAAAACTGAGAACAAATTTTTTTTAGTTAGTTGAAATTTTAAACAGCGGCGTGCCAGTACCCAGTACCGGCGTGCTCTATTAAATAAAAACATCAGAAACTAACTAGAAAGGTGGCTGTGAACACCTAGGAAACGTGGAAATCTTCTTCAAATACCACTAGTTTAGACTAGAGGGTAGTGTGAGACTACTATGCAGTAAAACCGTCATTATCTACATTTGCTCCCCAAAGAATACCCGGAACCACGATGTAGCATTACTTCAGTATCTTTCCCAGAGCCCATTCAAAAATCTATCTATTGCGACACGATAATTTTCCAGCCCAAAATCCGCACCAAAACAGTGACGAATTTTAGATGCATTTGTTTCTCAATAATCACTGAGCCCCAAATGAAAATCAGTCTCATCGCGGAAGATGATTTTGTTCGAAAAATCAGCTTTCACGCACAAGACGGTGCCACATGCCGTACAGCCCGAGAAACAACTCAATCACTACATGAACCATTTCTTAGTCGTGTAATTTCGCGTTCTGGTGCGCCGTTGGACTTTTTTCTTTGGATGTTTTGAAGCCTAAGGTTTATACCAACAAGCCTACGACCACCCACTCCTTGAAGGAGGAAATTGAGCGCTGTATCTACGAAATTCAGCCACATTTATGCAAAACAGGCAAATTTCCACAAAAGAATTTTACTGGCGTATGTGCCAGTAAGGGTTATGATTATGAATCAATAAAAAATAACAATTTTTAGTTATAAGCCTGTGATGCTTTCGTGAATTTTGGGACACCCTTTATATTAGCACAATTTAATTCGTACCTTACGAAAAACTATTTTAAAGTCCATTAGAAGCACGACATTTTAAATCTTAGACGGCAATTTTGTTGCTACTCAGTGATTAATTATCGAAATCTCGTGCTTAGCAGAGCTCAAGTGACTTGAAGTGAACAAATGAAGATCAAGTTGATTTCTTAAGTTTCAGGATTAATCAACAAACGACCCTTCTTGATTATCTTGCATAAGAAGTCTAAAGGGTTCAGATGGGCGATTTAAAAGATTTTATTATATAAAATTAATATTCATTTTGTAGGTAAATATTGTTTCGGACAAATTACTTAATTGAGTTTGCAAATTTAGCCTTTTAACTCTTGTTCCTTTCTTTTACGTAAGAGACGGTATAAACGTTTGATTAAGCGGAATAAGAAAATCGTTTTAATTTTTTTGTTGCTCTCGCTCATCACTCATCACTCATGAAATTACTATAAAATTGTTTAGGAATTTGTAACCAATTGTCCGGAAATAAAAAATTGAAAAAGCCATAATCGGTTTACATGCTTGAATATACCGTGTGTCGCTTAATAGTGCTCTTACGAAATGCTTATTTTTCTCTACCCTTTCTGTCTCAGAAAAAAATACTTTTGGTTTAGTTTTAACGTTTCCATCCCACCCATTTAATTTACTAACGAAATTAAAATTTATTCACAGATGTCCATCATTGCGAACTCCAGCCAACACACTCATAATGAATTTAGCTATAAGCGACTTCTTAATTATGTCAAAAATGCCTATTTTTATAATCAATAGCATTTATTTGGGACCAGTTTTTGGGAAACTAGGTAAGGACTGCTTTTAAAAATTATACTCGACCTATTCGCTTTTATGTTTATTAGGCTGTGGAATATACGGCTTCATTGGAGGTTTAGCTGGTACAGTTTCGATATGTACTTTAGCGGCAATATCCGTGGATCGGTATTACGTAATCAAGTTTCCTTTAAGTATGAGATTTACGCGTATTAGAGCAAAAATATGTGTTGCCATTGCTTGGTTGTACGCATCAGTTTTTTCCAGCATACCGTTATTGAACACAAAATTTGGTTCATACGTTCCGGAAGGATATTTAACGAGTTGCAGTTTTGATTATTTAACTCGAAGCGACAATGTAAAATACTTCATCTTTGCATTTTTTATAGCAGCTTGGTTCGTTCCATTTGTTCTGATCGCATTTTGTTATTTCAACATAATAAAAGCGGTTTTAAATACAAAAAATTTAACACGTAAAGGATCCGAATCGTCCAGACACGTAAAAATTGCAGAAAAGCGCAAACAGGAAGTTAAATTAACGCAGACGATTTTATTAATCATCGCGCTTTGGTTTGTTGCTTGGACTCCTTACGCAACTGTAGCTTTATTAGGAATCTTCAATAGATCAGATTTAATAAAACCACTGTCTTCGATGATTCCAGCACTTTTTTGCAAAACTGCCGCTTGCGTGGATCCATTTGTTTATGCCATCAGCAGTACAAAATTTAAAGAAGAAGTGAAGAAGCTTTTATTAAACACTGCTAAAAAACGCGAGCCTACGAGTTTTTCGGCGTGGACGACTCCGGGCAGCATTAAAAAAAGTCGCTCGATCAAACAAACTTCATTTTACGCGCATTCTTGCCATGCTTCCGAAGAAATCGAAGAAGAATATGTCGATATCGGTAATATAGGTGGTCAAGAAGTCACAAGTGAAAATGTACAACGTGGAATAATCCGACAAACAAGCTTTTCTGTGCAACAATTTCACACTCCACCAAAATGGTTCATGCGTCCTACATTTAGTAATAGTAGCTCTAGAGTTAAAGATGTTGCTAGAAATTTTATGATTAAACAACGAGAAGCTAACGCTACTTGTGATTACTGTGATAATGCGGAGGAAGCTGACAAGATTTAATTTTTAAATGCGATATTTCCTCTGAAAAACAGGGTTTTTTCTACTCAGGTTTATTTTACATTTTCTCATACAAATTTTGGATAATTGTACAAATGTACGAACTAATAATTAGGGTCAGAAAAAGATTCGCATGTCGCAATAAAATGGCAGAATATCACGTTGGAGAAATTGCTACACATCACCATACATCAAACATCATCAAAGCAGCATCAATCTCTTTGATAAACTTATCAAACTAGCCAAAGATCATAAATAATAAGTACACTAAAATGAGAGCTTCTATATATTTTCATAGATCCTTGGAGGTGAAATCACATTATTTGGCTCCACAGAGTAGATATGCAAAGTGCAAACGACTTCATTTTTAAAGCAAAGACTTATTTTTTAAATGTTTATGAAGTAATGAAGCCATACAAATTGAATACGAATATTTTTATACTTCGAATATTATATTTCTAAAACACTGCTGAAGAATAAAAGTTGGGCACTCTAAATTGTAGTTTGTAGATTAGAAGACTTTTTAGAAACCATAAACCATGTTGTACTACATTCTTAATGGTGTTTGGATAAGTACGCGGTTTTCGATAAATAGGTAATAAAAAATAATGTGTATGGTAGCGAAGAAAGTAATATGTAACAAATATAAACCACGGTGCTTCGCATCTTGGGATTATGTTTAGAAAGTTTTAGCTTTAGAAAGTTTTTTCTCCAACCTTGGTTGAAGTCCAAATTATTTTTAATATCGCAGTAGCTATCGAAGACTGCACGCGTATCTCAACACCCCGTATAATTGATCAAACGTAGTAATTTCTTTAGATGTTTGTGTGCACGTTGTACTTAACAGCAAATAAATAATTAATAAAAATTTCCATCTCCTAAACGT
Source organism: Malthinus flaveolus (assembly GCA_950108345.1). NCBI lineage: Eukaryota > Metazoa > Arthropoda > Insecta > Coleoptera > Cantharidae > Malthinus > Malthinus flaveolus. The sequence continues at coordinate 6,925,316 of OX467286.1, forward strand.
GTAATGCCTGAGTCAATTAATTAAAAAAGGACCGGAGAACTTCGGTTTCTAATTTTTGAATGTACGATGATACATAATAAAGGACAAACAAAATAAAGTTTACACTAAGGCCGTATTCCATATGCCAGCAAACTTTGACGAGAGAGAAAGGTCAGACAGTGAGATAGAAATTAGCTAATGTAAAAAAAACTTGACTGTAAGTGCGAGGGATTAGTTCATACAGTAATAAAAGAAAACACACGACCCACCAACAAAGTATTTGTATCTATAGGGTCAAAGAATTATAGACATAGTAAAGGAAGAGCTGAATTACTATACGACTGCATAGAAAGAGGACTAAAAATATTAAAATAAGATAAAATGCCTTATTTTCTTGTACGGAGACTCTTCTGTCGTTGTCGTCCATTCTCCGTTCTTCCAAGATGCCAAGTGAAATTTCTTCATATCTGCACCTACTACACAAAATTGAAAGAAATTTACACATTTCAAAGAAATAGTTCTCTTATGTAACAAAATATAAAAATCGAAAGTATACCTTCTTGTTCTGGAATATGCTGGAGTAGTTCAAACTTGAGACTTGAGTTCTTGAGTTCATTGTGGTTCATTGATTTGTGAGTTGTGAGGTTAGTTTTGATTGTGATTATTTTTACATTTCATTATTATTTGTTTACAAAATTTAATTTTAGTTGTTATTACGAGTAAATAATCCAGTATAAATTAGTTTTCATAGAAGTACCTATTAATTTCATACTGAAAATGAAGACACCTGTTGCTAAATTTTAGGTTCCCTGAAAAACAAGAACCGTATATTATGTTAATTTAATAAAACGCGTGTAAAGCGGAGTTTTTAAGAAAATACTTAGGATGTCGCACAATAATCGGGTGGTTGTTTTGGTCGACATGGATTGCTTTTATTGTCAAGTGGAAGAAAAATTAAATCCCGCATTAAGAGGAAATCCCATGGCTGTCGTACAATATAACGCGTGGCAAGGTGGAGGGTAAGTGTAAAAATCACTCGTTTACAATCTTTCATTTAAATGCTTTTTAGAATCATAGCTGTAAATTACCAAGCTCGTGATCGAGGTGTAACAAGACACATGCGAGGAAACGAAGCTAAAAAACATTGTCCCGAAATCGAATTAGTACGTGTGCCCAATATTCGTGGTAAAGCAGATTTAACTAAGTAAAACTGTGCTATGCAATACAAACAAGTATTAAAAATACTACTTTAGGTATCGCGAAGCAGGCAAAACTGTCGCCAACGTTTTGCAAAAATTTAGCACTTTATTAGAAAGGGCATCTGTTGACGAAGCTTACATGGATATAACGGAACTTGTAAAACAAAGAATGGAAAGTAGAACTCAAGATATTACATTGAGTCAACTTAAGAACAGTTTCGTTGTTGGATGCGATACAATGGATTTTTTATATAATCTTTATAACGCGGATCTGCCTTCAGAGAGCAATTTACGCTTAGCCTACGGTGGTGTTATTGCAGAAGAAATTAGAGCTGCAGTTTTTGAAGAGACTGGTTTGTAGTTTTTAATAATTATGTAAACCGTACTCTGAGAATCTAATTGCAGGTTATACATGTTCGGCTGGAATATCGCACAACAAGATTTTAGCAAAGTTAGTATGTGGACTTAACAAGCCTAATAAACAAACACTTCTACCTTGCGATAGTGTACCTGGGCTGTTTGACGATTTACCTGTACGTAAAATTAGAAGTTTGGGGGGAAAATTTGGAAGTAGCCTCTCGGAAGATTTAGGAATTACAAATATGGGAGAATTAATTAAATTTAGTATGAAAGATTTGTCAAAGCGATATGATGATAAAACTGCGTGAGTTTTAATGTTTTGCACATGGGAGTTTATAAAAATTTTATATTTTAGTTTGTGGTTGTACAATATAGCAAGAGGTATAGATTTAGAACCAGTAACGACACGACTTGTAGCTAAATCGATTGGATGTTGTAAGAAGTTTCCAGGTAGAAATGCACTTATAACTGCCGAATCGGTTACTCATTGGCTTCACGAGCTTGCTCTCGAAGTAAACGAACGTTTAGAAAAAGATTGTGAGGAATACAATCGTAAAGCAAAACAATTAATCGTTAGTTATACTCAAGATGTTAATGGTAAAGAAGTGGCAAGTAGTCGCACATGTCCCTTACATTCTTATAATGCAGAGAGGATAACAAACGACGCTTTTGAAGTAATTAAAAAGAATTGCTCAAAACCAGGGGGTGGTTATTGTATTAAATTTTTGGGTGTTAATATAAGTAAATTTGAAGACTGTAAAAATGTAAATGCAATCACTTCATATTTTAAAACGGGCAGTAGTAGGACAGCGAACGAGCAAGTTTTGAAAAAAGAGAAGAGTTTGAATGAACGTTTCGGAAGTATAAATGTGTCTAATAGTGTAGACCAACTAGAGGCAGGTTCTCGCAGCATAATTAATGGTTCCAATAGTTTAAGTGAATTAGACGAAAGTTGTTCAAACCATTCACCTGTAACGAATTTCCTGGATGAAACTTTCGAACTCGATGAAAATATTTCTGAAATGAAATTTTATGAGGAAGACGATAACTCGGATAATGACTCGATTAGTAATGAATTGTGTGAAGAAAGTATGATCGAACATAAGAAGAATTCTTTTTTTCTAAACTATTTTCAAAAATTAAAGGAACCCGAAACTGTAACATCGAGAGATTTTAATACCTCTCTTAACTTGGAACAGTCCACAGATGATGAATCTAATGTGGAATCGGTTGCTGGTCCTAGTCACGATACATATCAAGAATCTATGGAAGTTTGTGACGAATGCCATACAAATATTCCAAAATCTGATTTTCTTTCGCACAAAGATTTCCATTTCGCAACCAATTTAGTTCGAGAAGAGACTGAAATTGCGAAAAAGAACATTCCCGTTAATAAAGTAAGAAAAACTTCTCCAGTAAAAGAACAAAAAAAGAACAGAAAACGTAAGTTGGTGGTAAGTGAAAAAACACCAACCTTGGAGAAGTTTTTTAAAAACGAAGAAAATTTGGGCGTTAACACTGAACTCTGTTCTCAGTGTAATAAAAAAGTTAATGTCGAAGATTTCACAAGTCATTTGGATTACCATGTAGCTAAAAAGTTGCATTTGGAAATTAATCCCGTGGTCAATTCAAAAAAAGATCAAATTCGAACCCCCAAGAGCACGAAAACCACAAAGAATGCTCAAAGCGTGACGTCTTTTTTTAAACCATTAGGATAGTTACATTAAAAAGTAAGCAGAAGTGTAATTTTATGATTAAAATATTTTTCCACCAAAAATTTTGAATTCTCTTCTCAGACACCCTTTAGTCGATTTTAGACTTTATTTAAACATGTACGTGTACGTTGTTAACAATTAGATTATATTTCTTAAGTAATATAATATATAATAACATTCATATATTATTATAATAGGTACATAATATAATACAATACACTTATAAAAAAAAATAAAATGACCAGAAAACAAAATACTGTTCCTGAATAATTAAAATACTCGCAAATGTTGCGTATTAATAAGTACCGTCGTCATAGTGTCAGGTACTCACGTATTAAAATTGATTTTCTTTTTCATTTTTAAAATGTTTGTGTTAGTAGACAAATCATCGTTACTTTTTCCTAAAGGAGAAAGAGATAAGATACTAATATACAGGAAAAAATAGGGAAAGTGTTACTCATAGATCATATTAGGTTCCAGGGGCCTCGTTTTGATTACGGGACCTTTAGGCCAACTGTACTGAACTGCCAATGCAGATTCGTAGTTAAAGTTATATGTCAACGACTCTACGTGCGTTCTTTTATCTTGAGGTTCTGGATAAACGGACGCTAGACCTTAAATAAATAAAATTTAACTATTTGTTTACAAAATTAAAGTTTACTACCTTTCTCGTACGCATATTTACTCAATTGTGTAGCTATTTGTAATGAAACTTCGCGAATATCTCCTAAAGTTGGGTAGACACTACCTAGTTTCAGTTGAGCTTCTGAAACGTTATCGGCAACAGTTTGAGCTGCAATTAAAAATACCTCTTCTCTAATGTGATACATTCCAGTTGTAATTACGCCTAAAGCCACTCCGGGAAATATGTACGCGTTATTTCCTTGTCCACTTTTGTAGGTGACGCCGTTATATTCTACCGGAGGAAATGGAGACCCACTAGCGAATACACATCGACCCTAAACAAAAGTTAGGTAAAAAAGGCTCGAAAAATTAAAGAAATTTACTTCGGTATGTATGTAAGCGTCTTCGGCAGTACATTCTGCTTTATATGTAGGATTACTTAACGCAAAAATTACCGGCCTTTCGTTATTGGTAGCCATAATCTTCAATATTTCCGGCGTGAATGCTTTTGCAGAAGCAGAAGCACCTATGAGAAAGAAAATATTGCCGTTAATAATTAACAGAGAGCGTGTGATTAAATCTTTTTCTGTATTGCTCGTTAAAATTACCTATTAATACTGAAGGCTTAATTTCGTCTACCATTGCTCTAAGATCTTTGCTTGGTGCATGATCTTTGGCGTAAAATGATTTTGGACCATCTAAATTACCTTCCGGACGCCCTTTCGCCAACAAACCGTCAATATCCATTAGCCAAATCTTATCTCTCGCTTCTTGTATTGGAGTACCGTCGTCTTGCATGGCCTTTACTAACAAACCGGCAATGCCTAAAGCAGCTTCTCCGGCACCCAAAAACATAAACGTATTGTCGGAAATGCGTTTATTTGTTATCCGTTTGCACACTAATAAACCGGCAACTACTACACTAGCTGTTCCCTGAATATCGTCGTTAAATGTGCAATATTGACCACGATATTTATCGAGGAGCTTGAATGCAGTGTGATTACCGAAATCTTCAAATTGAATTAGAGTATTTTGACCATAACGACAAACGACGGCTTCCATAAATTCGTCAACGAAATCGTCGTAGTCTGGACCTGTTACACGTTTTTGACGTAGCCCTATATAAGTAGGATCTTCAAGGTAATCCTAGAAACACGTCCAATTTTTTTACATTTTATAAGCAAATTTTGGTAAAAATTGATGTAATACACTCTTTCTAACATTACCTTATTATTAGTACCGACATCTAACATAACTGGTAAACACTGGTGAGGTTTAATACCGGCTAAGGCAGTATACAAAGATAATTTACCGATAGGAATTCCCATTCCGCAAGCGCCCAAATCGCCCAAGCCCAAAATACGTTCTCCATCAGTAACACAAACAGCTCTTACGTTAGGTTCTGGCCTACAATTAGCAGATATCAAAAGCTGCGATACCTAGGTTGCTTTTGGGCAAATTTCAATTTTTCAACTGCTTTTACCAATTTCTTAACACGTCATAAACGTGTCTACGATCGTTAATTGTAATAAAAAGTCCTCTTGGTCTTCTATAAATTAAACCAAATTTCTGACAAGCGAGACCTACGGTTGGAGTATACACTATAGGCATTAAGTCTTCAACATTTTCGGTTAATAGACGATAAAATAATTTTTCGTTGCGGTCACTTAATTCTGATAAGTAGACGTATTTGTTTAATGGTTCTTGATATCTTGAAACTGATAATTTACACAATTCTAATTGCTCTTCCAAAGTTTTGAAACGTGGAGGTAGAAGGCCGTGTATTCCTAGAGCTTGTCGTTCTTCTAACGTAAATGCCAAACCCTAAGAAGAATTTATTTATGCAATAATAATAAAACGCCATAAAAGAGGCACGAACAAACTTAAAGTAAAAGCTCTAGCTTAGCGTGGACAGAAAAGTGCGTGATACAATTTTTTTTAAAGAGAAAATGATAATCGAAGTTTCTAAAGACGGGATACTATATGCTTTACACTTTACAGTACATTACGAAGCAAAACGGCCAGGATATGATTTTCTTGCAAAACAAAATTGTGTCTTCGTCGGATTCGAAAATAGCGTTTACAGAATATCATGATAAATGGTAAGTAAGCAGCGATAAAGTTTTAAGTTGTCTTCGCAAAGCGTTAAAAAACGAATACAGTAATAGATAGGTATAGTAACAGCTTACACGGAAAGAAAACAAGCTTAAGGGCAAAATAGGACAAGATACTCGATGCGATGATATGTCTAGTAAAACTACAGACTGGCTATAGGGAAAAGCTTCTACGGCTACATTCGGCATAAGCTGTATTCCAGCGTTTAATTACCTTATTAAGACGTGGGTCTCTTATGTAATCAACGCCCATTACTTGTCCGGGCACTATAATATCTCCACAAGCAGAATGAAAGTTGCGCTTACAATTTAAATTATCATTTTCTGATAATTTTAAACTGCGGATGCTACAAACACATGCTTTTGATGTTGAACGACATGCGGGACCGTGCCCCCTGTAATTAATTAGTAAAACATAAGCCAAAATACTTTATTATGCTCTCAGTGGCGGAATTGGTATTAAAGTTTAGGGTGGGTCATAAGTCATAAGCGACCCACCAAATTTTTTTAGGTGGGCGCTATATCACGAGTCTACTGTATTGATCGTTCCAAGAAAAAATACTAAATTCTGATTATAATAATTGAAGTTTTATGGAAATGCTCATCAAAACTTCAGGGTGGCCCACGAGATTTTTTTTAAATTGGACCTCTGATCCCACCCTGGCCGGCCTTCCCTTGATTCCGCCACTGTAAAGCGCAAATAACAAAAAATTTCAAAATTTGCGAAACTTAAAAATAACTTTATAAATATAGTTCGTACACCTCTATGTTGTATTGTGTTTATTTTTAGTTAATTTGCTCGTTTCTTGTATTTTGTATTCACTAAAATTGAAACAATATTTTATACAGGGTGATCAAACACTTAGGGCGGTTTTAAATGAAAACTAATAGATAGAAAAAATTGTTTGGAATATAATTTGTTTATGAACGTGTCCTCCCCAATATACAATCCATATCTTCATTTCATTGTTAATAGAAAAGCACCGACAATGCCACTACGATTTTTTTAAAGAAACCTCATTTAAATTATACCAAATTATACTATTCTAAGAAATTTTTTCTATCTATTATTGGTTTTCATTTAAAACCGTCCGTCATAAGTGTTTGACCAACGTGTATTATACGGATATACAGGGTGTTTAAAGTCGACTATGCCAAACTCTACCACAAATCACAAGATCAATTATTACAGTAAAACTAACAATTTTTGTTAGTTGCATTTTTCAAAATGGTGCTAAGTTTGCTCATTGTTTTTCGTATTTTTTATTTATCTTCCTTAGTTCTGGAGTTAGGAAAATACTAAACATATGTATGCAATTATTTATTTATTTATTTATTTAGAATACGGCAATCGGCAATCTATGAAATCTATTTAAAAATCCCACAAGTAATATTAATAGTTTATATCTCTATAACTATTTTTACGGGTAATTGAAATGTTTGAAACGAGTAACAATCGCAAAATCATTTTAGTACCTTTTGTTAAAAAATTAATTACATTTTTTACGTTTTTCAAACATTTTAATTGTGCCCCATTTTTAAATGGTTGAGATATAATAAATTTATTAATATTATTTGTAGAGAATTTTAATTACTACATAGTACATATTTTTAATTCTTTCGTAGCTCGACTCTTTACCGATAAATCTCGAAATTTGCATTATCACGATATCTCAATCACACTGTATACTTCAAACGTTGGATCATTGGGATCACGTGACCCACTAAGGCCCAGTTGTATAAACGAGCTAATCTGGGAGTCAGAGTTAACTCCGCGATTGACCTAAATTCAATATAAATAACAACTAATTCTGAGTTAAATTGAAATATATTTGACTCTAGAAAATTGATGGGTTAACCCTGGATTAAGTGCCTACGAGCTAACCTAATTTAATCTACGCTAAGATTTAACCTTATATTCAGATCGTGGAGTTAACTCTGACTCCGCGATTATCTCGTTTATACAACTGGGCCTAAGCGAGCTAATCTCAGAGTCAGATTTAACTCCACGATCAATCTAAATCTACAACTAATTCTGAGTTAAATTGAAATATATTTGACTCTAGAAAATTAATGGGTAAACCCTGGACCAAGTGCCTACGAGCTAACCTAATCTAATCCACGCTAAGATCTAAACCTTATAGTATTCAGATCATGGAGTTAATTCTGACTCTGAGATTAGCTCGTTTATAAAACTGGGCCTAAATTATTTATTTTATGTCTATCACATAGCGATCTAGGAAAATTAGACTTGGTGCCATATAGAAACATGAATGTCAATCAATACGTATCATGTTCCAATACGCTCATGAACTGTATGCCAATCTATGATAGGACACTGACCAGATAACGGTCCCACCTCGTTCGTGTTTTAATATATGGCACAAAGTCTAGTAAGGTTGGTATAAATGTGGAGCAAAAGTGAGGTTAAAATTCGATTTTTTAAATTGACTTTTGACGTTTAACTGTGGTTTAACTGACATTTGCTAATGGCGGATTCAGGGGACCGCAGCGCTGTAGCGCTTCATTAAAGTGCTTCAAATTATAACACCCAATAGCGCTTTAATAAAGCGCTGTAGTTCCCCGAATGCGCCCGATACTTCTCATTAACCGTTGTCTCCGAAACGTTAATTTTCAATGCTGCACTGGAAGAATATACATCCTGTGCTAATACCGAATTTAGTTTGCGCTCTACTTCGCCCAACAAAAATATTGATCGAAGTTTCCAAAACGAAACATCGGTAACCTATTTACCTAAATATTTTATTGTTCCACTGATTCGTTTAATCAAAATCTATAATTAGTTTTAAGAGAGGAAAATGACATTTTAAATTGGAAAGCCGCTAATCTTGAAAATTTCAATTTTAATATCGGCCATGATAATTGCAAAAATGCAACAAGGAAATTTTTGTAACTATTTGCGTTTTCAAATTGCAACTGTGCAAAAAAATTTGTTAAAGCTCGTTTTTTTTGCTAATTATTTCCTTAATTAAACTATTAAAAAATGTATGTAACCTTAGCTTAACTCCATTATGTAATTATTTTTTTAAACATAATATCAAACTTATCAAATAAACGGTGTTAAATAAATGCGATCATTTTCATTTTAAAGATAAAAGCGTCAGGGGAATCCGGAACAAATTAACTCAAGACTCAAGGTAGCCCACTTTGGAACGAACCTTAAAAAATACTGCAAATTTTAATGATTTGACTATTTAAAAAAATGCAAAATTTTTTCATTTACAAAGAAGCGCCTAGTTTAATTGTATATTTTTATTTATAAAAATCATATTCACTAGACAAAGTAAAAGTATTTTTGGAAATTACGTAACACTCGAGCGTGCATCATTTTTGAACCGCACGTTTATTTCGCTAACAAGCTTCTTGCTCGCCAATTACTACAACAAAGTAACGATTGAGGTGAAATACCTCTTATCGGAATACGTAACATAAATTACTTATTATTTACTTATTGTCTTTTTATATTATCTAAGAATCTAGATAAAATTTAAATTAATATTTTACGCGTGTTCCAGGAAAACTAAATTACATATAATCTCAAATTCGAGTGCAGACTTTAAAATTTGGCACAATTGAAATTGTTACAAACGTGGTAAACGGCAAAAGTTTAAATAGAGTTAAATTAACTTTAGGGGTTGATGACAGGGAAAAAGAGCGCGCATCGTATATTGATCGAGACACACTTGGGTTAGTGTGGGGCGTAATAAATAAATAAAATACAAATATTACAGTTAGTTTAGTTAATTAAGCTACGTTTGCTTTATTTTAAAAATTACTCACAGAAGGGATCGAGGTATAGAAGACAACATTTTTGAAGCCGCGAGTAGCGGACAGCTGATTTAATCTTTCGGCGAACTGAAATACTTCATGTGAGCGACTGCGCAAAGTTGTAGAACGCGCTTCCCTTCCAAGGGTGCGTGTGTGCGTGATATAGGTACACCGAGTAACCGAGAACTGAGCAAACGCACGAAAAGCTAAAATGACGAGAACTGGATTTGAGTGAAATACAAAAAACGTCAGAATTTTGATTAATTGGTCTAAAGATTTTTAATATAATTTTCCTAACCTACTCGATTTGACGATCTTTTTAATTATAATATCGAAGGAAACAGGTAGGCATAAACTGATTTGCTATTATAGGTAGAGAGATAGGAGAGATATCAGGAAATTTTCTTTGAATAACCTCCACTTTGACTTCTTTTAATCGTCAATTAGTTCATGTTTCACGTAATTCGGCAAGAAAAACGATTCCAATAACTGTACATAGTACATTGTTGCATTTGTTTGAGTTTAATTAGACAAATGCTGTGAACAGAAAATGAATATTTTAAATATAACCTCACTTTATTTATTATTTACTATTTATATTAGTAAGTTACATCTAATGAATTTTATATTGAACTGTAAGTGAATTTTAATTGGTAATAGAGTTTTACAATTTTCTGTAGTTAAAGTGCGTACAAAAGATAAAAGATACATTTTGCAAAATATTTCAAAATTTTTCCTCTTAATTTTTTTTCAGATCAAAAATGTCGGATTCGGAAACGCTAGTTTCAATTGAAAAGTCCTTTTGCGTAGATCGTGCTAAACAGTCGAGAGCGGCTTGTAAAAAGTGCAGAGAAAAATGTTTAGCCGGCAATTTAAGAATTGCAAAATTAACTCCTAGTCCCTCTGGAAGTGGTAAAATGAAAAATTGGTATCATTTAAAATGCATATTTGAATTATTTTCGAAGCAACGTTTAACGACTAAGCGCATAGAAACTCACAAAGATTTAGACGGATGGGACTTATTGAAAAAGGAAGATAAAAAAATAATTAAAGATACAATAAAGAAAAGTGAATCGACGATTTCTAAAAAACACGAACACAAACTTTCGCCTCAGAAAGTTACACCAGAAAAATTGAAGAAGAAAGGTAAAGTTGGAGAGTCCAGCTGTAGCGGCTCCTTGGTTAAAGAGGAACAAAATAAGGATTTAATGTTTAGGGAATTTCGGCATCTAGTAAGCAGCATTACAAAAGCTAGTAGTTACTATCAGAAGACCGAATTGGTAAAAGAAATGTTAACGAAAGGTAGCGACGGTAAAGGTTTTAAAGGTGATGTTGTCAAGTGGTGTTGTATGCTGTTACCCGCAATTGAAAAGCGCGTTTATAATCTTCAAACGAAACAACTGATTAAAATCTTCAGTAGAATTTTTAATATAGATCAAGAGGTCATGTTTGAGAACTTGGAAAACTCAGATTTAGGCGAAATGATACAGAACTTCTTTATGACAAATAAGAGTTTTAAACCTGCCAACAAAAGCCTGCTTTTAATCGACGAAGTTGACGACTTTTTGAAAACATTATCTCATCTGAAAAAAGAAGAAGAACAACTCTGTCATTTCCAAAATTTTATCGAAAAATGCACTTTTAACGATTTGAAAACTATAATCCGTTTAATAATACACGACTTACAATTCGATGCTGGACCTAAACATATTCTCAAAGGTGTACACCCCGATGCGTATCCAATTTTTGAAATTTATAAAGATATAAAACTTACTTTAAAGCATTGTTTGGAAAAAAATGATGAGCCGAGTGCTCTGTTAATGACGCCTTTTCAACCTATGCCGGTCGACTTATGCAACTCCATCGAGGACGCTCTACAAGTTTACACAAACAAATTTTACGCCGAAATTAAGTATAATGGACAGCGAGTACAAATTCATAAAGAAGGTGGTAGTTTTAAATGCTTTTCCAAAAACTCGAAATTGATTTTAACGAATAAATTTGCCAGCTTTCGAAGTAAACTTCTAATAGCATTTCCAGGAGCTATCAATTTTATTTTAGATTGTGAATTTATAAGAGGAAAAACTTCAGCCAAAGCCGATTTAAACGATAATATGCGCTTATATGTATTCGATTGTTTGTATTTTAATGGAAACTCTTTAACAAACAGACCACTCGATGAAAGAAAACAAATTTTGTTGGAAAACATGACCGAAATTCCCAATTGGGTTTTATTTCCACACTTTGAACAAGTAAACGAGTTGAAAGAACTCTTTCCAATTATCGAAAAAGTATTTAAGGAAAATCACGAAGGTATCATCATAAAACATACCAAAAGCAGCTACGATATGACTCACAGTCGTTGGCTTAAAATCGAAAGGGATAACTTGCACTTGGAACGAGAGATCAAACCGATCGACTTAATAGTGTTAGGCTCTTGGCACGGAAGTGGCAAAAAAGTAAAAAGAGTGGCAGACTTCTTGTTAGGTTGTTACGATTCCGACAAAGATAAGTTCTGTACAGTCGCCAAAGTTGAAGCGAGAGAAAAAATAGCGGACGAAATGCAAATGATCGAGATTGACGGAAATTTATCCAAAGTTCCCGACTGGTTATGTTGTAAAAAGTCGATGATTCCCGATTTTGTTGCTAAGAATCCGCGTCGTCAACCTTTATGGACGATTGGTGGTTACGAATTTATCTTAAATTCTGATCTGCACACAGCCGACGAAATATCGATTAAATATCCACGAGTTTTACAGAATAAAAATGTTAAAACTTATTTAAAGCCTACTTTGAACGAATTAAAGCAACTCGCTAAAGGCAAAAGTAAGATTCAAAATTTGAAAAAGATAAAAAGAGAAAAAACTAAACGTAAATTAGTCTATGCAGAGCCTGTTAATATTGTGATGCCACCAAAAGTTTTAAAAGTTAACGACATCATCGAAGAAGTTGTAATGACCCCAAAAGTAGATGTAGTTCCTAGTATTTTTGAAGAAGTCATGATGTTTGTCCAAGAGGGTGGTGACGTAGAGTTTGAATGCGAATTAAAAGATTTTCTTAAGCATGGAGGTGTAATAACAGAACATTCGGAGAGTGCAACCTACGTTTTACACTTGGAAGATAGTACATTAACTCAAAATGTTACTTGCTCAAGAAGTGCGCGTCATGTAATTGTAGAGTGGATTACTGATAGTATAAAGAATAAGAACCTGCAAGACTATAAGCCTTATTCTGTGAGATGGGAACCGTTTCAATATATAGAACAAAAGTAATGTGAGAAAGGAGAATTGGCAAACTGTCATCGAGACGTGTATTAGCTTCTCGAAGAAATTAAGAGCTTTACTTCATAAGAAATGATTGGAAATTAGAAATTAGTATTATTATTGATGTGATATTTTAACTTATAAAAATTGTGATTATGGCTGCTGAGGGTTCGATGGACCAGAAGTGTAGAATTTTACTTTAGAAAAAAAAGAATTATAATCAATTAGAGATTTGAAGGCTGCTACTGGAATAGGGGCCGATATAAAAAAGATAATTATTGCTAGTACCTTTTCAAAGATAATGTTTTAGTTTTTCTTTTTAGTTTTAAGAAACTTATAATTTGTTTCGATGTATATTGCCGATAGGCGTATGTTGTTGATAAATAAATAAATAAATAATAAGACCGACATCAATGCTCAGTTTTTAAATATTACTGCAAAATGTTTTCTTTTATACTGTACTTCCTGTTTCGTAATACAATAAACGTTAATTTTTGAAATTTTTGTTTGATTATCATAACTTTTTTTTAGATTGCAATCACAATGGCGTCAGATGTTGGTGAAGAAAAACTATTTTGCGTCGATCGTGCTAAACAAGGCAGGGCAGCTTGTAAAAAGTGCAAACAAAAATGTGCCACAGGCGAGTTACGAATAGCAAAAGTAACTGCAAGTCCTTTTGGTGAAGGCAAAATGAAAAATTGGCATCATTTAGATTGTATTTTTGAACAATTTTTAAAACAAAGAGTAACAACAAAAAGGATAGAATCGAGCGAAGATATGGATGGTTGGGACGCATTAAGTGACGAAGATAAACAAGTTATACTTCAAAAAATTGAAGAAAGTGAACAAGCGGTTGCCAAAAAATACGGTCTCAAAGCTACTCCTAAAAAATTAAACGTAAGCTCAACAAAAACGACGACTTCGGCGAAGAAAAGTCCCAAGACTCAAGTTTCGTCTCCACAACCTTCTACAAGTGTAAAGAAAAAAATCCAACATAAAGACTTATTTTTCAGAGAGTTTAGACGATTAGTGGCAGAAATTTCAAACGTTAGCAGTTACCTCGATAAGACAAATTTGGTTAAGAATTTATTCAAAAATGGAACTGAAGGGGACGGATTTAAAGGCGACGTCGCTCAGTGGTGTCGCTTACTATTACCTGGAGTTGTGAAGCGAATCTACAATTTACAAAGCAAGCAATTAATAAAACTATTCAGCCGAATGTTTAACACAGATCAAACAGAAATGTTAGATATATTAAATACAGGCGATATAGGAGAAACGATTCAACACTTCTTTGAACTAAGCAACAAACTTCAACCTGCTAAAAAAAGCACCGTAACAATGCAACAAGTTGACGATTTTCTCGACGAATTATCTCGATTGACTAAAGAAGAAGACCAAATGAGTCACTTTGAGGCTTTCGTTAAGTGTTGTACTCCAAACGATTTGAAAGTTGTTATTAGGCTAATTAAACACGATTTGAGAATGAATGCGGGAGCGAAACACATACTAGAAGCCGTTCATCCGAATGCCTATGCAGCTTATCAAGCTTCAAGAGACTTAAACGCTGTTGTAAATCGATTTTTGGGCGAATCGAAATTATCGATAGAAGACTCTGCTAAACTAAAAGCGTCTATTAATTTAATGACGCCGGTTCAACCAATGTTAGCCGAAGCATGCAAGTCGGTTGAACAAGCAATGAAAAAGTGTCCAAATGGAATGTTTGCCGAAATTAAGTATGACGGCGAAAGAGTACAGTTACATAAAGAAGGGTCAGTTTTTAAATATTATTCTCGTAGTTTAAAACCGGTTTTACCTCATAAAGTGTCTCATTTCAAAGATTCGATTCCTGAAGCTTTTCCACATGCCAAGGATTTAATTTTGGATAGTGAAATTTTAATGATCGATACTATTACTGGTAAACCTTTACCTTTCGGGTCACTAGGTGCTCATAAAAAAAATGAATTTAAAGACGCGAACGTTTGTCTTTTTGTATTTGACTGTATTTATTATAATGGGGAGTCTTTGGTTCAAAAACCCTTGGAGTACAGGAAAAAGATTTTACAAGAAAACATGACGGAAATTCCTAATAGAGTGATGTTTTCTGAGCTGAAAGTCATCAACCAACCCAAAGAGTTATCGTCGATGATTGCTAAGGTTTTAGAAATGGGGTTAGAAGGATTGGTCCTCAAGGATGTTAAGAGTATTTACGAACCCGGAAAAAGACACTGGTTGAAGGTTAAAAAAGATTATTTACACGATGGTGCTATGGCCGATACGGCGGATTTGATAGTATTAGGAGCTTGGTACGGAACAGGAAGGAAAGCCGGTTTGAAATCTGTTTTTTTAATGGGCTGTTACGACGAATCAAAAAACAGATTTTGTACAGTTACCAAAGTACATACAGGCCACGACGACAAAACTTTGAGCTTACTACAAACTGAATTAAACATGATAGAAATTAACTGTAATCCTTCGAAAGTACCGCCTTGGTTACACTGCACCAAGGCTATGACTCCGGACTTTGTGGCAAAAGATCCTAAAAAGCAGCCTGTTTGGGAAATTACCGGAGCGGAATTTACACAACACGATATACATACGGCTGATGGCATTTCTATTAGATTTCCACGAGTAACAATGATTAGGGGCGATAAGAATTGGAGTACGGCAACTAATTTAGAAGAACTTAAACAGTTATATCGTACGTCTAAGGAAAAAACAGATTTTGCTACTCTTCTAGGGGTTGGCGATGAGTCTATTAACGATTCCAAGAAACGTAATGTTCCTACAGAAGGTGATGATGATTCAGAGAAGCGCCATTCTAAAAAACCTAAATTAAGCACTCCTGAAAGTAGCACTTTGTTTCAAACAAATGGAAAAGTTGTCGGAGAAGTGAAAATTATTAATCCTCTTCCTTTAATTTTTGAAAATGTGCAGTTGTTAGTGGACAAGAGTTGTAAAGACAAACACGAGCAGTGGTTAAGATATTTCGTTGCTTATGGTGGTACTGTGTTAAAGTCTAATAATTGCGATAGTGCTACGCACGTTCTTCATTTGAATGGTAATGTTGCGAAACAAGATGTTACATATTCAAAAAAAGTCCGTCATATTAAAGTCGACTGGATTAAGGATAGCGTTATTAAGAAAGCTATCCAAGATTTTAGGCCGTACACTGTCGTTTTAGAGCCTTTATAATTATTTAGTATATTGATAATTAGGTCAAATTTTAATTTAATTTCGAATACAAATTTTTTAGCGTAAGATGGGTTGCATAATGTGCAGGAGTAAAATAGCCCGAAAATTATTACTGTACCGAATTAGTTTTTACGCGGTAAATACAGAGCTATCAAAATAAAATTTATGTCCCCAGGCGCTTGAATAATGTATGTACTGATATTCTATTGTCTAGTATACATGATTGTGGGATTGTTGCGTTTTTAAGGCTACTTATTTAACATTTTATCTACATGTGTATTTGTGTAAATTGAGGCTGTATTAATTTTGGTAGAATTTTATTTTTTACTACCAAAGAACAAAGATGTATGCGCATATTATTTAATAAATATCTGCACTCATTGAAAAAAACTGATGAATCGACCGTTTTAGTAACTGCCTATCGATAGTCGGAGTCGATAAAATTAACTTTGAGGCTATTAAAAAATGAGTTAGAGGCGAGACGATTTACTTTAGAAAAATAAATTAGTAGAATTGGCCCAATAACCGAGAGCTTAGGTTCATCGTGGTGATATTTACATTGGAATCTGAAGGAAATACTTTTCAAGTTTTAGCTTTAACCCTAAAGAACATTTTAGATTTTGGCGTTTTAAAATAGAGCTAAACTCGAAGTTTTTTTATTATAAATGATCATTTTGAAGCTTTCCATTTTTTATCTCTTTATCAGTCTTCAGGAAATATATCCTAATCTTTTTTTAGATTCCACATTATTTAATAGCATTACTATCCTTGT
The DNA here is from genome assembly GCA_950108345.1 of Malthinus flaveolus. Taxonomy (NCBI): domain Eukaryota; kingdom Metazoa; phylum Arthropoda; class Insecta; order Coleoptera; family Cantharidae; genus Malthinus; species Malthinus flaveolus. The sequence continues at coordinate 6,942,326 of OX467286.1, forward strand.
TAAAGAAAACATTTGTGGCTTTAAAATACACAGTATGTTAATATGTTATAATGCTATAGAAAGTTTCCCTTGCGTTATAATTTTCTCATAAATAATATAATTGATACTCGATTATTAATACAAATATTGGCTATTGGTTGTTATAAATAAGTAATTCAAGTTAATTTGGTTTGAATTACTATTAAGTCAATTTTTCCAACTACACGACAAAATCATTTTCTTCGCGCGCAACGCCTTTGGGTTCGGCGGGGTTTAAAAAGGCGAAACGCTCGCTCTAGACACGTTACTTATTTTGCGGGTGTTCCATTGCTGGCATCGGTGATAAATTGTTTTTTCAAATATATCTCGTCCAAGTTTAAAGAAGATTCAAAATGGTAAGTGTTGAATATTTTAAATATTACTACATCTTTATTACAAAATATGAATTTAAAATTGAAATTTTGGATTTCTTTCGCGATACTAGGGGTAAATTTCTCACACTTTTTGAATTTTAAATCGAGTTTTTGAGCTTCAATGGGAATTTTATTTTAAATGTTCGTTTAACTGTTTTTAAATTTCTAATAATTTGTTAATAATCTTAAAAAGTTGGAAACATTACTCATCTAAACACAAACAATGAATAAATCAATCTGAGTACAGAAATGTGATACTTGTAATGTGTAAAAAGTTAATACCTAATACCCACTATATCAGTTGCGTTATTTAATTTCAAAGTCGATATCGTTCCAGTAACCGAAGCGCTTTGTAAAAGAATATCTGATTTTTAATGGAAATTTATTGCAATTTATTCGAAAATTTAGTCTCAACACGAAAATTTCTGCAAACAACGTCAAATAACCCGTAATTTTGTTTGAAATAATTATCTTTGTATAGGGATACAGTTTGAGGTAGTTTATGTGTTTTCAGATTTTTTATAAAGTATTTGGAGAACAGACAGTAATAAGAAATCAATTTATTTATACAAAACGAATTCAGAATTCAGATGAAACCTATTATTGTCATTTTCGTAGAAAATTTTATTGTGGGGTTGATTTTAACAACTAACAACTGTTTATTTATTTACTTGTACTTTCTAAACTAAGTAGCTTATTTAGTACAGTAGAAGTAGACAGTAGTTAAGCTATCAGTATGAAATTTTAAAAATGTTAAAACCATTAATTTGCTTATTTTAAAGTAATGGAGCTTCTAAAGACAGCCTGGAGTGCCTTATGTATAACTTTCGAACTCCTTGACAGAATAAAGTGCAATTTGAGGGGGGTTATATTGGGTTAAAAATTCAATTTTTATCATTTAAACAATTTTTAACGTGCTTAAGTTTATAATGGCGCCGGATCGTTTCTTATTTCTCAAGGGGAAAATTTTTTGTTTTTCTGATCGAAATCTTTTTCGATCTTTTTTAATCGAAAATATGCACTAAAAGTGAAGATTGGGGAGTTCAATAAAAAAAGTTTTTGCAATCGGAAAGAAGTATATTTCAGAAAACGCAAAAACTTTATTGTTCATTCTCTCCATTTCGTCCACTTTCGAAGTTATCAAGACCTATGCAAAATCAGAAAACTGTACAATGTAATTAATTTAACATTAAATTAAATTATAACTCGCAACTCAATTATTTACCTTGAGCTTTACCTGCTATTTAAAAATTAATTTAATTCATTACGTTATAAATGGAACCAGGGACCAAATAGTATTTTAATTTGCAGCGCATTTCCTAAGCATTTGAGTAGAGAATTCGTAGAAAACTCTTGAAAACATCGAGGTGCAATGCAATAAAATTACCAATACAACCTTTTCCCGACTATCCCGTATCCTATAATTAAATGGTTGATAAATGATAATATACTGATGTACTTATACCATAGGATTACATCATTGACACCCTTGGGAGCCTTTGAATAAATTAACTATGGGGCCCTTCCTAAAGGCATCGATTTGCAGTTTCTTTCCTTTTTTGCCTCTTCGTCCCTCTTCTGCCAGGTTTACAGGTCTTTCCCCAAGTCGGGCCTCTTGGGAATTACCCATTTTCTAATAGGAATCATCCGGTTTCTATTTGTTTTGTTGAATATTGCACTTTTCTATCCGCTTGTTTCGCTCATTTTATTTCGCTCTTCTTTGCAAAGTAGGAAAAGTTCTGTTTTCGAAGACATTCTTAAGAAAGTAAACACTTGAACTCACAAACGGTTCATGCAAAACGTTAAAAATACCTAACGGCACGAGAACGAAACGGCAAGATATTTAAAATTAGAGCAAAGGAAACCGGTCTACTGAGGGACCTTTACTTTAAATATTGGTAACTATAAGATTTCTCACCATGTTTTAACTTTCTGCTCTTCCAATTTTTTATACGGATCTAAAACTTGAATTTTCGTGAAAATAATGGAAAATTGGCCAATAAAAAGTTATTTCTGATCTGTACTGTAACTTGTAGACGTAGAGAGAACACTTCGTTCTGGTGATTTTAGCATCAGTAGAGAGGTACAATAATGAATAATATTCTTCTGCGGGTAACGTAAGCCACCAGCTCCAAAACGGAACCCGGAGCGGTTTCAGTATACGTTGACTCCATTCTGAATAAATTAGGATCAACTAGTTCCCCATCATCAATTTATCTTGCAAGTGCCTTGAGTTTAGGCAATAATTAAAAACACATATGAGATAGATAAGCATCGGTGGTTTTCAGTAGGTAGCACAGCCAAATTTGACATTACTCAGTAAATTTTTGAGTAGACGAAGTTTCTGTAACAACAAATTTTAAATCTTTTACATTCTCCTTAAAATTAATTACATACCTACCTAACTAGGAATGTCACGAATACTTGTAGAAAACCCCTAAATCTTATAAGCGTCGTAAAAAACATCATTTAATATTTAATACTCTTTCGGTTTGATTTTTCATTGCATAAGAAATTTTACAAAAAAGCGCCTAAAATATTTTTTCTGTTAAATCTATTAATCGAAGCATAACTTTTACCTTGAGTTGATTTGTCTTAATTTTATATCCTTCTTAAGAAGTCATTCAATTGAAAAATTACTCCATTAAACGTGTACCACTCCCCAATACAATAAGGTACCTACCTAAATAAAATTGAGAAAAAGTGACATCATGTACCATGAAGCGTTTAAAATAATAGATCGAAATTAGGGCTCATTAAAAATTAGGTAATTATAGTTTTAAAATTATTTCTTAATTAATTGTCTACTATTAAAAACGAATTTGTAACTAATTGTAGCAACGTAGGGACGTTGGTTAAATTAAAAAATGGTATGAAGTCAAATTAAGTTCGAATTTAAAATTTCAGTTCCAAAGGAACAAAAGGTTAAAAACCCCAATCTTTATTTGAGCAAAAAGTGGATGTTTGTAAATCTAAATTGATGAGGGTTAAAAACCTTTTGCTCTATTGACGTTTTGTAGTCACAATTATTAAGGCATTCGTTGATTGATTTCAGAGGAGGGTAAAAGAGACTGGTACTAAAACCACAAGAAACACAGTTATTAAAAAAAAACAATAACCATCCTAAAGGAACGGAACGGTACGCTATCGATGTTTTTCGACCTATTACAACCCCTTTTGTGTAACTCACTTAAGAATTTTCAAAGAAAATTTATTATAAAGTGTAAAGCTTTACAACTCTCTTTTGATAAATGATCCTCAATTTACTGTTAGGCGAATAAGTTTTAAAATTTTAATTTTTCCACACTATTCATCGAGTTCTACACCTGGCCGTTCTCACCCTTAAAAGTTTTATACGTAAACTTAATAACAAATTTTCAGAGGGAATGCTTATCGGTTCACATTGGTCAGGCCGGAGTCCAAATTGGCAACGCATGCTGGGAATTATACTGCCTAGAACATGGAATTCAACCTGATGGACAAATGCCGTCAGATAAAACCATCGGTGGTGGTGACGATTCTTTCAATACCTTTTTCAACGAAACTGGGTCAGGAAAACACGTACCACGTGCAGTCTTTGTTGATTTGGAACCAACAGTTGTAGGTAAGTAGTTCGTGATTAAAACAGATTTCTCTGTTTAAAATGAGGGGGTATATATTTCATACCATTTACTACATTACGTAAACGCGCACACAACACACAAACACAAATCGCGTGTTTTACAGAAAAAAAAACTTTTATTGAACTATTCTTACGGAGTTTATTGACACTGTTACAATTATTAATGATTTTCCATATAATAATAATAGCTAAGCCAAAAGAAACACATACGGCATAAACTACATTTTAATAACATCAATTTTTAGATGAAGTGCGAACTGGGACTTATCGTCAACTTTTTCATCCCGAGCAACTGATAACTGGAAAAGAAGACGCGGCGAATAACTACGCACGGGGCCACTATACAATTGGAAAAGAAATTGTCGACGTCGTTTTAGATCGTCTCAGAAAATTAGCCGACCAATGCACTGGACTTCAAGGATTTCTCGTGTTTCACTCCTTTGGGGGTGGAACTGGATCTGGTTTTACGAGTCTGCTCATGGAACGCTTAAGCGTCGACTATGGGAAAAAATCGAAACTCGAATTTTCAATTTATCCGGCACCACAAATTTCGACGGCAGTTGTAGAACCATACAACTCGATTCTTACCACCCATACGACTTTAGAGCACTCCGATTGCGCATTTATGGTAGATAACGAAGCCATTTACGACATTTGTAGAAGAAACTTAGATATCGAAAGACCGACTTACACAAATTTAAACCGCCTTATTGGACAAGTAAACTTTTGCAATTGCTTCTACATTTTTTATAACAAAACTCTCTGTTGCAGATCGTCTCATCAATAACGGCGTCGTTGCGTTTTGATGGTGCTTTAAATGTCGACTTGACCGAATTTCAAACCAATTTAGTGCCTTATCCTAGAATTCATTTTCCACTAGCAACTTATGCTCCGGTTATATCGGCGGAGAAAGCGTATCACGAGCAGCTTACGGTTGCAGAAATAACCAACGCTTGTTTTGAACCGGCAAACCAGATGGTTAAATGTGATCCACGTCATGGAAAGTACATGGCTTGTTGCATGTTATATCGTGGAGATGTCGTCCCTAAAGACGTCAATGCAGCTATTGCGACAATTAAAACAAAAAGGAGTATTCAGTTTGTAGATTGGTGTCCAACTGGATTTAAAGTTGGAATTAATTATCAACCACCTACGGTGGTGCCAGGAGGAGATTTAGCTAAAGTACAGAGAGCTGTCTGTATGTTATCCAACACTACTGCTATTGCCGAAGCGTGGGCTAGGTAATAAAAATCTATATCCTCGTTCTTTAGTACCTTCAACGAGTGTATTACATAGTTGGGTGCTACTGGTTTGTGAACAATTTTTACAGTCTAGGGGGCTGTTACGTGCTTTGGATATGAATTCGATTGTTGTTATAAAACGTGCCCTGAAACCGTACTTTTATTTCAGGTTGGATCACAAGTTTGATTTGATGTATGCCAAAAGAGCTTTCGTCCATTGGTATGTTGGAGAGGGAATGGAGGAAGGAGAATTTTCAGAAGCTCGTGAAGATTTAGCTGCATTAGAGAAGGATTACGAAGAAGTGGCAGTCGATTCTGTAGATGCCGAAGGAGAGGAAGGAGACGAATATTAAACCATAAAATTCTGAAATTATCAATTTTGCACAGCACAACTGTTTTATTTGGAAGCCGAAATCTGAGACTGACCTTTAGGATTGGGAAGGAGCATTTTGTAACACTAAAAAAGCTTTACAATGTATACTCGGTTGCTTTGTATTTTCTAATAACATTTAACTAACACAGATCGAAGTCAATACAATTACTAAAATACAATATAAAATATATAAAAGACGTTCTAACACTTATTTCTTTATTTGATTCGTAATGACTTTGGCGATATGCAGAAAATTTACATTTTTTTGGAAATCTCCTGATTAGTTTTCAGTTAATTTTTTTATCTTGAGCTTGCGATACGAGTTCAACTGCACATTTGCGTGGAAACCAGCCTCGTATACAAAGAGCTGCTTGCTGATCTTCGGACAAATCAAGTTCTACTTTCTTACCAAACAACCAATGCCTACACAATTCACAATAGCGTATTTGTTTCAGTAATTACAAATAAAATTACTTACTTTCTCCATCTTGTAACTAAGACAGTGTCCCCTACATTCAACTTAATTCTAGGCTCATCTGTACAAGGGGGGTTTAGAAAAACCAATAAACCTTTAGTAATTGGAAACCAATATCCTGAAGCAGGATGTGCTATTGTGTACAGTTTCGTTCTTTGCCTTTTTTCTGATTTTTGCTCTAATTGCTCTTTCTGTAATGAATTATTGTTAGTAGGTGCAATAAAATTAAGTTTAAAGAAAAAAATGATTGGGGGATTAACTAGTTTTTGCCAACGCGATTTTCAAGCTAAAAGTTGTTAAAATAATGTAAAAGTACCGTTAAGGTGAATTGATCGCAGTCTTTAGCTACAGGCCAAGTAATACCATCACCAACAGGCTCACAAGTAAAATTAACTACTTGAGTAAAATTATTCCAAGTACCTAAATCATAAGGGAATATAAATGGAGGCCCTGTACTTTGGCGACGATGAATAGCTTTTTCTAATATCCAGTCCTCGATGCCGGTACGATTTCTAATAATTGCTCTAATCTGAAAAATGATGTTAGATACTAATAGATAGAAATAAAATCGCGTTACCTGAAAAAACAACAGCATTCCCACGGCTAGTACTACACCGATTGTTAATCCTAATGCAAAAACGCATAAAATCATCGTATGTAAATTTAAGTACACAATCGGAACGTTTCTAACCCCATGATATATATACCACGTTCTATTTATTCCTCTATAAAGTGAAAATGACAACACAAATGAAGCATGGGCACATCCAAGCACGGCGTATAATAAGAAAAAAGTAAAGTGTGCATGATTTCCCCAACCGACACAATTATTAATCCAAGGACAATGGTGATCCATTTTTAAAACACATCGTCCACCTTCAATCAATCGCTTTTAAAACTGTAATTAATTAATAATAACTTACACTTTCGACAATGATGAGATCTAGGGGCTTTATAACCTTGGCATACCCCACACCATTGTAAATACTTAATATCACTTTTATTTTTCTACAAAACGAATTAAATTTTGTAATTACGTAGCCGCTATGTTTAGATACGCACCGGTTCCCATTTCAAAGGTAGTAGACCAGGCCCATGAAATACAGAAGACATAAAATTGTACAAAGTAAGTCCCGATAAGGACATAAAACAACACGTATTTAAAAAGCCACCCCACGATGTAGAAGGCCACCACATACTACTACAATATAAAGTAACACCTGTAACTAATTTGACGATGCCTAGAAAGAACAATAAATTATCAATTAAAAAACGAAATTTACAATTTTTATACTACCTAATGCCATTAGTGGGCCCCAATGACATAATCTCGTAAATAAACCAAAACACATTTTATATACAAATTTATAAATAAAAATCTTATTTTTTGACTTATGTTCTAGGTTATGTTTTACATGTTTTATTGACAAATTGGTTAGTTCGAGTGAAATGTACTAGATGACCGTACTGGGACTTTTCAAAATTATTTTAGAAAATTAGATTTTTTAAAGAATATTAATAGTCAGAATTCATTGAAAACAATGTAGATTATTCTAACAAGTCTCTCAAAGCTCCTCAAAAATTTAGAATCCGTTAGTCCGAATCCGTAGAAGCCAGTTAAAAACTAAATTTTATTTTACAATAATTGTAACAAGTTATTACATAAAATTATTTAAGTTAATTTTTCAACTTTATATTAGGTTAGACCAATGGATTCCACAATTAACTGCCAACAAACGATAATACTACTGACTTTTGTACCGCGTTAAATTATTTATTATGTCAGCAAGAACACGTCGATGGAGCCGGATTGTAAATATCTGGTTCATCGAGATCTCTAGGCCTTCCTCTTCTTCCAGGCAGCAGAGCTCTATCCACAGCCGTTTCCATTCTTACCATAACTTTTTCTAATAATGCGTCTATGGCTCTGGCCACATTTTGACCTGTCGCCGCACTGGTTTCGAGGTAAACTAACCTATTAGAAAAGGGAAAACCGAATTAAAACTTAATGGGTATAGATTAATTAACTCACCCAAGCTTATCTGCAAATTCCCTGGCTTTCCATTCCGAAATTATTCTTCTATCTTCCAAATCAGCTTTGTTGCCACATAAAACTATATCGGGAGCTTCGCAATACGCGTGCATCTAAAATGTAGCTTGTTATAATTCTGGAAGGTGGTACTTATTAACTTTGATGAACATGAGAAAAGCGTATATATAGTCCATTATGTGTAGAGCAATTATCCTTTAAGCGCGAAGCGAAGTGCGTGAATAAAATTGAATTAAATACGTACCCTTAACTGTTCGATCCAATTACGTATTTCAAGGAAGGACTTCTCGTTTGTTAAATCAAATAGGAGAAGGAATCCCATGGCGTCACGATAGAAGGCAGTTGTTAGACTACGGAATCTATAGCAATGTTTGCTACTAAACTACAAAACTATGCATTCATGCAGCATAAAATAGCTATTCAATTTAGACACTTTTTGAGCAAATTAAGCAAAAATGGGATTTTATCTTTACCTCTCTTGTCCAGCTGTGTCCCATAATTGCAAATTAATTCTATTATTTCGTCCCTTATATTGATAGATTAATCTCTTCTCTCTAAAATCTATACCAACTGTCGATATAAATCTCGCATTAAACAACCCGTCGGTGTATTGATATAAAAAGCTCGTCTTTCCAACGCCTGAATCGCCCAGGGCAAGAAATTTAATTAAGTAATCATAATCCATTTGTGAGGATAATGGAAATGTTACGATTTAATATTTAAAACTATTAACCACCAAATTCTTAAGCAGAACAACCTGTTGCCTTATTTTAGTTTTATTCGACACTAAACTAAAAATCGAAGTCGAACAGAACCACCTGTCAGCTATGCCCAGATGTATATTATGTAAAACCACAATGAAGATAATAGTGATAAGAAGGCGAACCCCACCTACGACCTACGAGATCAATATATACAAAACTAAATGAGTCTAACGAAGACAAACTCGCATTTTCGAATGCGCAAAGGCGAAATGTTCGAAAAATACGGTGGTAGTTTGAGCCAATCAGGAGGAGAGCTTTAATGAAAATTGGCAAATTGCATGTTATCCATGTGTGTTTGATTGTTTTTAGTACAATATATATGCTGGCAATGTTTAAAAAATAAAGAGCTATTATTTCAGGGGATTGTTTGTTTTTAGTTTGTGGCGCGCAAATCAATAATGAATTCTATATGTATAGGTACCTACTACCTAATATAGCTGACGAAGTTAAAGTTTGCATTATCACATTTTGTATTGAAGTTTATGCTTCTATTCTTCTATTTTATACAACAAAATGTGATGTGCAATCGCTAACTAGGTGATAGATTTATCAAATTTCAATCACATTTGGAAGTCCATTTATATGTTACCTATTTGTATCGTTTTCACAAGATTTGTCAGCTATTGTATTATTAGTGGAGCGGATCGACAGTGAAAAGTCGCTTATTTCGTGTAGTAAATTTTTTCAGAGTAGAATCATATGGCACCTCTACCTACTATCTTATTAAGGAACCTCAAAGGCACTAGAATCTCTGCTTACGACACTTTCATGTGGTGCTGACAAAAGTTATGAGCATTCGAACCTGAAATATGTTTTTTTCTCACGCGTTACATCATTCAAAAACATTATTTTTCTCCGTCATTACTTCACGCACAGGACTGTTTTTGGTCTCAATTAATAGAGTCGCTACTGGGAAATAGAAAATTATTTATAGAGTTTAAAAACCATGGAATTTCCGTAATTTTTCTGTTCTGTTGATATCCATTTGGACAACATTTAAGATGCACAACATTCAAAAAATACTACCAGCCATAAAGTAAGTTCTTATTTGTTGAAAAGTGAGTAAAAATGATAAATAGTCTATTATTTAATTACTAGAATCTTAAATACAATGTCTTAAAATAGTTTTGAAAACACTCCAGAACGTTTAATAATTAATATTAAATTATTAATAGTTTTCATATTTTTTAATCGATTCAGTCCAACAATCCTTTACAGCAGATTTTAAGCATTTGATAATGAAAAATAAAAAATATCTATACACTTTAATCGCTGTGAAAAATTGTTGTTAGAGGGGGTGGGGTACACTAGATAGAGTTCGTTGTAGTATTAAAACAAAACGTCTTTAGAATTAATCTTTTTTAAACTGATTTATTAATTCCACAAAAAGACATTAAGAAAAAGACTACTGAACTAAAATATCATCCTCATACTCGAGAGCTAATCTTCAAAACTTGTAGCTAAAGTTAATAAATATAACTTTAATCAAAAGACTTGCCGTCTTTTGATTTGCCATTAAAAAAAAAAGAAAAGTGTCGTCTGCAACATCTACTGTGGTTATTAGCAGACGGGGGGGGGGGGGGACGCGGACCTACAGCTTTAGGTGGATTCCGAACACTCGGAAAAATCCAGAGGTGCCACCGCGGATCTGAACCCACGAACCTTTAGATCCGTATCTAATGTTGCAGCCGCTCGGCCACCCCGGTCTTATAAAAACTTATATCTTATACTTATAACTTATATAACTTATACAGGGTGTTGCATGACGTACTGTACAAACTTAAGGGGCATTTTTTTGAGGCCAAAATAAGTCGATTTAACCAACTTACCCTATATACCAAAATGGTTCCTAAGCCCGTGAGGGTGCTTCAAAGTTGAAGAAATTTTTTTCTTTTTCTTTAATAACTCAAAAATGCTTAGTTTGGTTTTGATCAAATTTGGTATGGGAACATTTTAATTGAAATGTTACTTTTTGAAGTTCACAAAACATCAACTAAAATCCCCAAAGGGTGAAAACTACCCTCACTGTTCGATAAATTTGTTTATAGCTTTTTGGGGGTAGTTTCAGCTCTTTAAATTAAATAAATGTTGAAATGTGAGAGAAATTGTTATGGGTTGATATGGGGTAAGGGGAAGGGAGGCTGTAACAAAAACTTCGAGCTGCGAACACTCATGACTCATTTTTCGATATTTATAGGTTATCATAAAACTGCTCTAACTTTAGATCTGGTTGAGCTAAAATATTAGTGATACACTAAGTTTGAAGGCAATTTAAAATCCTAAAACTTTTGTTTCAAAGAATTTTCTCTCAAATGAACGGTAAAAACGTCTCCAAGCGAAGTTTACCAAAAAAATTCTTTTTTTATAAAAATAGCAATTTTCTCCAGCTTACATCTCAGAAACCGTAACAGATAGGAAGAAGATAAATAGAACAAATATTGTAGGGCATTTTGTCCTCTCCAAAGTTGGATTTGACAGTTTTGTCGTGGGATCAACCCTTCAGAAGTTAAATCTGAAAAACCAATTTTTCGTACCTTTAATCCAAGATGGCGGATCGCGCGGACCCCCCTCAAAGTCGAAAACTTAAATTTTTCATCAGGGCCCCTAACTCAATAACATATTCAAAAATCAGAACTACACCACCTTTTGTAGGGCAAAACCCCCCATTGACTGGACTAAATGATCCCCATTATTTACCTTACATCAAATGGGGTAGTTATGACTTTTTGGTATGTTATACATGATGGATGCCTAATAATAAATCCAAGTTCTCGACCTTGACGGACCTCCGGATCTTTGTCAAATAGTTCAATAGAGCGGTAACGAATGTTACAATTTCGAACAAAAGTGTTTTTTAACTTCTTCATAAAGCCAAAGATGAAACCTGGCACCACTTTGGTTATCAAAAATCTTTAACTACGTCTTTATTCTATGTGATATGATATAGCAAATGTTTGTTGTGCTATAACAAAAACTTCGAGCTGCGAACACTCATTACTCATTTTTTGATCATAAAACTGCTCTAACTTTGGATCTGGTTGAGCTAAAATATTAGTGATACACTCAGTTTGAAGGCAATTTAAAATCCTACAACTTTTGTTCCAAAGAATTTTCTCTCAAACAAACGCTAAAAAAGTGTCCAAGCAAAGTTTATTTAAAGATTTATTTATTCTGAAAATAACGTTTTTCTCCAGCTTATATCTCAGAAACCGTAACAGATAGGAAGAAAATTAATAGAACAAATATTGTAGGGCATTTTGTCCTCTCCAAAGTTCGATTTGACAGTTTTGTCGTGGGATCAACCCTTAAGAAGTTAAATCTGAAAAACCAATTTTTTGTACCTTTAATCCAAGATGGCGGATCGCGCGGACCCCCCTCGAAGTCGAAAACTTGGATGTTTTATCAGGGCCCCTAACCTAATAACATATTCAAAAATCAGAACTGTAGAACTCTTTTGTAGGGCAATGGCCTGTTTTTCTCCCCATTGACTGGACTAATTGTCAAAAATCAAAAATTAAACAAAACTAAATCGTTTTAGTTTTGGATTTTTTAGAAAGATCCAATGGTCTACATAGACCATTTTGGTTTTCAACTGTAGAAAATTTAGCCTACTTTTAAAACGTACAAAACGGTCTTTGCCAAAAATGTTGTCCGGGTCAAAATTGACAAAAACTAGTCATTGACTTGATTTCGGTTGCTTTTTTCAAGATGGCGACTCGAGCACAGGGTCTCGGAGGTCGAGATTTTGGATTTAACATTAGGAGACCATTCTATAAAACAAATTAAAAAAAATTGGGACTACCGGAATTATTCCGATCGCAACCAAATTTTTTGCGCTAATTGCACTGTACTATTGATAATCCATTCCAATCCATTCCATTACTATTACAAAAATTTTTTTTTAAAATATCATTAACAGCATTTTTACAATCTACTCTTATAATTAAATTGAGTAATAAGTAAATTTTTTGAATTTGAAAACTTGGGTAGGTAGAATTTTCCAATGAAAATGTCTCAAACTACAAAATTTTTAATTTTATTATTATTATTTTAGATTAATCTATTTGAAGATCTACTATAATACTGCTTCTGCTAGATCGCATGGCCATCTTTTTTTCAGCCGTCTTGGTATTGGCTGATGCAGCAGTTTGCATACATACCTATTCTCAAGCAGTCGCAGATTATATTTGTTTGAAAGACGCTTGACCTCCTCTTCTACATAGGGGATCTTTAGGTCTTGATGCAAAATATCGTTTCTCACGTACCATGAAGAGTTGGTCATAATTCGAAGCAGTTTTGATTGCAGGCGTTGGATAATTTTGACGTTTGATGCTGTCGTACTACCCTATAGCTGAATTCCGTATGTCCAAATAGGTTGGTTTTATTACGACTTTGTAAAAAGTAAAATTTTGTTGCTAAGGGATAGTTGAGACTGCCTTCCTAACAACCAATACATGCTGCAAAAATTTTAGAAAATCTGACGCTTCATTTGTTTTTCTATTTTATCAAAAATATCAATTTCAATATAATACGGTGATAGTAGTGATGTAGTGAATACTAGACTGATGGCCTCTTCTGTAGTGGTTTTGTACTAAGTATAAAGACATACTGAAAGGAAGGACTGCCTGAAAAGAAACCATACGGTTTAAAATCAACAGCCATCGTCACTGATTATCTAGTAATGTAACAGAATGACAAAGATCAGTGTTAGTTGGGCTAGTGACTCAATATGATCACAAAGTAGCGCTGATTGACGATAATAAGAGTTACTAAATTTGTATTTAGTGACGATTTTTTCATAAATTTCGAAATACACTACAGTTTGCTTTCTTGAAACCCATTCACGCATCACAATGAAATACGTAAAATAAGTAATAAGTTCTTTATTTAATAATTGATAACATAACATTTATAGTGTTATAAATAACCTTTATAATATTTTATAGATAATTCGATGTTCATACATGCACTTAGAATATATTACGTGATTGCTTAATTGAAATAATTACTAAGTATATATTTGCAATTTGCATTTATTGTACTTATATTTAAGGATTGTGTTAAATATTATAAATGCTTATAACTATGACATAAATAGCTGTGTAAAAGTACATACTAAGTACAAAAAACATTTTTGAAAGTATCTTCTTTTCGAAAATGTTCCAGTATTAAATACGATATTTCGCTACGTCATTTTAAAAGCACCAAATTTCTTCTTCTTTTCTTTTCCACAAGAGTATTAGGTGGTACTACCACAAAAACAATTTACAATTTTAATAAATTAGATTTATTAAAATTATTATTTAAAAAAATTTATCCTACAAACCTATTTACATTTGTGATCTAACACTTATTTAGTGCAATAGTTATAAGGTATCTAAGAGGTGCAACGAATTTAATTTTTTTTTTGGTAATATTTTCAGTGCCTCTATATGTTTTCCATGCGAATTTCTTAAGGTTTCCCTTTTATTTAAGTCTATTGCGCACACGATGACAAACTTATCTTCTTTATTACGCCTTTTACAATAATACGGAAAATATAGTTTTATTTAAGTATTTTTTATTATACACATAATATTTTTTTCGGTATAAAAAAAATAGTTATTACTATTTTAATACACGAAGGACTAGTATACAGCTTTTTTAAGTTTAATGGTACGAATTGGTAAGTTTATAAATAGTTATGCAATAATTATTAATTGGTTCGAAGCTTTTCAGCCTGTATAATCACAGTGTCTGCTCTATCGTGCATGTTGGCATGCTACGTTACTATTCTATTTAATTTATTTTACAATACATAGACAAAATTTTTCATTTTTTTAAATATTATTTACAATTAACATTATACCTACTAATTAAATGAAAAATGAGCGTAGTAATTAATTACTCTCTTGTAGTAGTAATAATTTTTTTTTACAAAATCTCTAGCTAAAAACTTTTAAGCTCGAGTGCAAAAAATAATAAAGATGCAAATTAATTACAACAACTTTTTTTCATATTGGAATGTTACGCACACAAAAATTGACTTAAGTATTCTAAATTTCTAGTTTCAGTTCAAATTGGTGATGGTAAAAGTAAAAAACAAACAAAAAACATTTATCAACTTAAACTATTTATACACAAAAATCTTCCATTTTTTTAATCTATAAGCTCATTGAGTATTGATTAAAAATTAGTAATTATTACAAAAAATTCATACGACGTCAATATCACAATAATAATGCACTTTGCTGTACTTACTAATATGCAGTACTGCCAGTACTACGTACTTACAGATTTCAAATAAATAAGTTTTTCTTTTTAATTATTTACAGTGCATTAAAGCTACACGTTTTGCGAACTCTTTGAATATAATAATAATTATATAGTTTACTCGTGACTTTACAAACGAGTAATCCATTGTTTTATTTAATAATAAATAATTTTTTAGTCCACAACTATCAATTTTTTGTTCCCTTTATAATTTTTCTCATAAGTTCACCACTTCTCTATTATATGATATGTATGAATATCCCGTATCTTCTTCTTCCAATAAAATTCTTTTTTTTAACTTTATCGCACTTTTATTCTTCGGGAGGCGACTCCAAACTTTTGTAGTGGCAGAAAAAGAAGATTAGAAACACTGCAAAAGCTGTTGGAAATGTCACACGTGCAATAACGTCGATGGTTTTTGCTACACGTATCGGATGCGGTGGTTCCTTTTTTCGAACCTGCAATAAACATGACTACTCGAGGTTAGATAATGGAGACTTTGAGGGTTAATACACTGCTTGTAGCGAGCACCTGTTTGTTAATTACGATCATTGATTGATTTTATACGTTAATCGATTCTTTACAGCTACGTAAGGACTCCTAGGACGCCTGACCAGCTAGATGACTACTAAATAAAACAATCTATACCTATACTATGATATTATATAATGGTCAGCTACTTAGGATCCCGTAAGAAGCTCACACAAAACTTTTCGAAATTGATAAAACTTATTAAAAACGTTAATTGTACAAGGTGCTCAAGAAACTTAATACGTTGTTAATTTCACAGGTTTTTATAACGACCGGTTGAGAAACGCCGCTCAAAACTAAAATTTAAAGGCTTCTATACTCAATTACTCGATTCAGAATGATTTTATTGTGCAATCGTTGTTTTTAATTAAAACTTTAGTTCAATTATATTGTTATAATTAAACTACTTTTTGAGTTTTCTAATTATTTTAATTAAATTGCAGATACTAATATTGTGCCAACTTTCGTACTTTGTACAAACAAATTTGCCAATTATTTTAGTCTCGACCGTTTGGATAAGTTAGGTAAAACTAAATTGGATTAAAATGGGAATTTAGTAGTACTAGGAGAAGGAAAAAAATTTGATAATCCAAATACGAAATAATGGGGCATTAAAAGTGTTTTAATTTTCATAAGGTTTTGGGTAGGGCTAACAATGATTGATTTTCATTCATTTTTATAATTTTACCGACTAATAAAATACTTATTCTCAGTGACATGGAAACCAACAGCAAGAAGGACTGGGGAATTTTTGATAAAACTCGGCAAAACCGTTTAACTAGGTAGACATCTTTCAAAACCTCGCCGACCCTAGATGCGCAGAAGGGGAAGTGAGAAAGCGGTAGAAAAAGATGCCCAATCTGCGTGTTTAGGCGGGTTAGTGTGTAATTTAAAAAATTTGGTTTTCTGCGCAGGTCTGTGACGTTTTGAACGATGTCTACTAAATTTACTAAACTTTGAATAAGATTGATCAAGTGGTAATGGCATATCTGGTACTTGATGTTGTTTGTTGTTGTCTTTTGTTTTACTTATTTTGAGAGTGTGCAAATTACCGCCAGTTGAGCGAATTTCAAAGAGGTCGAATTGTTGGCTTTGGCTTACGCAAAGGTGGTTTTTCTTTAAGGGAAATCGCCAATTTCTACCGAAATTAATCTACTATCATGCGATGTTACCGAGTATAGATCAGAGAGGCTCAACAACCACGTATAAGAGAATCCGGAATCCGGAGGGCTAAAACAAACTAATAAGGTGCAGGACTGTCACCTTCGGCTTAAGGCGTTAAAAGACGGATTCTCCAATACCAGAGCAACTGCTGACCAATGATTATTAGGTAATAAACGTCGCTTTGTAACTCTTCGAACGGTTTACCGACGAATTAAAATTTTCATTTCAACACATCTTCTGTTACCACTAACTGCTCAACATATCTAGAATGGCACTTAATGGCAGAACCGGCAGGGACATTTAGAGCTGCGTACGTTGAGAGTGCGCTGGAACGTGGAGTGAGGTATAGTGACGCATCTAGATTGTGTTTGGGTTGCATGAGGGTCCGATGAAGACGTAGGGAACGGCGTAATGAAAATTTTTCTGTTGAGAGACCAGTACACCTAACTGGTGGGGTTATGGTATGGGGTGCTATATCATATATATGAGAGCAGGTTTCAGTTAGTAATTTTCCGAAGCAATACGAACGTCTAGCATTATGTCAAGAGGGTTATGGAACCGCATATTCTTCTATATCTTCAGCCCTATTTTTCAGCAGGATAATGCCAGTCACAAGAGCGTCTCTTAACTGTTTTGGAGAGACTTGTGTCAATATTTTGCCATGGCCACCCTGATATCCTGATATATCGACTATTAAACATGTGTGGGACATAACGGGAAGAAGATACACAAATTTGATAAATCCTCCTCGAACGTTGTTACCTCTCCAGAATAAATTACAGATTGTTTCGGATACAATACCCCAGGAGGATGTCGATCACATGCTGGAATCGAAACCATAAAAAGTTGCAGAGTGTGTAACCAATTAATAGGTGCGTTCAATCTAATAAAAATCAAGTTTTCCCAAATTTTATCAAAAATTCGTACTCTCCCTTCTTGGTGTTGCAATTTCCATGTCATTGAGTATTCATCCAAGATCCCGATTTCAGGTTCTTATCGAGAAGTTATTTCGATTCAATGAAATTAAAAGTGAAAAATAACGCTCTTTTGCTATTTGCGCTACTATACCTGCTCAAAAATATAATTTTAATAACATTTTAGGATAGAGAAGGTTTTGAAAGGGCAAGGTAGCTAAAATGAGTGAGATAAGTATTTAAATTTAATATAAAAATTTTTTTACGAGAAAATTTGTCTAATTTTGAAAACTGAATTACTTCCAGCCTTAGGGTACTTACATTACTGGAATAATAGGGAGCTTATTAATCATCACAACGTAAAAAATTACTAAAGAAAAATATTTTAAGTAATTACTACGTGTATAGTTTATCATTTTTTAACTACAATTATTAATGAAGAAACTGTCACACTGTCGGCATGTTAGTTTTTAAACGTTTAGAAGTCTTATTTGTTAGTTTTCAGATTTTAAATATTGAAAAGTATGCAATAATGTGATTATCTTAAAATTCCTAAAATAAAAATAACTATTATCAATCTTGACAAACAGTAGGCCCCAGAATATAATAATGGGGTATAAGGTGTGGCAATAGAATGAGATGATTTGCATATACTGAGTGACAACGTGACAACCATTAAAGCCAGCCATCGGGAATTACATTGTTTTGAACTTGTCCAGAATTAGTGGGCACACAAGTTAATCTATACGAATAATAATGGTATCAATACAAACATAAAATTATCGTACATCAAAAGGTAATAACAATTACGATAAATTAAGGCGAGCTTTAGCGGCAGTGACCGAAGTCATGTCACTTTATTAGGTTATTCGTTAATAAATCGAAAATTACACGTTGGAGCTAAAACATGATTATATACAAACTTAAAGCTAATAAAATTTGCTACAAAACTGCATAAATGCATTTTTGTTGTATTTCCAAAGTTTGCCGAGTTATAGGGCGTTGAAAATTGGTGTTCTTTGTGACAACTGTCTGTTTCGGTGATGTTGGATTTAAAATCTTCCCGAAAAAAGTTCTTTGGCCACTGCCGCTAAAGCTTCCGTCTGATGCATCACGACTTTTAGGATAGTCAGCACTATCAAAACTATTGGGCTTTTTTTTGAAAGTGAAGCCCATTTCATAGTTGACATTTTGTTTAAATTTAACATGAAAACTTCAATCAGCAAGGGTACGGGGTATGGACAATCTTACGCCAATTTTTATAAGAAAACGTCTAAAACGCCCATTTGTTTCATTTTAACCCGTGCGCGGACTCGAATTTAATTTGTCATTCTCCGAACAAACGAAAATGTCGATAAAAATTTTAATCGCGCGCTAATTATCAATCAATTCTCGAATTGTTATTCATGCAAAAGCAAATGTTTGCGAACAGTAAGCTTTAATTATTGTGAAATAATAAACATTTAAGTACCTCTGTTGCACATCCATTATTGGCAGTGTGAGTACACGGGCTGTTGGAACCACACGTTGTACAGGAAACGATTTCGTTTGGAATTGCCGTGTCCCTCTTTTTATCACCCTGCATTAAACATTGAAAATTGTATAATAAATTAATTATGTAAATATAAATTTTAACACTTAAATTACTACTTTGTGTTATGTTATTTATAATTATTTATGTCGAAATATATGTCAGTTTGTTTTCGTATAATTAGACGAACGTGAAAAGCTTCCAAGAGATGGAAACGTTTTTTGTTTCGGCAAATCATAAAATATTCATTTTATTTAAAAGTGTTTTTTTATAACTTAATTACTTACCCAATTTTTTTTACATAAAAATTTATTAACTAATTAATATTACAAAGATATAATAAAGCCTAAAAGTGTTATAAGTATAATATTAAATTTCTTTTTAAATTCGAATTTATAATTTTCGTGCAGTGTTTTACAGAAGTAATGGATACATGCAAGATTTAAAAGTCAAAAGCAATACGTTTCTATTTAGGTGGTGTGGGTCAAACCATTTTTACTTTTATATCATCTTCAGGTCGGAAATAATATCAACAACACGAAACTAAAATTACGGGACCTCCGCAGGAACTTAACGTAACTACGGTAAGGTAATAAATTTGCTTAAAATTTTAAAACAATACATGGATTGACCCTTAAATAAAATTACGGAGTCGTTTTTAAAGAGAGTAAGCTTTAAATGGTTTTTAATAAGCAAGTAATTTGTAGCTTTTTAGCGAATGATGGTTAAATAAACAAGTGGAAGGGATGATATATTATGCCATTCGTTCAGCTCTATGCCGTGTCGGGGTCGTTATTTATAACTTTTACGTTTTAAGTTAAATCTATTGTAAATAGGTGTCGAAGATTAGGTTCCGAATAACGTTTAGGATACGGCAAAAGGGCCGGATTACGATTCAAAAGTCATTTTGATGACTTGTAAACCGCGTTTATTTCAAGCAAGAATTTATAAAATTAGCTAATAAGCTTAATAAGAGAACAACGAAACATGCACATACGAGTGTCCAACATTAAAGATGTAAAGTGCATTAAGCATGAGCAGGGTAGGACTTAGCAAATGAATATTAGTCTTACCAAGGGACTGGCCAGAACTATGCCTATCCTGCTGAGAACAGCGGGTAGTCGCTGCAACATGACAGATCAAACAAGGTACAACCTTTTATGAGCCATTGACATTTAAGCTTTGGCGGATATTCCGCAAGCTACATTTCATGCCATATTAATTATTTAAAAAAATTTGTGCTCGATTAATTAGAAAAACTTAAACATTTTTTTTTGTACAAACGAATTGCGACAACTTGGAAAAATTGTTGCAATCCTGAAGGTTTTCAATAAGGCACACCTATTTGTGGTAAATGGATTTTTTGATTATTGGCACTTTTACATCACAACATTGATTGTGAGGAAAATTTGAAAATTGTGTCTACAATATTTCTAAAAATAGTATGACTGTACCTACGTCCCTCGTTAAGTTGGTCGGTGGAAAAACTTTTTTTAAATGTCATATTATTTTTAGTCTTTTTAGTTCAGTAAAATTAATTTGTATTTTACCTGGATAAAACATAATTATTGTACTACCGCATTAAGTAAGACCATTAAATAAATTTGTGACTTGTTTCCGATACCTAATTTTACTGTACTAATTTTACACAACATGCAATCGATAAATAATCTATTAGCATGCATTTAGTATAGAATAGAAAAACACACAGAGTATTGCATAAAACAATAGAATGTGTAATTTAACATACAGAAACACACAGTGTATAAATATGTTTACTTGTTATGTTTTTTACTTAATTATTTTATTTTTTATATGTTTT
The DNA here is from genome assembly GCA_950108345.1 of Malthinus flaveolus. Taxonomy (NCBI): domain Eukaryota; kingdom Metazoa; phylum Arthropoda; class Insecta; order Coleoptera; family Cantharidae; genus Malthinus; species Malthinus flaveolus. Next base: position 6,963,457 of record OX467286.1, read on the forward strand.
ACAATACGGGTTATTACAAATAACATAAACTATAAACAAATCGGTTAAAAACGCATAATATAGATTCGATACTTAAATAAGAAAATGAGAATAATTATAAGAAAAAGTATAATAAAATTGAAGATTATTTTCGCCCAGAAATTTCCAAACGAAAAAATTATTTATGCATTTTATTAAACAAAAGTTTTAAACTTTGTATTTATAAATAGTAAATATACTATAACAAAAGAGAAAATAAAAACTTTTATATTCTACTTTACGCTTACATACTTCACATTAATCTTTATAATAAATCCAAAAATACATACATAAATTATAATTTCACCAACCTGCGTAACAGGATTTTCTCCAGGTCTGTATACAACGTTATGCAGAGGCCTCTTCCTTCCTACATAATTAACGCACACAAATTCCAACAAAGACGCATAAATGAAACACATGCACACACCGTCCCATACGTTCATGGCAGTGAGATTCGATACCACTGGTAATGTCGATCGAAAACCGTTTGAAGTTGTAAAAAAATTGAGCATTGTTGTCACACCTAAAAAAATTGATTTTTGTAAAAAACAAACCATTTATCCAAATTCCACCATCTCTTAATGTTGAGCTAATTTAAAACAAATTACCTATCATAACTCGTGCAGGAACGGCGTTCCATTCGAGCCAAAAAGTAATGAAAGATGACGTTACTAAAATGATTCCTGGTATAAAAACTGTCGTAAAATAAAAAGCTCGATCTCTCGTAAACATCAATTCCACCCTCAAGCAACTGTAATTTTCTGCAGAATAAAATTTGAATTAAACAGAATGCAGTTTTTTTAAAATTTGTAATATTTAAAATTACTATCTTGTGTGTATTACGTTATTTTAAAAAAATATTAAGCTCATACAGGTGTTATGTTATGTTCTAAGTAATTTGCAAGAAAAAGGCAAGCCTTATAATGTTCCCCAAAAGTAAACATGTAGAGACCGGAATTTTAGGTAGGTAAAAGAGGAAAATAAGCATCTAAAATAGATTTTTTATTAATATATTAGACGAAGTTTGGCCTACAAAATTGTTTGAGAAATACTTTGTCCGTACTCCGTAAGTGGACTCTGTATTTCGCTGATTTGCATCTTTAGAGCAATACAATATATTGGGGGATCAAAATAATATTGTACCTAGATCTAGAGAGTTTTGGAATGCATATTATTACACGAGTTGGTCAAATTAGACGAAAAACCGCCCTATGGTTGGATTAACTCCAAACAAAGCTGGATTTTTGTATACAAAAAACTCGAGATAGGTAGTAGAGTAATACCAGGGAAAGAAAAATCCACCACGTGATGCCCGTTCAAGTTGCGCAGTAGATTTGTATTGCCGTTGCGTAGCAACGAATATCGTTCACCAAGTAAAATATACTGGTAAAAATAATTATTTTGAATTTGTATAGAAAATTTTAAAAAAATTTATAGCTTATTTAAAAAAAATTAGTAGCGTAGCTACTGGGCTCGGGAATTCTCGGGAAGGAGAAGATGCTCCAAGGAGATTTGTCCAAACTACCAATAGAGGAAATTTTGGACTTCATTAAAAGCACAGAGCTCACATAAAGGGAGAGTACATCCGAGGCGCACAATAGACCCAAGAGGTCGCAGTGCAAGGAACCGCAAAAGGGGCCAGCCTCAGGGGAAATAATAATAATACTGGGCTTTGAAGTCACGCCCCGCGCAGCTTTGGTCACGTGGTAGGCTTTTCTTTCCCTCATACTACTCTACCTATTCCTAATCAACCGTCACTAAAATTGTTTTTCTGCAAATAACTCGTCTCCTATGCATAGTATGTCGATGAGGGTTATTATAAAAGTTATAGAGAACACTGTTAGCTACAAGATTAGCTGTCTGCATTTTTTATAGGTTTAACCCTTTTTGAGATATAGCGCGGAGAAAAGATAACAAATAATTTGTTTACGAGATAACGCTGTATGAACTACGGAGTAAAGACACGTAAGTTTCATGAAGGGAACCAGCCGCCTGTGGATAATTCGGCACTGCATGAGATAGAATAAAGATGCAATTACAGATTTGTAAAACTAAAAGTCGTTTCAGGTTTCGTCTTCAGCCATTGTGAAGAAACTAAAAAAAATTTGTTCAAAATCGCAACGTTAGCGAGTAGTGAGCGCGCTATTGAACTTCAGAAGCTTCTTATTCACAATTTAGGGGTACGATAAGGTATTTGTTTAAAGAAAATCTTTAACTGCGCCCATTTTCTATGTAATGTGATATAGGAAGTCTTTATCGTACGTGGAAGTTGTTAATGAGAAGTTCCTAAAGTCGAATAGAGCGCTCACTGATGTTACAACTTCGAACAAAATTTTGTTTTAATTTGGTCGCAATACAATAGGCGAAGACGAAGGCTAACACGACTTTTGGTTTTAGAAATCTGTAATTAGATCTTGATTCTACCTCATGCTATGCCGGATTATCTATGAGTTGATAAATTTGGGAGCCGGTTCCTTTTATAAAAGTTACACATTTAGTACGCAGTACAGTATTCATCGGTAAACGAATTTATTGTTACCCCTTCTTCGCGTAATATCTCGAAAAGTATTATAGTTATGAAAAAAATACATATAACCAATCTTGTAGCTAATAATGTTTTCTATAACTTTTATAATAACCTTCATTAACGTAAGATCTACAAGAGGCGAGTTATTTGCAAAAAAACATTTTAGTGACCCTTTAACCATGAAAAACTCGAGTTGCCTCAAAGATATTTTTAGGATTTGTCATACCAATTAATACTTATTTGTTTATTTCTTATTTGTAACATCGAAACGTACGAATATATAACAATCCACTTTTGTAGAAATTATTCCAACTAAAAATCTTTATTTGACTAGGCTAAACTGTCATTTTTCATTGGTATCAGCTTTGGTATCAGTATATATTTTAAATTATTAAAAGTTTTAAATAGAAAACTTTTTTATTTTTGCATATAATATTACCTCCAACACGTGCATTGAGCATTGTTGTTCGTATCAGCTTGTGTCTAAATTGGAATAAATAAAAATGTGTTTAATAAAGTTCGAGTTGATAAAACTCATTTTTCATTTACGCCAGTTGTTTCGCAGAACAATTCTATTTGATTTGTTTTGTAAAGTTTAGTGTAGAAACTTTTTTAAAAAGAATCCTATTTTGAAGGCAGAATTTTCCTTTTTTCGTAATTTTCTATTCTCTTCAGAAACACTTAGACATACGTTTAGCTACAAAGTTACTTCTAATTGTAGTTACTTCTAAGAGAACTTTAAAATTCCTCGCGTCAGTAGACTTACTAAAAATTGAGTTCACTTACTGCGATTGTTTCATTTTCTCGTCTTCTTTGGGAAATGAAACTACAAATGGCTCTCAATATTGTGTCTGCGCAGATAAAGCTAAAAGCTTCTAAGTTGGCACGTGCTTTTAAGACTAAAAACTAGAAAATCTAATGTGCTCGGTAGAAATGAGAATGGGTCAATATTTTTTTATTACATTTGCTACCTTCTATATTAAGAGCGGCCATCCATATGTATTACGACATTTTCAAATTGAAAAAAATCTACTTTAGGTACTCAAAAAAGGAATTTTAGGCAAATAAAAGAATTGTAGGTATTAGAATGTAGTAAAATAAACTATTCGAGCAAAATAAAATAAATTGAAATGACCCCATTTGCATTTAAATAATTTATTAATTATTTAATTTCTTTCACATCATTATCATTATAGTAACAAAACGTATTTTACCTAAAATCCGGTCCTTATTTGAGAAGCTTCTAAAAGCTCTTTATTTTCTACAAAATTTAAAATGATCATATAGATAATTACTAACCCTTTGTATTATTTGTTAATCCACGAGAATGTAAATTAAAAAGTTCTGAAAGTAATTAAAAAATCAAAACTAATAAGCAAACTAATTGTAATTACTAGCATTTAAACTTTTTCTTTATCAATTTAATAAAAATAAATTTCTCACCTCTCCAACTCGCTTTAGTCGAACATTCGATTGTTTGATTCGATATCAAATACGCATTAAGTGATGTGAGACTTGGAGATTTTCGCAGAGTTGCTTCGTCGTTTTTCCAAACATACTTAATGGCCGTTTGTTCGTAAGATACTAAAAATATATTTGCGCGTTAGAAAAAGAAATTATCTACACTTTAATAAATCTTAAAAAATACTCACTACTTTCCATTGCGAACGAACATAATGGATCGTCAAAAGGAAATATGTTGAGACTTCCTTGGCAAGATAATATAAGATGCCTCCTGAAAATGAAAACGCCCATTTCAAAATTGATAGCGTACATTGTATATAGCGAAAAACGCAAAACGGATATTAACAAGAAAATTGCATGTCTGTTTTCGTAAATTAGCAATAATTTTTAAGGGTCCCTTTTTCGAAAAGAAACTCACTCTCGAGCGTTTCGAGAAAACTACAACTACATGTCTCGCCTATAACTTTAATTTACAAATCTAAAGCGAAGTTTACGAAGCTTAAATTACTCGAGTTAATTTTGTGTTCAATGTACTAGAATGCCATCTTGTTTAATTCTGTGGTATAGTATTAAAACTCTTTGACAAATTAGTACAAGACAATGTCACACTTTTAAGTAATATTTCCTTACAACTTGTTGCTTCAGCTTCCTCAAAATGAATAATCTGTAGTTGTCTCAGAAATATTTGGAAAATCACCAAGTAGGCGATCATTCTAAGAGATTGCGAATGTCACAATTATTAATAACTCATGTCACAAATATACCTGGTTAAAAGCTCGTTGCTCTGCATACAAAAATAGAACAACTGATACAAATTGTTTACAAACAAGCTCTTATTCTATAATTTCTGGCGTTGAATTTATTCGCAACTCACTCTCTTTATATATCTTAAAACTACCCTAAAATAGTTTTACGGTATGTTAATAAGATAAAAAGTTCCCATAAACACATACCAACTAAGAACGCTACAGCCCTTTGGAAGCTTAATATTCAAAGCTCCTCTTCAAAGAGCTATGTTTCTCTTAGGAAAGATGTTTCGCTACATCTTTATAGAGACTTTTTGTCTTATTTTTAGTAGTGGCGGATGTTCGTAAATTTAAATTTAATAGAAGTAATGAGGAAAACATCCCTTGCTATCTCGCAGAGGCACGCCCCTGAACATTATAATTAAAATTCGGTTTGACCATTTAATTATGTATAAAAAAATACCCAAACGGCCAAAATTTTGTAATTTTATTTTTATTCCTTCTCAAGATATAACTGAAAAACCACCTTCGTTTCCGTCTTTTCAGAGCTGTAGCTCCCTTAGGAAAGATTTTGCGCTACGCGCCTTATTTTTATTACTAGTTACTAGTATAAGCCCTTAACGTTTGGAATACTTTTTCATTAACACCCTGTCGAAACAATAACTACTGTTCAATAATGTAATATTTGTATTTTTTGAGCCTTCCAGGCTTCTTTCCGTGCAAATTAGCCTGCCAGCAGAAAAGAAGTATAAAAATAAAATTATATTGTCTTTTGAAATCCTTGTTTATGGATTGTTAGCATTAAAAATGCACAATTCTCCGGAGAATATCTCGGAAATCATTGGATCTTTTTCATACATTAAGTTTTTGCGTTTTTATTTCATTTTTATGCCTTTGCAGCGCTGTAGCGTTCAATTTTTTATTTGATCAAACAGAGAAATAAATTCAGAGCAAAATGTTGGCTTTCAGTTTTAATTAATATTGGAAAATTTATTTCTATTTGTGCTGTTTAAAGCTAACAAAGACGTTTTTATTTTTATCGTTCGTACGCGCCCTCGTGCGCCTTTTCAAAACTATTACTGTTCATTAAGGGAATTGAGATCAAATTAATACGTTAAAACTTGCAATTAGGTAAAAAAGTTAAGAATTGATCGACTAATAATTGTTTTCCGATAAAGCGATGCATCTTACGTCTATGCCAAAAGAGTAATAAAAATGCCATCCGTTTTTCCAGCTTGCACTTTTTTAGTTTAAGCACTAGCACTCGACGATCGTCTTCAAGTACAAAAAGTGCAAATAATTCCCAGAGCACTTGAAAGTTTTCGATTCGAATAAATTCTAAATTTTATTTATAATGGAAGTCTGAGTCAACGCACGTATGATTTGGTGTTTGCATACAGGGTGATTATTATTTTCGTCATTTATTTGATTTGCGTTACCTGATCTCACTTTTTTAATTATTCGATTTTCCACGTTAATTCCCCTTGTGCCCACACGGTAAATCAATTAAGAGGGTTTATTTTGAGAACAAAAAGTTTGCTCACGAGTTGACTAAAAACGTTTCCCTGACGCGTCTTTAAAAAAGCATTGTACGGCACCTTTTTAGGAAAGAACTTGTTGAAATATGTATAGAGGGATGAATACATAATAAGATCGAAAGACAAATTATTTATAAGGCGAACTTATTAGCAGTGGCAGCCCATCAATTTCAAAATTGAGGAAGCTAAAGAAAACCTGCCGAGCGGAGCGAGGCAAAGGGCGCGTCACAGGCAAAAGGGGGCGTGGCCTAATTTAGTTTTTGTAAAAATAGTTGAGTTGGTTTTAATTTCAAACAAGACTGCTCACTGTAAATTTTCTGGTTCCTCTTTCTTCTTCTGTTTTTGGTTAAGGAGGCTGAGCCTCCCTAGCCTCCTCTGAAAAGCTGCCACTGCTTATTAGATAATCAATATAATTTATTGATAGCGTCAAAGGAAATCTAAAGACTTAAACTGTAAAAGTAGTTTTACCGTTTAGGCGTAACAAACCCATCCGGCAAAATAATAATTCTATTCGAACAACACATTTTTGCCTATTTAACTAAGCGAGGCTCAAATCTGGAACACACTGTATGCCTACCCTAAACATGTATGTCTAATTTGTTTGCAATCAACCGTAATCAAAATAATGATTATTTGAGCTACTCCAGTAAGTTATAGCCGCTGTTAATATTATGCTAATACACAGCGCTCTTAAAACCCTTCAGTACCCCGAGAGGACTCGCCATGGGTTATTTACAAATCGACCTTCATTAAAAGTCATTTTATACTTGACCTATTATAGTAAACAAAGCCATTACACCGCATTCATCAAGATTCGGGATGCCAACTCAATTTAACAAAATTCCCAAGGTGTCCCATAAAAATGCTAGCGTGGCTCACAGTACGAGTACAGCTCTGTTCGTGCTTTTCCATCACGTTTTAAGTTAAAAAATGAGAAACAAAATTGAATTTTTTTACGTAAACTTTAAACATGTTTGATTTCAAGTTGTGCATGTTGTAAGTAACTTTGTAGTAATTTGAAATAAATTTCCCACGAGAAAAGTTTACATATAAATATAATTTTTTGCTCTTCGTAGATTTAAATGTCAGTGGGTACACCTACCAAATAAATTGAATTACGCAAAGAGGAGTCGACGATTGACTAATTAGTTTTAGGTTTTAGGCGTAAAAATTCGGTTGTGTGAGTCTAAAATTTAACGCGCAAATATGTTAACACATCCCTTTAAATGTAACTACATTTCTGTTAAGAGGGAACCCTTGAGAGGTAACCTATTTCGAGACGACGTTATGTTGTGCTTACCGCATAACGTAGTGGACGGTGCCATTGCGGTAAATTCGAAGTGAGAAATGTACAGGAATGAGAGGATCTTTAAAATCTCCATGCATAATGAAATAAGTGTCCGGAAGCCAAATATCATTATGATGGTGAATTGCGTTTAGGTAGTCGAATCTGCTTTGATTTGCATATCTTAAACGAGGATCGTACCATTGTTGTTGCAGTAAAAATTCTACTTCGTATTTCTAACAAAAAAATTGGTAGTTTAAATGTGCGAAAATTGAATTTTATGCAAATTTACCAAACTCGATTCATCTGGTGAAGCCAAACTGAGTAGTAAGACACTGATGTTGACAACCAAAGTTCCTGAAACGATAAAAAGGATTAAAAATTATTGTAAGTGGCTCAAATGTTTTCTATAAAATGTAAGTTTCTTCACAATCTACGTGCAGGTTATGGAAAAATCTGAAATTATAATGTGACACTGTGACCAAGACTTTACATTTCAATTGCTATTCTGTTTTTTTTTGTTGAATTATATGAAGACTAAAACTTTGCTACTCGACAAATATTTGTATAATTTTTTAAAACCTGTATTATTGCGGCGAAAATTAACATTATAGTTTCCCCTATTTTTTAATTTAATTATACTTTGTAGTGGTTTTCCTTTGATGTAAGTAAGTGGAGCATGAAAACCATATTTATATAGTTTTATAATTTATAATGCTGTTCTAGATTTCAATTTCGTAAATTATGTTTAAGTTTAATATTAATTATACAGATTAATTTGGGAGAACGGTCTATATTAGACTTATTAACGAGTTGCAGAAAGCCATTTAATAAATTTGAGAATAACATAAATGACCAGTGATATGTTTATTTTTAACACTCACTAGCGTAGAAAATTTTGAATAAATCTCGGATTTATTTTAAAATGATGGCAAATTTTTTTAAAATTTAGCCACCATAAATATATCTTTTATTGAAAGCGAATGAGACGCGTGTACAGAGTGTCAATTTGAAAACTTTCCATCTCTATTATCTTCGCTTCCTACTTAAAATATTGAAATTTTGCGAGACCCGTAAATGTCATCACTTTAATCGAGAGTTTGCGTCCTCTCTAGATCGACTCTCAAAGAGGGGTAAACTTAACCCCTTAAATTTTAAATGGGAAAGGGGAGTTGATTGGCAATTTTTTGAAAGCCTCCTCGATTGTCTTTACAACGATATACTAATTTGTTATTTTTGGAGTAGTTTAGAAAAATGGCTTTCTCTCGATCCCTTTTCCTATTTAAGATTTAAGGGGTTGGAGGTTGAGCAGTGAGAAAGAGAGAGGAAGGGGAGAAGGCAACTACTCCATAAAAGTATCCCATTTGGTAATAAAATTGACGGGTCTCGCGGAATTTCAATATTCTATACTAAGGCGAAGATATACTAACGCCTGAAGAAATGAAAAGAAAGTCTCTCAGGAACACTCTAGGCTTCGTTGACAAGATCGAATTCCTGAGAATATAATACGAGTAGGGTTATGAACGAAAGATCAATGCTGGTCGCAGTTCTGTAAGGCTCACGTAGCCAATCGACCCCTGAGTACAATACAATACAATACAAGGCGAAGATATTGGAGGTGGAAGTTTGCAAAGTGACACCCTGTATAATTTACATTCTTCTGAATCAGAAGAACTAGCGATGTCCTAAAGTTTGGACGATAAAACTAACACATGAGTCGTCTATACTATAGCAGGTGCATTTTCAGATTTTTAGCGGGTAATTCTGTGTCCAAAATTTTATTTTCGTTCCAATCTTTGAGAAATTTTAAAGAAAAGGAATGTAAAACAAAGAGTTAATATTTTGTGTGTAATTAAAACAAGTTCCCTTATTTTTAGAATAAAAGATTTTTAGAATATTTCGCTTTCTTAAATCCTATCAACACACAGACATGCATACTGACCGAACAAACAAAGAAGCGGACCCGTTTATTGATAGAAAGACATGCGTACAGTCAAACAGGCAGAACACTGACGGGCAAGACCGTCTCTTAACGTGCATAGAGAAGAACACAGACAAATATTCTTTAGGTATTTTATGATTTCAACTATTAAAATTATAAAAAGACAGGCAGACAAGGCAGAGACAGGCGAGCGGACAGGCGTACTAAAAGGCGTAATAAAAGCAAATCCCGTACAGACCAACTTTGGGGGGGGGGGGCATACCGGAGAAACGGGCAGATGAATGAATTGACTTTTAGTTTGGAAAGCAATACCATAACACCTATGACCTAGCCGGAAATACGCATACAAAGTAATGAACTTGGTTTTTGTATGAACATACTCGTACAAACTCTTATTGTCGGTTGTACAAAACTTTTGTTTATTTAAGTTGTGCTTAAATTTCAAAATATTTCTTCACCGTCTGTAGCGTAAAACTTTCTTAATATTTAAGTAATGCTGAACTGGAAAATGTAATTTTAAATGTTTACGTTATGATTTTATAGTTAACCTGATTTTAAACTTAAGAGATGCTTTAGAAGGTAGGTAGAGTACTTAAGAAGCAGTTTTGCGCAACAGAAATCTAAAGCTGCAGTTACACTTGAGATTTATTTCAATACATTTCTCTCGGAGATAAATTATATTAAGTGTAAACCTTGATGACAGAAACTATCAGAGATCTATTTATATGTCCGATATATCTATATATATAAATATATATATTGATCTCTGAGATATTTATCATAATATAAATCTCAGGTGTAACTGCAGCTTAAGGGTTTTAGGCGTCGTTTTCACATGAGAGTAATGTCTCGCTGGAAATATCCGAGATACTGTTAGTTATAAACTAATTTAATGTAAACTGGACTGTAAGTGCGAGAAAACCCTAGAAAATCTTTTCTCTCTCTCTCTTTCTTACTCTCTTTCAGCAATTTCTTGCAGACATTTTCACTCATGTGAATAAGAGGCCTTCGGGCCTCGTTTTGCTGTAAGCAAGAGTGTAAACAGTATTTAAAGCAACTTCTGCAAGACTTCCTCGAGCTTTCTCGTACTTACAGTCCAGTTTACATTAAGCTAGTTTCTATCTCTTTCTCCCTCGTTCTCTCTCTCTCTCTCTTTTTTGCATGTAAAGAAGAGACCTTCAGGCCTCGTTTAGCTGTAAGCAAGAGTGTAAACAGTATTGGAAGCGAGTTCTGTGTAAAACTTTCTCGAGTTTTCTCGCGCTTACAGTTCAGTTTACATTAGTCTCTGTCTCTCTTTCCCAGAAGTTTTCTTGCAAGTGCATAAGAGGCCTTTAGGCCTCCTTTAGATGTAAGCAAGAGTGTAAACAGTATTGAAAGCAAGTTCTGCAAAACTTTCTCGAGTTTTCTCGCACTTACAGTTCCATTTACATTAAGCTAGTTTCTACCTCAGTCTCTCTTTACCAGAAGTTTTCTCGCATGTAAAGAAGAAGCCTTTATGCTTCGTTTTCCAGTAAGCAATAGTGTAAACAGTATTGAAAGCAAGTTCTGCAAAACTTTCTCGAGTTTTCTCGCGCTTACAGTTCAGTATAAATTAAGCTAGTTTCTATCTCTGTCTCTGTCTCTCTTTCCCAGAAGTGTTCTTGCAAGTGCATAAGAGGCCTTTAGGCCTCCTTTAGATGTAAGCAAGAGTGTAAACAGTATTGAAAGCAAGTTCTGCAAAACTTTCTCGAGTTTTCTCGCGCTTACAGTTCAGTTTAAATTAAGCTAGTTTCTATCTCTGTCTCTGTCTCTCTTTCCCAGAAGTTTTCTTGCAAGTGCATAAGAGGCCTTTAGGCCTCCTTTAGATGTAAGCAAGAGTGTAAACAGTATTGAAAGCAAGTTCTGCAAAACTTTCTCGAGTTTTCTCGCGCTTACAGTTCAGTTTAAATTAAGCTAGTTTCTATCTCTGTCTCTGTCTCTCTTTCCCAGAAGTTTTCTTGCAAGTGCATAAGAGGCCTTTAGGTCTCCTTTAGATGTAAGCAAGAGTGTAAACAGTATTGAAAGCAAGTTCTGAAAAACTTTCTCGAGTTTTCTCGCACTTACAGTTCAATTTACATTAAGCTAGTTTCTACCTCTGTCTCTCTTTACCAGAAGTTTTCTCGCATGTAAAGAAGAAGCCTTTATGCTTCGTTTTCCAGTAAGCAATAGTGTAAACAGTATTGAAAGCGGTTCTGCAAGACTTTCTCGAGTTTTCTCGCACTTACAGTTCAATTTACATTAAGCTAGTTTCTACCTCTGTCTCTCTTTACCAGAAGTTTTCTCGCATGTAAAGAAGAGGCCTTTATGCCTCGTTTTCCTGTAAGCAATAGTGTAAACAGTATTGAAAGCGGTTCTGCAAAACTTTCTCGAGTTTTCTCGCGCTTACAGTCCAGTTTACATTAAGCTAGTTTCTATCTTTGTCTCTGTCTCTCTTTTCAGAAGCTTTCTCGCATGTGAAGAAGAGGCCATTAGGCCTCGTTTTGCTGTAAGCAGGACTGTAAACGGTATTGGAAGCGACTTCCGCAAGACTTCCTCGAGTTTTCTCGCTGTAGCTCTATCTGCCAGTCTGTCTGACATTTTTCACATGTGAAAGCGACGCCTTAGAATAAGAATAAATTAAATTTCGAGGGTAGGCAATACATAAATATTTAATACACCTACTTTTTTGCAACTGGCGGTAAAATAGATTTTTGTTGTGCTAAATTTATTTTTAATATCAATGCTTTACGCAATAAGAATCTAGACTTCAATATTTAAACGTTTTTTTTGCAATCGGTGATTAGTTAGTCTAGCAACTTTGGCGTTATTTTCTACTGTTTTTGAAATTTTAAGAGTAGGAAGGTTTTTTAAGAACCTGAAATGATTAACAGAGCTTATTTCTGTTTACGCACCACTGTATAACACACCCTATAATATTGTATATATCAAATTTGAAAAAAAAACTATATAAAATATTAGTTGTTATAAATCAACGCGATAAATCTTATTAGGGCCTATTTCATACAAGACAAAAACGTTATTAATATCCCATCAATAAAAAGTAATTTCATACTACTATTTTATTTTTCGTATCTTTCATATTATTTATAGTTTATCAAAGTTTTTGTTTGGTCACGAACAGTTCTAAACTATATGAAACAATTAAAATTAATTAAATACTACCTATTTGCAATTTCATTCTACATTATAAATGCTACAACTTGCAACAAAAGGGAACATATACAAGAGAGAAAGAAAAAAAGACGATCATCACAAAAAATATCTAAACAACTTATCAAAACGAGAGTGTTGGTTTTAAAGACAACACGTAAAAATACACAAACGAAACAAAATTGAACCACAAATGCATCGTTTTACACGTTCGTTAAAATGAATTTAATTTTTCTCGAGAGCGGAGCCAAATTAAATTTGATGTGATGAATTTTGCAGTTCATTATGTTTGTGGAATAAGAGATAATAAAAAGGAATTGCTAACAGTGATAAAACGACAACACACAAAAACGGACCGCGAAATTTGTTGATTAGTTGAATATCGTTCTTATTGTTGTTGTTGTTTCCATCTTCTGGCGTATGAAGATCACAGCAAAAATCAGCATCTGAAAGCAACATCAACACCCTAATAAACGTAACTAAATAAAATCTCGCCTAAAATCTTTTGTACTTCTGTGCGACTGTGCGCTCTCCATATAAAGTCCATCGAGGAAATTAAGAAACTTAATTTATCATTTGTTTTAAGTTTTCTACCAATAAAACTAATTAAGAACGCCTTTTTGAACAAAAATTCCCATTTTAACTCGAAAATATTGTCAGATAAGGGATGTAAAAGTAATTTAGTTTCGAGGAAACTTATAAAAATGGAAACGAAAGTACACGCCTCGTCTTTCCGTGTATTTTAGGGCAGTAAACCTTTTTGATACCTAATATTAAGGGAAAATGTAAAAATTATGCCGAAAAATCCTAAAACAAAGATAAAAAAGTGTCGCTGAAATATTTCTCTCATAAATGCAAGCAAATTAGTTCTTTACCAGTTAGCGGAATTAAAAGTAGCGTATAATAGAAAAAAAAAAGTTAAATTATCAAAAATCAATAAGCAACAAGATTAGGTAAAATTTTAGTAGAGGAAATTTTCCAACTTGTTATACTAACCTGTAACTGGAGGAAGTAGCCTTTTATCGTAACGCTTAGCTAGTAAAAGATTATCCAGGATCTCTTTGTCTGATTTCCCTTCTCCAAAGCTGTAACAATAAATTGTAGCCATTACTAAGGTTAAAATTGAGAAGGGCGTAAAACATCCATTTTCTCAAGAACACAAGATAGTAACACGCTAAATAACAAATTTTCGATTGAATTTTAAATTAAAGTTTCCTATACCGAGACGAAACTTTCCCAGAATTGTGAATTATTACCACAATTTTAAAAGTTATACATTTTCAATTTATAAAAGACGAAATTATCCTAAAAACGTTAAGTATAGATACCTAGTATAGATATACAAATAATTTAGTAGCATTTGACTTTTGTAACGAACATATTTATGATTTTTCGTATAGCAGAGCACAATTTCCTTTTAATGCGTGTGTGTGCGTTGAGATTTCGTTAAATACCGAATAAATTAAATTTTCTCCTCGAGTGCATATTATAGGAGACCATAATTTAATTTTTAAAGTCTTCTTTAAAAGCATCTTTTACAAGCAACACGTAATTTACGTCTTTGAACATTATAACTGAAAAGTTGTCATATTGCGGATTTTTTGAACTATACGTTACTTTACCAATCAATAGCTGATGCTATAATACGATATATTAAATTATAATTTTCGGGATTTCGTAGGATAATGGTTTTTGGCTTTTGATATAAACGTTTTAAATTATTGACGGTAAGAGGTTTGTAATAATCTAATAATATACGAGTATAAGGAAGTTCTTTAGTTGTTTAGAGTAAGAAATAAATTTCTATTGCCACAATATACTCGATGAATATTATTATTGCAAATTGCGATCGACTAATTATTATATTGCATCGTAAGTCGTGAAATTAATGATAAGATTTAGACACAGAGGCCAAATTCTCTAAAACTTGTCCCACATTTGAGACTTAAGATATTGCTCAACCATAAAATGTTTTTCTATCCAATTTTTAATTTTGAGACGAAAATTGATAATTTAAACACGTGGTCCCACATCATAGTGTCGTTATAGAAGGATCTACAACTAAAATAACGCCTTAAGAGCAGTGCGTCAGCAGTGACGTTGTAAAGAGAGGAGAATTTCCCCAGTACAATACTCATCAGTTAGAAGAGGAGAATAATATCACTGCTGTCATATATCCATGTTGCACTTCAGTGGGACGGACAGTCACGAATTAATACTTAAAAAAGGTTATTAAAAGGACCAAGAGTAAGAGAAGCTCTCAAAATAACAGAATAATGATGGTGTATCAAACACTCCTTGACGGTAAATCCGAGTAAAACAGAGCTGGTTCTTTTAACCAGAAAAGGAAAACTTATCAAAACCTACTTTGAACGGAATTTCCCTAAATCTAGTGAGCAAGGTTAAGTATCTGGGTATTACTTTAGACCACAAGCTTAATTGGGGAAACCACATTAAAAATCAATTATACAAAGCAAGTTTTAAGAGTGCCTCAGGGCACTCCTAAAATTTCCCTTTGGGTCTACACTGCCATTATTAGACGTATGATTTGCTATGGAGCTCTTATTTGCTGGCTCGAAACCAAACCGATTACTACGAAAAGTCTACTAGACAAAAGACTCTTTTGTCTCACGGCCATAGGAACCATGAGAACAACACTCTGAGCAGCCTCTATACCCTCCCCCCACAGGAATTATATTCGGAGGAGATGGCATCAAAAGCAGCTCTTCGACTGCGAGAATGGTCTATCAAATATGGAATTTACGGACACACCAACATTCTCGGGGGAGTGCTTAAAGAAGCTACCTCTCTTGCAGATGTATGCAGACCGTATCTCTCCAAAATATACGTTTAACAGAGACTTCCAAACTCTAATGAATCCAACTGAGAACATCAAACCAGACCTAACTGTCGTTACGGATGGATCTAAAAATTAAAATGTGCACTCACCTGAGCTTGCCCTCGATAGCTAGAGAAATGTGCTCGAGTCATTCAAACTGAACTTGAGGATATTACACAGCACCAATGAAATCATATACAGGAAAATCCTAAACAAGAAAATACTGAATTGACGGACAGTAAAGCTCCCTTGCAAACATCTGGCCTCTTGTTGGAATGCACAGAGCTGATGAATTAAATATCTAAAAACAATTTTCTTATAGTCTGTTAGGTTGAAGGTCATCAATGCAATGATAAAGCAGACGAGTTGGTCAAGAAAGACTCAAACAGCTTTCCCTGTGGCCCTGAGCCAATCATCAAACCAGCCGTGCCACTGTTAATACCCTTTTTAGGAATAACACTCATCAATTACACATTAAAAGATGGACAAGCAATTCAAATTGTCATCAGAGCAGAAGAGCCATACCGGCTCTTTCTAAAAAGCTGGCAAAATATTGTTTACAGCTGTTCCAAACGAATCTACGAACAATTGCAGGGACACTATTAGCTACACAAACATTTCTGAACACTGCGTTTATTAGATAATCTCAAATGCCGTGGATGCGAACTAGAAGACAAAACAACTGACCATATGCTTTGCAACTGTCCTGCTTTAACGTCGACAAGAAGATCCGCGGTCGGGGACGTGGTGGGTCGAC
The DNA here is from genome assembly GCA_950108345.1 of Malthinus flaveolus. Lineage (NCBI taxonomy): Eukaryota > Metazoa > Arthropoda > Insecta > Coleoptera > Cantharidae > Malthinus > Malthinus flaveolus. The sequence goes on from OX467286.1 coordinate 6,979,744, forward strand.
ATGACCAAAATAAGCAACACCTCTTTCGCCACAATTTTGGAGTTTATTATTCAAGTAGGATGGCTCGAGATCTGATGGGCATAGGGAGCCTGCTGGAAGGCAGAAGAATGGGCTCGACGAAGTGGCCTAGGTGCAAGGAGCTAGCTCACACTCTCTAAATAATCTAGAATCCAGGTTAAACGACATTTTTGTTTTTTGAATATGGTGTGGATGGTCTACTTTTTTTGGTGTGCCCACGAAACTCATTCTAATTTCTGAATTTTGAAGCATTTTTAACATGTCACAATACGACCGCGTTGCTCTTAACTACAGGGTTGCAAAGAAGAGCCAGTCTCTCATGAGTTCTTGCATCATAATACATAATATCACCTTCTAATAAATTTCCAAATAACCAAGTTTTAAGGTGTTACCCATGCCTCGCTTTGAAAATGAACACACGGTATATCTTAAACAGCTGTAAAGTTATATAAAAAACTTAAACGCGTGTAACATGATTCCTCTTAAATTTCCAATATAAATGCTAAGTAACTTTGACGAAACAAAAGAAAAAACGTATTTACAAAATTTAGTTTACTCGAAAGATTATACTTAAATCTAACTCGCGTCTAAATCAGGTTAAGAACTTGAGTATGAAAGCAGTTTCAGGATAAACTATCCAGAACAGACAATCAGTCACCAGAAACACAAAAATAAGCATCGAAAATTTATCTAAATTAATGGATGGCAATCTTGGAGAGCGTTAGAAAAGTGTTGTTTTCAAAAAAACAACTAAGTAGGTTTACTTTTACTCGAGTTTCTTTTTACTAGTTTGCAAAAACAGTCTTTGAAGAGTCTAATAAGACACATGAGAGACGTGCCAACGTATACAGTTTACCTAAAGTAGTAAAAATTGAGAAGGATAAAGGAGTTGATAAGAAATTCGGGATGATTAATGAGCAAACTTTTAACTTAACAACTCAGCCGTACCAAAAGATAGCGTAACATTCGATCTTGTACGTATGCAGACGATATTTTAATTAAGTCGATTAATTTTCTACGTTACATGGTAGTAACGACCAATAAGGCCTTTTGTATTTGAATTGATAGATTCAACAGACATGAGGAAAGACATTGTTTGATGTGTTTGTTTATGAAATTCCTACCTTGTTGAAAAAGTACAAGTATAATAAAACCTCACGAGTGGCTGAATCCGTCGAGATTTGAGGTAGTGTAGAAATTTGACGATGTGTCCCATAAGAGGATGTCCTACAACCCATATCAATCTCTCGTGAGTATGATATACCTATTCGGCACTCGGCACGATAAATAATAAAACAAAACATCCCTATCTAAAAGTGTATCAAGTTTTGCTTTTACACTTGGATGAAACGATTAAAATTCAAATATATTTAAGTGTATAATAGCTAGCCATGATTTTAATTGTTTTCAATTTTGATAATCTCAATATTGAAGTGTGGGACTAGCCATGATTTTAATAACAAATAACAGCCTGCGAACTCATGCCACTGTAAAAGGTTAAATCCCTAAGTTCACACCTTTGTTGGTGAACACCCGGTATAGTAACTTTCCAATTTCTAATCAATTTTTCTGTTATTTTATTAAAATTGCACGATATAAGCAAACTTTTTTGTTAAACGCCTAATCTAAAATGGCAGACTTCTCCTACTGCTCGCGAAAGTCCACCTCGCAGAAGTCTCGGTTGTAAAGTCAATTATCTGTAACATAAAAAGTGAAAAAAGGACGAAGACTAGAATTGATTTCAAACTTTAAAATTTTAATTAGTTAATTTAATAACAGTAAAAGCCAAATTTAGCAAAACCAACAGTTAATTTAAAGTGATTACGTGATCATAAATATTTGGTTCTATCTGCAAAACCAAATTAAGTTTTGAATAATTAACGCAAAAAGGTCAAACGAATTAAAAAGGTAGAAAGATGGCTCAATTAAATTATTTCATTTAAAATTAGGTTAATAATATAATTCGATTAAAATCGAATTTTTTGTGTCATCTACGTACATGTCATTTTGTGCTGAAGTTTGCCTCGTCACCAGTAGGATAGCGGCTGCACCAACTAGCATCCAAGGCAGACCCATATTAGGACATCTAGAAATAAAAATAAATTTAATTAGTTTTCGTAAATTTTCCAAACATAAATCTACCGCCCGCATCCAATTACATTTTCTAATTTCTTTCTCTTGTGATAAAATCTTCGAGCGCGTGTTTATGCGATACTTTTACAAAAAGAAACCGTTTAACCACCCAGAACTACATTAATTTTCTTCGAATCTATCTCCGTTAGTTCTTCGAGCCTAATTCGCGAAAAGAAAATGGTTTGTGCATCTAGCTAAGCGATTGTGAAATAATTTTAGACTTTTTCAAAATCTACACTTTTCGAGTTTCGAGTCGAACTAAAAGCTTCATATATACGAAGTTCAATAGTTACGTATTTACACTTTTTCAAACATCTAAGATGTTTTTAAAAAAAGTTTCTAATCGAGTAGTAGGCGAACCTCGCGTATAGGTGCCATTTCCCAACTTATAGTTTTCTCCTAGCTCGGCTTCATTAATCTTGATACACTCTGTATACCCATACGGGTGTAAGTTTCGCCTTTTTGATAACACAATTTATCAAAATCCAAACTCATTCTTCGCCAAACTAGATTAATTAATAAACTTTTCTTTTATACGTAGAAACGCTTTATAAAAGCCTATGCAAGGCTATTTTTATTTATAATAAATCATAAGTTTTCTCAAAAAATGATGTGTCGTGCGTATCTCATTAGCTCGTGTAAATGAAAACTGAAGAAAATGTAATGTGTATTTAATTAAGGTAATTTATCAATGGTGTAATGTGTACACTGTACACTGTACAGAGCTATTTCTAATTGCATTTCGCACGGTTTAATTAATTAATGTACGGTGTGAATGTGACTAATTTCAAATAAACGATGTATTAGGTGAGCACTATTTTCTACAGCATTTGAGACTATTTTAGACGTTTCACTGTGTCTCGGGTTATGATGAATAATATAGACACTTCCAAAGATTTTCAATAAAACACCAGTTTTTGTCTCATAAAAATTTAGCACCAAATACATTACTATGAGATAGCAATATTTTAGACACTTTTCGAATTTTTTTAGGTAATTTACAAAGCTCGTAACAGTATTTTTTGTATTTGGGAGACACAACCGGTCGAAGTCCAAGAATTTGTGCCCACCAGCACAAATCACGAGGTGAGAACAAAACATTTAGAGCAAAACAAAATACAATACCTAACTACACATTTTTCAATTATCACAATTACAATTCCCCCCCCCCCCCCTAGTGTACTATACATATATTTTTTTAATGCTCCCAACCAACAGGTAAACAAGCCTATATTCCCATAATAGTGGTTGCGAACCGAAAGCATCCGGCGAACAGACGAATTCTGGTAGGCATTGGTTCTGAACTTTGGCGGTCTAAACAACGGAGCGTCTCTGATAGCTCTATCGGGCACATTGAAACATATTAGGGACAGCAGGGCCCGGCAGTCGACAACCTGTCGAAAGATTTTCAGATCATCAGTAAACATAAGAAAATTTGAGTACTTTAGAATTTCTTATAGGTATGTCATTTATGTACGCAATAATAGTAAGGGTCCTAGATGAGAACCCTGAGGTACCCCTGGTGTGATTTGAACAAAATCTGAAACTTCAACTTAACAGGAAATGGCGTGTTAGACTCGCCAGTGACAGAGCGTGTAGAGGGGGAGATGCGTAGTCGCCTACTACGCACATCAGCCACCTTCAGCATGCCAGGCCATCATACTGTGCGATCGGAAGTTGAAAAAAAACAACCCTCGTAGATCTAAAATGAGATCTACGGTCTAAAGTGGTAGGTGTAAATTAAAAAAACTAGTCGACTATTAGGTGCAACGTGCAATCATTAAATCTCTGTTTTTAGTGGAACCAAAAAAAGAGATAAATTTGTTGAGATTTGCTTTTGATGATGAAGCGACTCTATAGAACAGTCTTGTCTTTAACTCGAAACAAATCGATGAATTTTAGACACTATAAAATGAAACCACCTAGTAACTCACATAGTTGGTTCTCTTCGATTTTAAAAGAATTAAGAGGAGAGGGAACATTGGGCTCCTCCATGGATGAAATTTGGTAAGAAAAGTTTCTCCTCGGGTTTTGGGGGACGCTTAAGATTGACCAAACGCATCTTGTTTTTTCAGGACAGGTGTATCTGCTCACAAATCAAATGTTAGCATGAATACAATTCGTGATGTGATCTCAAAAAACTAAAAATGTGCTAAAAGCTCTTTTTCAACTAAGTAAAGCTCTATTCCAAGACATTATTTCGAAACTCAAAATTTTTATGGTCGATTACCTATCTGACCACCTATAGTGAACGCAATCCGACGACACACTGTATACGTGTCGTGTTGAACTTGAATAAAAATCCCCCATTCTCACATTCTTAATCTCTAATCTAATATTTTAAAAAATTAGTCCCCAAGTGCAAAAATGTAACTCGAAATATATACTTTTTAACACGTCATCACCGGATTTTTACAAATTATTCACATTTCTAACATTTTATTATCTCATTCATTCCTAATTTATTTACCTTCGTTTTATAGAGACGCCCCATGATAAGTACTAAACCGTAAATAGGCCCTGAATTATTTCCACCCTCAACAAGTGAATTCGAATTTTTACTATCTTCCAACGTTTAAAGGTTTCTAATTCTTAGGGGATTAAAAATGATTTAGTAAACAACCAGGATTTTATAAAAAACTTTTCCATTTTTTTTCGTCCGGAAAAAAACATGACGACCTTTCCAAATTTTCCGCAACTTATAAAGCTACAACCCTTCCATTGTTTTTTTGTTTGCTAAAACTTAATGCGAAACGAAATGTTCGAAATTATCTAAAAAAAGTTTTTTATTCAACTTTTATTGCTCGAGAAAAACGTTTAAAACTATTTTTCGTAGTGGAAAAATGCGAAAGCAAGTTATTCCTTGGGCTATCAGCTTTTATTAAGGAAAAAAATATTGAAAATCTCATTAAACTCGAGTTGACCTTAATTTCCCCCGACTTAGACTAAAACAGACTATTAAAGCTTTAACATATAAAACAGCTCAGGCTTTTCACAAAAATAACAAAATTGTCCAAGTTGTTTGATAACTACGAAAAAATAAAAATAACTCCCACAATAATTACAACTTTTTTCCATTTTATCGACTTTACTAGAAAATTTTATGCAAATATTCTTATCATGAACAAATGAACATAATATATTTGGTATAATATATTATAAAACTTATATTTGTTCAGCGTTAGCGTTACTTTTTAAAATGCGCCATTGTAATATATTCTTTCTCGAAAGCTCTATTTAATGCACACCCATTTTGTTTTAAGCCAAAAAAAAGTAAAGCGATAACTTAATCTAAATTAGTTTATACCCTTAAAGCTCACATTTTAACAACATAAATAAAAATAAATTTATTTTTAATGACCTATACCAAAACCTTAAACCCTAAATGTCACTTTAAAAAAGCAATCGATAGGTGTGTAACAAAGACATTTTTGGCTTTATTTATAATTTCTTGCATATTAATTCGGAAATTTTAAAACTAATTTACTTGCAAATTTTAGGAAAAATAAGTAAGAAAAGATTGCGAGGCACTTAAATGGCTTTTCTGATACTTGATAAGCTCCGCCGATAGCCTAATGATCCTTTAACTGCTCTAAAATTTAAAACACGTACCTCCCTCCTTACTCACGACTTTATATTCGAACCAAATTTTGCGAAAGGAAATTTTGACCACTTGTACGATTTTGGTAGAAAGCCGTCAATCATTTGTTGAATTAGTGAGATAATTTAATTAAGATGTCCTAGATGGATGTTCGAGTGTCTTCACTTCATTCATAATAGTTTGATATAACAACAAAATTTAGGGTGGGTTTATATAATATCCTTTATAATATGTTACCCTTTTGTTAGGCCCTTTATTATTCTATCTTATTATTTTCCTTTCACGATCTTAAATGCATATTCGAGGAAAATGATATATAACAATATTAGCTATACTTATACCTTATACGTACAGAGAGCTCGAGTATAAAAGACTATTGTGGTTCCGCACTAGCGACTTACACACACATTGTCTTATTGATTTATTTTATGTGCAAAAAAGTGTCTTATCAGAAAATTGTTTTCAGTGGTTGCAAATTTAATTACTTAAATCTGCAAGTTGGGCGTGTGAGTGAGAAATATTTGTAAAGAATGCGTGAAGAATGTGAACTAGATTGTTGGGGGATTTCGGAATAACTCTAAACACACCGAACGTGGAACAAAATCCCATTAAGCCAGCGTTGCTTTAACGAATATACGTAGGTATGTATATGTATCCAGAGGTCGCTTTAGATAGTTATGACGTCATTTGAGTTAAAAATTAAATTTCTTAAATTTATCATAGACTTAAACTTCATGACGTTTGACAACCACCAAGTTCTATTTTTACACAGTCCATTTCGATAGAAAATAAATATTAGTTTTCCAGGTCGTTAACTGCTTAGTAATTATGTTAGCAAATAGAATTAATAACGTCTGCTTGGGGTTCTCGAAGTAAATGCTACAAACGAAGTGAAAAATTGAATACATTTTCTTTTTTTGAGTCTTTGCTTAATACTTTTCACGTGCCAACACCCGAAATCTTTCATAAGCAGGCTTTAATAATCAATTCCGCTCTTATAAAATTAAACACGTATTCACAGCTTTTTAAACGATATTTTTTGAGTAGGCAGCTTAATGTGGAAATACTCAAACGCTTCAACTCAAATGAGAGCTTCTAACTATAACGAAAGCCAAAGTAAAACTTTAAAATGGCTGTTCAATCGTACGATTATACCGTTGCTTTCCTGTATTAAAACTAGGAAAAGTGCTATTTTTATTTACTAAAAGATTTGTTTCAAACATCAAAGTCTAAACTTTTTAAGAACTCTTCTCTCGAGGCTCAAAATGTTACGATTTTCTGTTAATGAGTTTCTAATGGCTTTATACAAAGAAATGTGTGTTTCCTGGAAATAAGTTGTAGGAGCTAAGTTTTCATTTCTAGTTCTACAAATGTTACCGCCTCTAACTCTAAAGCGTTTTATTTAAAAAACGGATAATCAACAGCATGAACTAGGCGCACGAGAGAACTTTGAGAGAGTTCATCAAATAGACTATTCCCGAATGCTCGTCAGCGTAAAAAATGGCCTGAAAATTTGTTGACCTAAGGGGTAAGGGCTACTCTGGTCTTCTAGACTACCCAGAAGTCTTCGGTAATACATATTTCTCTATCGATAGACAATTTAGGAGAACAAAGGGAAATCTATTTCACCTCTTATCTGTCTTTAAGAGAGTTCGCCAGACAGAAAATTTGTTGAGTTAATAGATAGGGGTTACTCTAGTCTTCTAGACTCTAGACTTTAAACTTTAGAAGACTAGACTAATTCTAGACTACCCAGAAGTTCTCGGCAATACATATTTTTCTATCGATAGACAATTTAGAAGAACCTCCTGATATCTATTTCACCTCTTATCTGTCTTTACGTAATGTTGAGTAATATAAATTTAATTTAGGGTTACTCTTGCACTATGCAAATGTTTATGTTTTGCACTTCGGAACTTAAATGTTTTAAATTTTGATTGCAACAAGTGAACTAAGAACACGAGACAACTTTAAGAGAGTTCGCCAGACAGACTACCCCTGAATGCTCGTCAGCTTAAAGAAAAGTCTGAAAATTTGTTGATTTAATGGATAGGGGTTACTCTAGTCTTCTAGACTCTAGTCTCTAGAAGACTAGAGTAATTCTAGACTACCCAGAAGTTCTCGGCAATACGTATTTTTCTATCGATAGACAATTTAGGAGAACCTCCTGATATCTATGTAACCTCTTATCTGTCTTTACGTGATCTTGAGTAATATAAATTTAATTAGGGGTTACTCTTGCACTATGCAAATGTTTGTGTATTGCACTTCGGAACTTAAATGTTTTAAATTTTGATTGCAACAAGTGAACTAAGAACACGAGACAACTTTAAGAGAGTTCGCCAGACAGACTACCCCTGAATGCTCGTCAGCTTAAAGAAAAGTCTGAAAATTTGTTGATTTAATGGATAGGGGTTACTCTAGTCTTCTAGACTCTAGTCTCTAGAAGACTAGAGTAATTCTAGACTACCCAGAAGTTCTCGGCAATACGTATTTTTCTATCGATAGACAATTTAGGAGAACCTCCTGATATCTATGTAACCTCTTATCTGTCTTTACGTGATCTTGAGTAATATAAATTTAATTAGGGGTTACTCTTGCACTATGCAAATGTTTGTGTATTGCACTTCGGAACTTAAATGTTTTAAATTTTGATTGCAACAAGTGAACTAAGAACACGAGACAACTTTAAGAGAGTTCGCCAGACAGACTACCCCTGAATGCTCGTCAGCGTAAAGAAAGGTCTGCAAATTTGTCGACCTAAGGGGTAAGGGTTACTCTAGTCTTAGACTGTCCAGAAATCTTCGGCAATACATATTTTTCTTTTGATTGACAATTTAGGAAAACCACTTGAGATCTATTTCACTTCTTATCATCGGTGTTTAGAGAAATGACTTGTTTTTGAACGATGCAGTGATAAATTTAATTACGGATTACTCCTGCACTATGCAAATGTTTATGCTCAAGACTTCTGAACTTAAAGACTTTGAATTTCGATCGAAATAAGGCCAAACTTCGCAAATCTTATATAAACGGTATTAGGAATGAGTTATAATTGTATTACACTCTTAGCACTGCCAATTGCCATTAGCTAAACTTTGAACTGCACACATAAGTCTAATTGCATTAAGACAGCTATCCCTGTCTTACTACAGCGTAGTATTGTCTAAATAATAATCAATAGTTTCAGAAGAGAGCTGCATTACGTATTTGGAACGATTTCAATAAAGTAATTGTTCGTATCATTAGGACGAAGAGGAGAGTTGTAGTGTAGAGATCTACGTTTATTAGTGCTAAAAATATGTAAAACTTCTATTTGCCATTACCTATCTATTATAGACGTTGGCTTATTTTTATTTATTTTGTGAAAAGTCGGAAAATAAAATGAAATAGTGGAAAAATATACTATAATTCCTAATTATGACTTTTGCTGTCAGTTTGTGTATTTTACTTGTACAAACACACCAATTGGTAGGGCTGCCTGCAACCAGTATAAAAAGAGAATTTTCCCTTTAATTAAACTAAAATTATAAAAATTGGTTAAAATTATTTTGCAGCATAATCTAGACACATGTCAAGGTTTTCTATTTGAAATAAAAAAAAGGCTATTCATCATAAATTTGTACGTTGTACCAACATCAAAGAATGACGACATATTTGTGATCTATACATTCATATAAAATTAATCTTTTGAACTTTGAAGGAAATTTACGTATTGATTATTCTAGGTTAATAAGTAGGAAAAACTTCTGTAAATTAAAATTTAATTTGTGGTTTTGTCCAACCCAAAAAGAAAGATTGAGTTGGAAAAACACCTATAAATCAAATACAAAAAGCCTTTAGTCGGCCCTAAACTTAATGACAGTAGTTAAGCTATTTTATTAGACTTTTATCGATTTATCTACTAAATTCAAGTTGCAATTTTTTTTACAAAGTACCGACCTGGAATTAACTCTAGTTCAAGGTTCGATTTCCTTTCGTGTGTGTGCATTTGCATGCACAACTTTATTATTATAATAATTTAACCCGAAAGGACAAGAAAAGCTGCATAAAAATGACGTCGAGCGGTTTGAGGGTATTTTCAGCAGAGTGACCCTAATAAAATTGTCTCGAATTGTTTCAATAAGAATCGAATTTCCTTTATTACGCAGTTTATTAGACGTTTATTGCGGGATTATCCAAAAATTTCGTAACAAACCGCATTTTGCTAGTTTAAGTACTGCAATTTTAGCTTTACACGTAGACTTGCCTCTGCTGATCAATAACCTGCTGCGGTATACCACATGCTGCTGCTGTAAAGTTGTATAGTAGCGAATTTGTCTTTATATTGTTACTATTTATTATAGAGTATTAATTTATTATGCAAGTCTTCTTATCGATTACTACTTCAAACTCGCTATAAATAGAATTCTTAATCGTTACAACTTAACAATAATTAATTTGATCCTTTTTAAGGCTTTCGTGGATTAAAGACTGCACTTCAGTTCAATAATTTTAATCAACCTAATTACTTGTTTACTTAACCAGGAAAAGCACATCTATAAAATTTTTTTTCTCAATTTACAATTCGGCACCGAGGAATTTCCCCAAACAAATTAACTGGAACTTTTCCAACTATGACTAACGTAATAGAAACTGAATGATGTGACTGTTTTTAAAAAAACTTTTTGTCGCTTACGTTGAAGTATGGTAAAACGAATATTTGATGGTTAAGTACAAAAAAGAGATTAATTGAAGTTTTGGTCTTGCGTGATAATACAATATTGGATTATAAAAAAGAGTAGTCTAAAAATAAACTTCTTATTGAGGAATCCACTATTGATTGTTGTGGTTGTGGAACTTGTGTATATATGATCGGTTACTAATAAAACATTCAAGTTCGTATCGAGCTTTTTCTTTGGTTAACAATATGAACTTTTACTACAAATATACTAGGGCAGGTTACACAAATTCGAAATTTACTTAAAGCTCGTATTGATACCCCAAAAAATGTATACAAAATATATTCATGACGAGTGTGTATATAGTTCTAGATAAATCTATCTGGGTAAATCTATAAGGTGTCTCGAAGGTTTTTTAGATGCTAAAATTGTTCACAACGTCATATTTAAGAAATGCGACTCGGAAAGCTCTGATGGATCTCGACACAGTTTCAAATTTTTTACTAATCATTTGGGTTTGCATGTCTACTTGTGATTGATTGTTCAATAACTCTAAAAGTAATAAAAAAGTTTTGTAATCAATATACTTATACCTTCGTCGCAGTGTAAACAAAACAGTAATCAGGTAATCACATAGTTGAAAGCTAACATTTCTTAGGCAGCGAGAAATGTACCTAGTGATTCCATCCAAAATATTTTTTTTCAAAAGTAGTATTACGAGTAGATAAGAAAATAATTTTTTATGAGCTTTAAACTAACTTGGGAAAAAAGATGTTTTGTTTCTTCAACTCAATATGATTAGTTATAGCTTAAAATATCGATTTAACATACAATAAATAATATATTATTGAGTAATAAGTAATAAAATAGGACTTAAAAATAATTTATTATTAAATTTGTTTTGTTATTAGTCTCATTGGAGGAAATATCAGTTACGATCTCGATACCTATACTGTTTTGCCGATAATTAAATTTGTTGGAAAATGAGATTAGTTGCTATTTCAAATAGAACACCCCGTATATTTGGAGATTCTCTAAATCAGGGAGAACTTCAGCTTCTAAGCATACTACTGTTTGGATTGATTTTCGGTATCTTCTTTATTTATAGTTCAGTCATTAGGGGAAATTGAAACACAATTTCAGAAAAAAATATTTAGAAGCTTCTTATCTATTGTTGTTTAAGTAGTTTGGAATGCTGAATCCGAATTTCTTTTACCACCTGGTAAAAGTGATGCGTTTTGAGAAAATTGTAAGAAACTGCGAAAGAAATGCTTTTTTTCAGTTTTTGGCTTATAACTTGAAAACTACTAACTTTTTGGAAAAAGTACTTTTATACAAAATAAAACTACATTAAAGTCTCTCCAAATTATGTTTCTTGAGTATTTTCTTCAGACAAACAATTTACGCGCTAGAACGCGCTAAAGTTTGACGATAATTCCAAAATCAGTCAAAAAGCTCTTTTTTAGTTAATTAATTAGCGGCTAAACCATCCACTTGAAGAAAAACTTTAAAAGACACAATTTGTGGAAAATTGAATGTTATTTATTTTTGTATAAACACTCTGTTTCGTAAAGTGTGTAGTTTGCGAGTTATAAGGGATAAACTAAAAAAATCAGTTTTTGACGATTTTGGAATTCTTGTCAAACTTTACTGTGCTGTAGCGGCTAAACCATTTACTTGAAGAAAAACTTTAAAGAACACAATTTGTAGAAAATTGAATGTTATTTATTTTTGTATAAACACTCTGTTTCGTAAAGTGTGTAGTTTGCGAGTTATAAGCGATAAACTAAAAAAATCAGTTTTTGACGATTTTGGAATTCTTGTCAAACTTTACTGTGCTGTAGCGGCTAAACAATTTACTTGAAGAAAAACTTTAAAGACACAATTTGTGGAAAATTGAATGTTATTTATTTTTGTATAAACACTCTGTTTCGTAAAGTGTGTAGTTTGCGAGTTATAAGGGATAAACTAAAAAAATCAGTTTTTGACGATTTTGGAATTCTTGTCAAACTTTACTGTGCTGTAGCGGCTAAACCATTTACTTGAAGAAAAACTTTAAAGAACACAATTTGTAGAAAATTGAATGTTATTTATTTTTGTATAAACACTCTGTTTCGTAAAGTGTGTAGTTTGCGAGTTATAAGCGATAAACTAAAAAAATCAGTTTTTGACGATTTTGGAATTCTTGTCAAACTTTACTGTGCTGTAGCGGCTAAACAATTTACTTGAAGAAAAACTTTAAAGCACACAATTTGTAGAAAATTGAATGTTATTTATTTTTGTATAAACACTGTTTCGTAAAGTGTGTAGTTTGCGAATTATAAGCGATAAACTAAAAAAATCAGTTTTTGACGATTTTGGAATTCTTGTCAAACTTTACTGTGCTGTAGCGGCTAAACCATTTACTTGAAGAAAAACTTTAAAGCACACAATTTGTAGAAAATTGAATGTTATTTATTTTTGTATAAACACTGTTTCGTAAAGTGTGTAGTTTGCGAGTTATAAGCGATAAACTAAAAAAATCGGTTTTTGACGATTTTGGAATTCTTGTCAAACTTTACTGTGCTGTAGCGGCTAAACCATTTACTTGAAGAAAAACTTTAAAGCACACAATTTGTAGAAAATTGAATGTTATTTATTTTTGTATAAACACTGTTTCGTAAAGTGTGTAGTTTGCGAGTTATAAGCGATAAACTAAAAAAATCAGTTTTTGACGATTTTGGAATTCTTGTCAAACTTTACTGTGCTGTAGCGGCTAAACCATTTACTTGAAGAAAAACTTTAAAGCACACAATTTGTAGAAAATTGAATGTTATTTATTTTTGTATAAACACTGTTTCGTAAAGTGTGTAGTTTGCGAGTTATAAGCGATAAACTAAAAAAATCGGTTTTTGACGATTTTGGAATTCTTGTCAAACTTTACTGTGCTGTAGCGGCTAAACCATATACTTGAAGAAAAACTTTAAAGCACACAATTTGTAGAAAATTGAATGTTATTTATTTTTGTATAAACACTGTTTCGTAAAGTGTGTAGTTTGCGAGTTATAAGCGATAAACTAAAAAAATCGGTTTTTGACGATTTTGGAATTCTTGTCAAACTTTACTGTGCTGTAGCGGCTAAACCATTTACTTGAAGAAAATGTTAATGATGAATGTTATTTATTTTTGTATAAACACTCTGTTTCGTAAAGTGTGTAGTTTGCGAGTTATAAGCGATAAACTAAAAAAATCAGCTTTTTGGGCGATTTTGAAATTTTTGTCAAACTTGAAGCGCCCAAACTGTTCGTCTGAAAAAAGCACTTAAAAGATATAATTTGTAGAAAGTTATATGTGGCTTAATTTTATATAGACGTAACTTTTTCAAAAAATGCGTAGTTTTCAAGTTATAAGCAAAATACTGAAGAAATAGTTTTTCCGCAGTTTTTGAAATTTTGTCAGGTCGCATCACTTTTACCTGATTGCAAAGTTGAGGTCCAGTATCCAAAAATACGTAAAGAACGACAGAAAAAACACTTCTATAATCGTTTTGATGTTTTGATAGAACTAAAATTTAACAAAAGTACCCGCGTACACAATGAACAAATTCAAGCAACTTACTTTTGATAAAATATCGCAGTATACCACCTGAAATAATTTAAATATAAAATTTGTAAGGGAACAAAAAGTCATTTTCTCGATAAAAACTTTTGCGACATGCACGTTTGAATGGAAATGAAAACATAACACCATGGCTCATAATATAACGTTATAAATTGCCGGTTTGACTTGTTTTGATAAAATCGGAACAATATGAACTGCATTTAAAAGGTTTAAAAATGGTTCAAATATATCGAGTATAATTAATACCTATCTTTTGATTTCAGCGATGGCAATATATTTACGGTTGTATAACTTTTTCATCTAACCCGGCATTGATTTGATTTAAATTATTGCGTAGGTATCTTTTGTACGAAAACGTAGAAGTGCCACACGAGGACACGTGGACACGAGTCTTATTTTCGAGAAAAAAGTCGGAATTCGGAAATAAAAGTCGGAATTTTGAGTTGGAATTTCAAGATTGCTGGATTGGTTTAGTAACAGTTTTGTCATTTGTTTTTTTCACTTATCGCAAGTATAGGTCTACCATTTATTATGTCTTCAATTTCAATCAAAAATCGCTTGAAGTCATTCAAATTTACTACGAAAATGGCGAATCAGTGAAAAGTACATATCGCAAAATTTTGGATATTTCCGGTCGTTATTATCGTCCTTCTGAGACCCCTATTAAAAATTTGGTGAATAAATTTGAGTCAAGTGGTTCGGTATATGGCATACCAACAACAATGGGCGTTCGTGAGAGTATGTCTGCAAACAATATTGCTATTGTAAGTCCAAGTGTTGAGAAAGATTCAAATTTATCAATTCCACGACGTTCTCAGCAATTAGACCTACCTAAGACCACCACATGACGAATTTTTAGTAAAGATTTGGCTCTAAAACCTTATAAAATCCATTTAGTGCAAGAATTGAAGCCAGCCGACCATGCTGTTCACCCACAATTGGCTAATTTCATCATTGAACAAGGTGATGATTTTTCTATAAAAATCATCTTTTCAGACGAAGCTCATTTTCATTTAAGTGGTTACGTTAATAAGTAAAATTGACGCATTTGGGCTTCAGAAAATTCAAGAGTGATTGTTCAGAAGTCTTTAAATTCCGCTCGTGTTACTGTTTGGGGGCAATTTTTGGCCTATTACTGATGATATGGATATGTGGTTTCAGCAGGATGGCACCAGATGCCACACATCCACAGAAACAAATTTATTGCAAACGAAATTTCTCGATCGA
Source organism: Malthinus flaveolus (assembly GCA_950108345.1). Taxonomy (NCBI): domain Eukaryota; kingdom Metazoa; phylum Arthropoda; class Insecta; order Coleoptera; family Cantharidae; genus Malthinus; species Malthinus flaveolus. Next base: position 6,994,984 of record OX467286.1, read on the forward strand.
ATAATTTCGGGGCAGTCCAATGGCCACCTAGATCGTGTGATCTAACGCTTTTAGCATGTGAAAGATCAAGTCTAGGCTGATAATCCACAGTCAATTGAAGTCTTGAAAGCCAGCTTCCGACGCGTAATTGGGGATATAGGGCCGCAATAATGCGAAAATGTAATTGAAAATTTTGATAAAAGAATCGACGTCTCAATGCGTGGTCTTAGTGGAACTTTGTGCGACATTATTTTTCAATTTTCATTCATAAATAGTAGACTCAATCCTTGGACATACTGTATACTTACTCTTCTTGAAGCTAAGTACCCCCCTTCTGTACTTAATTCAAAAAGTTAAAGTTATAGCCTCTGTTTTTAAAAAAAATTAAAAGTTTAAAGAATCGTGTGAAGCTTTTAAACAGTTTCAAGTTGAATTTCCTATTAATTAAGAGCCGGATTTAACATTTTCAAGTTTCCTTTATTCAAAAGCTTTTTTCACATACACCGTTTAGATATATATTTTTTAATATTTACAAAACATGGCTTTTAATTAACAACGCGTAATTAAATTCGCTTGAGTTGATAAAAAATGTATGCCGTTAAAAGTTTAAACGGTTGTAACAGAAATAAATATTGTGTTAGTAATTTGAATACAACCACAGGGTACATATTTTCGAAAGTGGGCTTGCCCTCGATTTACCAAGTTATTTCATGTAATTTGTCCAATAATTTAATTTTTTGAAGAAGATATCGCAGATTGTGAATGTTCGATGGTTTGGAAAAAATACTCTTTTTACCTGAATAAACGCGGATAGCTAGCAGTCGGTAATGTTTTAATTATTTCCGGGCTTAAAATCGATTTTAGTAGCCATAGGGAATGTACATTGTAATTTTATTGCGTATAATCATACAGGAGGTTTCGTATAACGCTCTCCCGTATACTCGTACGAAGCAAACTCATTAGCATTCGTTCCTTGCAATTTTTTGTTTTGTTATAATTGTAAGTGTCAGTTAATATGTTCGCTGTTTGCCCTTTAAGGGAGATAAAGCCAATTCAAATTAAATTAAATTATTTCGCGAAATTGTTCTCCCATTCCCGCCCCACGTAAAAGCTTTTTAGTTCTAATTTGGAACAATCCCACAAATATAAAGCATGGCCTTTAGAAGACCAGGGTTTAATGAGTAGTTCACCCTTATATTAATCATGGCTTTTTACCTAAGTAGCAAAAACCACAAATGGGTTCTAAATGTGAACTTTCTAAAATTATAAATGGTATACCATATTTTTCAGTCGGCAAATTGAATAGTTGCAAAAGGAAATGATATTTATGGCGTTATAAAAATTATTCTTGTGCGTAAAAGTATCACATCGAGCGAAAAAGTGTTCAACTACTTCCGTCACGACTAAACATTTTTCTTCCCCTAATTTTTCAAAAGAGTCAAATTTCGAATTACATTTATCCTTACTCAATTTCATTTTTTACAAAAAAAATCACTTTTCACGCGAGTGAAGGAATTTGTTCAAATCTCAACAACAGTTTATTGAAGATATCGAGTATTAAACAGACGCGTTTTTTTTGAAGGGCAACCTTGTTATTTGAGACAAACTATACAATTTCAGATAGACTATTATGTCAAGTTTTCGTACATTTGTAAAAAATCATTTGTTTGTTAAGAAAACACCGAGATGAAAACCATCTTTGAATACGGGCTAATTAAACGAACCGTCAACTTGGGACTCGTTATTTGAAACAATCGCCGCTAGCTTTTGGGACCCAATTCAAGAAATTAAAGTAAAATTAGGGCAATTCGTGAGTAGGAAAGTTTTTTAAGTTGTAATTACCCCACCGTTAATTTTTGGAGGTCATCCAATTGACGTTAATTTTAAGGAAAACTTTTCTTATTTTCGAGAACGTAAATTTCGAAAAGAAAAGCTCAAATTAAAATTTTGTATGAAAAACAACACCTATTGAGAAATTGAAAACTCGAACACTAGAGATGAAAGCGTGTGAAAGTATCACTCGGAAAATATTTTAAGTACATTTTCAGTTAACAGCCGCCTTTGTGTCTCATAGAAAGTTTTTATTACCACCCGTATTATTTTCGTCTACTTTCCATTTAAAAATAAAATAAGGACTACTAACATAAAGCACATTTTATATTTATAGCATGTTTAATGGTAAAAATTTTTGGGCAGTCACGAAACTTTTCCGTTTTATTCGATGCTTGTTTACAAAAAAGTAAAAAAAATTTCAAGACATATTCGGGGCGATTCTGTTCGTTATGGTTATGAATCTTGCTATAATAACAATATTGCTGAACTCTTAAAACTTAACCATATGGTTAGAATCTTCCGAATTCTGTTTACAGCATCTTAGCAATGATTGTTACGAATTTTAGCTTTAACAATATTGCCAAGAATTAGACCATTTTTATGTGGAATATGTTTGGCAATACTGTAAAGAATGCATTTAAAGGACTATCGAGTTTGCGCACGACCGTCTTAAACTTTTTAATTTTGCCCCGTTGTCCTATCTAATTGTTATAAATTATTGTTTATTATTTTCGTATAAAAAACAAATATCATGCATTTTTCTACTTTTAATTATTTACATCAATTGGTCAATGATTCAATTGGAAATCGAGTTTTATGTAAAAAAAAGTTATTTTTAAGTAAGAAATAAAATAGATTTACAATAGGGTAAGTACATGGTATTATAAAAGATTGTAAAAATTTAAATTGTCGGTTCTACCTAAATTAAAGCAAAAATTTAGAAAATGCAAAAACCAACATCTGGTTGGTTGTAAAACTCAAAACGTGACCACCGTGCGAAAGAAACTTTGGTGAACTCAAATATTTATTTATTTACGTTTTACGGTGATAATAAACAATTGAATTTAACTATAATAGTGGTGGATTGTAATTTTGGCGCCCTTACAAAGTGCCGCTCTCAGGTCAGGTTCGATTTATCATAAGCAAATACGTGTTTGTACAATATAGTCGTTGTTTGTGATTCTGTGCCTCAAGTTCAGTTTAAAATGTCGAGAAGTAAAAAAACCTCCAAAACTCAAATGGAAGTTTTAATAAACTTTTTAGAAAGTAATCGAATACTAATATCGGGAAAGTGCCATCCCATGGATACTAAGGCATATGAAGATAAATGGGAGGAATTAGTAAAGTTACTAAATGACGTCGATTCTGGTGCACGCAAAGACAAAAAGCAATGGAAAACTGTAATTATTAAAACTAATAATTTTTATTTCTTAAATAACTTAATGCAATTATATTTAGTTCTTATATGAGTGGAAATCCAAAACAAAAAAAAAAGCTCGTACAAACAAATCCTCAATTACTGGAACTGGGGGAGGCAGTTACATTTGTGACGAGTTGAACGAGTTAGAGAACCGTCTAATGAGATTATTCGGATGGATTCACATCATAGGATGTTCAACTCTTCCAAATGAGCTGGACCCCGATGAGCCACAATCAAACCAGGAAGAAGACAGAACCAGAGAACCAAGAGGAGGTATATTTGAGGTCAACGACGATGGATTCTTAACACTGCCGGTCCAGGTATCACCACCACCAGAAAAAAAAGAAGAAATAGTAGAAGTGAGAGAAATAGTAGAAGGTAAAAATAATTTAATTTTATTAAATTGCTTATAGGTATATTTTGTGTATATTTTACAGATCCAAAAACTCCAATGAAAAATAAACACGAGAAACAACAGTCAAAATTAGAAAAATCGGCTCAACTTTATAGCAGCAGTACTGCGCAAATGGCCGTAGCTACGTCTGAAATGGCTGCAGCTATAACAAAATTAGCAGACGCTATTGTGAAGATTTCAGAGGCAATGGGGAATTTTAATAAGTAATTTTATAACACAAATAAAGCACTGATGTTGCAAAAGCAATGTACAATTTATTACTGTAAAAATATGAATAAAAAATTATTTACACTGTAATTGTTTAGAATCGAGTAAGTTAATGAATATTTCTTCTTCTATTTATATCATTTGCCACTTGTAGTCTTATAAATCTACCTTCTGCTAGATCATTGTTGTGATTCGCAATTTGATTTCTGGGCTCTCGCGCCCCTTGCTGTAGTTCTGGATTGTGGTTAAAATCGTCATCATTACCGTTTTCAAAATCTTCCACGTATTCTGCGACATTAAACTGTCTGCATATATTATGCAATACAGCACACGAATACACTATGCGACCAGCTACAGAATGATGATAATGAAGAACTCGATCTTTTCTCAAACATCGAAAGCGTGCTTTTAAAACTCCAAAACCTCTTTCAGCAACGTTTCGCGTTTGTATATGTTCTTCATTAAACAAAGCTTCTGGACTGTTGGGCTCTGGATTTAAAAATGGGGTTAAAAGCCAAGGCTGTATAGGATATCCAGAATCCCCTAATATAAAGCAATTTCGTCGACCTTCCCTGTATTTTCGTCTCATATGATTATGAATAGTAGACGTTTCCCAAATAGCCGAATCGTGTGTTGCTCCTGGATATCGAGCGTTTATATTCATAATTACTAATTGTGCATCGAATATTGTTTGCACATTAATGCTATAGAACCCTTTGCGATTGAGATACGCTATAGCAGGATTAATTGGATCGTTAATTTTTGGAGACACTATGGCAATATGGGTACAATCTATAGCACCAATTACGTTGGGAAATGTAAAATTAGCATTGTAAAAACCTTCTTTTTTTACTGTAGTTTCTTCATCTGTACATGGAAATTTAACGTATCTTTGTAATAGATGATTAGTCATAATATCGCTGATTTTATTTATTATTCGACTAACTGCAGGTTGACTTATACCCAAATTGACATCTTCTCCAATAGTTGTTTGATAATTGCCTTGAGCAAAAAACAGAAGACTAGCAAACACTTGTAAATGAATTGGGATGGTGTCTTTTCGTACAGGTTCAGGCATAATTTGTTTTATTTCTTCGATTAAATGAAATGTTGCGGGTTTGGACAACCGAAAAAGTTTAAGAAACGTTTTATTCGGCATTTCAAAAGGATTACTTGAATCTCTTATACTAACGAATTTTAAGCGAATATTCTCTCTGCAGAGTTAAATTATTTTAGTATTAAAATTAAGTTTCTAATAATAATCAACTTACCGCTCCTCGGCATCATCAACTTCTTCAAAAAAATTAAAATTAAAATTAGCAAATAACGGATTAACAGCCATTTTTCACAAGTTAGCAACCTTGTTCGCTTCCCAACAAGTACTAAAATGCGATTGCTATGTTATAACCAGATCTGGCTAAATATGACACACCTTCTTGCTAACTTTTGACAACCTGAATACCATTTTTAAAGATATGGTTATAACTTAACAAGATCTCTTTAAAAACACGCGTAGCAATGTTGCTACAACGATCAGAATCGCCCTGAATGTCTGTATTTTATTAGTCCTTTACAGGATATTGACACGTAAATAATTCACGATTGAAATGTGTAGGAAACCAAAATAGACTCTAAGTGTATATTTGAGCTCTAGGCCCGAGTTTACCACTCGTTTTTTCGAGACACGAACTAAAATATCGAATTTATATTAAAAAGGGAAACTTAAACGAGGCTTTTTTTTATCGAATGTTTGTTTACAACAATAACTTCCTGGGAGGAATTTACCTCTCAAAAGAAATATTTTAGAAAAATAAAAATTGATCTTCCATAAGCAAATACGTGGTAGGGGTAGCTTTTAAAATTGATTGCATTTTTTCAATTGTCGTAATTGATTGATGACTTTAGATTGGGACTTAACTAAATCACGGGCTAAATTACGTTGTCGAGCTTTCGGGACGTAAAGGTCTACTGAAGTTGAATTACATTATTATTACAGCCGTTTCAAGTGACCGGTCGGTATAGTCTCAGAAGAAACGAAGATATCTTAAGCCGCCCACTGGCCTCGTGATTGTTTATCGGGCATCTGTGATTGTGAGAAGCCGTCGTGATTGGTTTTCAAGCCCAATGAGCACACATACCTTGTGAACGTAAGGTTCGATCACGACGGTTTGTCACGATGAGCGCTGACTGATGAAAAATCACGAGGCCTGTGGCCTCATCTGGCTTGAAAACAAATCACAATGGCTTACCACTGTCACCGATGACCGATGGTAAAATAAAGAGGTCTGTGGGCGGCTTTAGAGGTATGTACGATGACCCTTACCAGCCTGTAAATTTTCCAGGACATCTTGATATTTTGTGGCTATAACGTTGTAAGAAAAGAAAACTCGGAAAACACGATATGTTTATTTTGAGCTTTAATATTTATAGATTGTGGAAACCGTGAAGTATCAAGAACTTTTCATGCGCTTAAAACTTTTTCCAAACTAATTCTTTATTGTCATGCGGACATTTTCTATTAACTCTTATATTAAGTTTGGCAGGTGGCGTGGAAATGTTGAAAACATTTTGTCGAGAGTGTATTTGGGAAAGCTCGAATACAAAAAGAATGATCACTTGTAGTATGTATTGTAGGAGATTCAAACGATGGCTTGGAAAAGCAATTGAAAGCTCAATTATACCAATTCTAAGAAAATTTAAAAAGTAATCCAACTTTCAAATAGCAAGAAACGTTTTATTCAATTACGCTCCCGGCAGCGTAGCATGCAAGTTTATGGATTATTTCTCTGGAAGGAACACAAATTGTTTTGTTTTTGCTTTATTCGAGTTGTTAAATAATAACGACAAGTTGTTGTAATTTAAATGAAGAATTTATTGGTAGAGCCATCGCTGTAAAAAGGCAAAACTGCTGTAGAATATTATATTGAGAAGACGTATTATCAGACCTATGATTTGCTATGGAGCTCTTGTCTGGTGGCCCAAAACCAGACAGACCACTATGAAAAGTCTACTAGACAAAGCACAGAGACTATTTTGTCTCAAGGTCTTAGGAGCCATGAGAACCACACCCTCGGCAAGACTGGAAGTGCTGCTAAGCAACAAAAGCAGCCCTTCGACTGCAAGGATGGGAACCATGGTCTGTCAGATACTAACTTACAGGCACACCAAAATCCTCGAGCAGTGCTCCAAGAAGCTATCTTTCTTGGAAATGAATACACACCGTATCTCCTCAAAATATACGTTCAACAGAGACTTTCAAACTCCTATGGATGCAACTGAGAACATCGAAGCGGACATAACTGTTTTTACCGATGGGTGTAAAGATCAAAAGGAATCTGGAGCAGGTGTGCACTCACTTGAGCTTGTTCCCGACAGCGGCCTACCGCTGGAGAAATATGCCTCAGTTTTTCAAACTGAACTGATAGGAATATTACACAGCGCCAATAATACTGATATCAATGAACAGTAAAGCTGCCTTGCGAGCCTTTAACACCTTCAAAGTAACCTCTGGTTTCCTGCTGGAGTGAAGGAGTTTCTGCTGAATCAGTTATCAAAAAACAATGCTCTTACACTCTGCTGGGTGAAAGGACATCAAGGAAATGAGGGTAACAATAAAGCAAGCCAAAAGCTGGCCAAGAAAGGTTCAAACAGACGTCCCTGTGGCCCTGAGTCAATCATCAAACCATCCGTAACAACTGTTAATACCCTCCGAAAAAAAAACACCAACTACAGACTGAAAGATGGACAAGTAAAGTAGGGAGCATCCAAAGCAAAAGAGCTTCACCGACTCTTTCTAAAATGTTGGCAAAATACTGTCTACAGTTGTCTACTCATGGGACACTCATGGGACACTGTCGACTACACAAGCATCTCTACACTCTGGGTTTGGCAGATAATCCCATAAGTCGTGGATGCGAACTAGAAGACGAAACCGCTGAACTTTGTCACTGTTCAGCCCTAACGTCGATAGGAAGATCCGATTAGGGGGACATGGGGGCTCGACATGGCCAGAATAAGCACCACTCCTGGAGTTCATCCTACAAGTAGGATGGTTCGAGATCTGATGGGCATGGGGAAGCCGCTTGGAGGCACAACAACGGGCCTGATTAAGTAGATTAAGTGCTCCCCCCTCCAATAATCCAGATCCAAATCTTTCTATAGCCTTAATGTAGAAATATCAGTTCCAGATCTACAGGACTTTCCAATCAGAACGATACGATACACAACACTAGTGGAGTAATTATCGACCTCAGGTAAAATCATTTTTATTATACAGGGTGTCCTGGAAAATCACTTACCAATTTGCCCTGTTTGCAATTATATCCCGAAATGCACCCCTAAAAAGTTGTAAGCTGAAGTTAAATAGTAACATAAATATCACATCACTTTATTCGGATACCTATCTTTGAGAGCCTATAACTTTTTAGGGGTGCATTTTGGGATAAAGTTTTAAGAAAGGCAAATGCTCTAATTTGGTCCTGGGAATTCAGTGTAGAAATTTTTCGGTGATTTTCCAGGCGACCTCTTTTATAGAAAATTTAGTATGAGGGAGCTACCGGTGACCCCAATAGTATTACTTGTAACTTTTTAAAAAAATTTAAAAAACGGCGCATTCTACAAAATTATTATTTGACCAAAAGAAGTAATGTATTATGTTGGATAAGGTCAATTTTTTTTAGAATCTTACTTCAAAATGCGAATGGGGTCTCTATGATGGGGCCCCATGTTACTATGAGGGTTAATAGTTAAAATACAACCACAATCTTTTATTATTCTGAAGCACAAAGGATTAAATTATGTTTTGCATTACAAATTTTATAAATGGGTACCTCGGGTTCGTTTACAAGAGTGAATTCCATGAACTTAATTTTTGAAGACGCTTTTCAATAAATTAGGCCTTATTTCATCAATGCAAGGCTCGAATAATTCTTCCAGTGAATATCTATTAATTTCAGCTAAGAATAATGTTTCATATTATATTTTCTATTACTTTCAGATAACTACGTACATTTTACGTATTATTTAAAGTATAAAAAGATTAAGTTACAAAAATTTCCTATCCGCCAAAGAAATTTCAAGGGATAAATAAAAGTTACTCAATTTCCTGAGTGCAAACCTCTTTTGCATTATGCAAAGTGATTAAATACATTGTAAACTTTAAAAGTAATTTGTTTTTGACAACTAAATTAAATTATGCACGTTTTTGCTATTTATTTATTATTTTTAGTAAGTACCAACTACGAGGTTAGCCTAAAATCCGTATAAAGGAACATTCAATGAGTAATAAACATAGCAATAATACCCCAGACACGAAAGAATTTGATGTCCACCGACGAAAAAAAAAGCATTAATCGTTAAAGTAATAATCCAATAATCAATGCTACTTAATAAAAAATATTAAATCGTATCTGACATTTTACGAAACATAATAATTATTTCAAAGCTCACGTTGGCCATTATTTTTTAATGTAATACATTAATAGTTATCACGTACGGTTTAAAAAAAAAGTTTCCCATCTTTATATCGTGGCTTAATTAGGTAATAACTAATTCACGTATACGCCCAAACATTAAAATTAAATACCGGTGGAAAATTTTACGGCTGTCCGCGCTCACTTAAAAACAATTTCCTTTCAACGTAACGCGCGGAATACAAGCAGAGAAAATTTCAAGTTTAAAATATTCAAACCAAAATCAATACCTAATGTAAACCTACACTTTTGCATAAATTAACAAAAAATTTTAAACTCAATTTAGATATAAAATATAAATTTGTTATAATTACCTTTCTAATGGAACCCGATGCTGAGTGTGGTGAGCTCAGCTCGACCCACTCAAGTTTGGCAGCATTTTACCACCCCAATCTTGGTTTTGTTTTAACAGCATTCCAACCGCACTCCTATAATTAAAAAAGAAGAATTAATTAGCGATAAATTAGCTTTTAAAAATCAACTAAATAAAGCGAAATTGAAGCCTTTTCTCGAGCGCACACAACTAAGAAGTTTAAATTGATTTTGCTTATTATAATCTCTTAATTTTGTTGGTAATTACTTAAACTCGCCTAAATCTAATATTTACATATAAAGTTAGGTTGTTTTAAAATTAATATCTACAAGAAGAGGAAGTTGTTAATGTAATTGTATTAAATTAGTTAAAATTTGCTTTTAAGTTAGGGAGTACTCCTTATACAGGGTTATTCAAATTAGATTATCGCTACGGGGATCTTGGAAATGATTGGAGATGTAAGGTTTGGGTAAATCGGAACAAAGCAATAATTAGGATGTTTAATAAGACACAAAATAGAAAGGAAATCTGCCAATATGTTCCGAGATTTCAAAATTGCATTTTTTAAACTTTTTATTTGTCCCAAACATCTCCCCATTTTCCATTTTGTTTGTATCGTATTTCTCGCACAATTAATAGCTGCAGCTTTTCCCCAACTTGACGAATTGCGCATCTCTTACCGTTTCGGAGATCCCTGTGATGATAATCGAATTTGAATAAATGGATACGATAGTAGCAGTAGGTAGTCTATTAATTTTGTATAATTAATTAATAAAATCATCAATATTAATTGTATCTCAATTTAAGATGTCAAAATGAGTTGCTAATACGTTATTAATTAATTTTAGCTAATCCGTAGTATTAATTAATGGATAATGTAAATTTGATACGCCATCGTTCACAAAAAGTTTCGAAATTGAAAGAGGTCGAAAAATATTTATTTTACAAGAGTAATCTATTATTAATGTGGGATGAAAGTTGACCTCGATTATTTAAGGGAAGTTTTCGTGTAGTATTTTGTTTATTCATCGTCTCAAACAGCTTGCTAGATGGACGAGAAAAATCACAAAAGTTACCTGAGAAAAGACTGATGTGGTTTTTTAAAGCGCGGAAAGTTATTATTTCCGAGTAGTTTCAAAGTGGAAAAAGTATTGCTTACTAAACCGTAATATTTTATAAAATGTCGCTTGGTAGGTTATTGAAAGAATTGTCAGATGTTATTGTAAAATATAGGAAGTCTGCATATTTTATGCCATGTTTGCGTATCTAAGAAAACGAGAGAAAATGTCATTTTAAGTAAAAGAGATACGACAAAATATATGCCTGTACGTGTTTTAAAAGAGACAATCCACGTATTTTCTTATTTCTTTTTGTAGGTTCAGTGATTTCAAAAAGTAGACAAAATATAATTCATTCCAGAGACTATTCCCATACAGCAAAGAGACCGCAGATATCTTACTATTACCGTTTGGGTAAAAATATTTTAGTTTAAGGGTAGATTTTCAGGTTTTTCGCTTGTGCGGACGCTTTTGGTCAAGATGACCAGAACTACAAAATTTCAACCAAATTAGCTAAGATACATTTAACAAATAAAGTTTGTTTAGGTCCTTCGGCACTCACCTTTTAAGTGGATTTTTATTAACTTTATTGGGCAACTTATTCATAGTAGTATGTCTTCGGGGTGAGTTACAAAGAGGGAAAACATTTTTATGCTTAATTTTTCCAATAAAATCACTCTTTATAAAAATTTCTATACTCGTTTCCAAACTCCCATGGCACATATTATTTTTTATTCACCTTTAGAAAATAAAATAGTTTTGAAATTGCACTTTTTTCGACTTTCGAAGAGTTCTATTTAAAATAAAGCGGTTTTGATTTTTGATGGCCCACCTTGCATGTTATATCTCCGCGTATTTATAAATAATTTTAAATCATAACTATAAAGAATTCTTTTTAGAATTTTCAATTGTTCTCTAGAAGCTGTCTGCTATACCGGAGAAAATGTACCTATGTGCGAATGAACATACGGAATTTGCTATTTGTGCAGAGTTTGATGTCTACTCTACAGTAACTCAAAATCTACTCATCTTTTCACTTCTTGTTCATAATTCATGAACACTCACAAACAGGAACTACAAAACATTAAACTTTCTGCCAAATTGCCATTTTCTATCCGCGAGCATTTCTCTTAGATTTACCGTTATGTGATATAACTATATTTGAACGGACAACAATGGTCGAAAAATTCATGTGTAGGTCACATTATTTTTTTAAATTATTGTTTTAGTTGATTTTTGCAATTTATATAAGATTTTCTGGTTCATTAGGGTTCAGTCTACTTAACCCATTGGCAACGCATGTCAATATGCTGTGATTGTATCGGAATTTCAAAATCGGCGAAAATACTGTTTTGTATAGAATCCGCCTGGACCGAATTCTCTTCGATTTTAAAAGCGTCTGCCACCACAAAGGTTGCACTTAAAGCTGCCTGCCACAATATATTTAAAATATCCACAAAAATGCAATTTTTTGGTATATAAATTGTTTGTGTGTATCGTGTTTTAGTTTGATACGCAAGAACTCACTATTTTCGAGGCGCTATACTTCAAGGCGCTCTAGCACCTAAAGTGTTTGCTTTAGAAAAAATATAAAGAAAAATAACTTGTAGGAAATTTAATGTGATTTATTTTCTTATCAGTAAACTATTCCCGAAAAGTGTATGATTTTCGAGTTATAGCCAATAAACCAAAAAAAGACTTCTTTGCCGATTTTGAAATCTTTGCTAAATTTTAACTCGCTCTAGCGCCTATGTCAGTGATCTGAGGAAAAAACCTACAAAATATAATTTGGAGAAAATTTAAATAGTTTACTTTTATGTAAAAGCATTTTTCTCAAAAAGTCTGTAGTTTTGAAGTTATAAGCAAAAAATTTAAAAAAGAGCAAAAACGCATTTTTTTCGATTTGGAATCTTTTACTAATTATTTATTATTAATTAAGTTTTATCTCGCTCTAGCGCCATTTGTCATTTGTCTGAGAAACAAACCTATCAGATACAATTTGTAGGAAATTTGAATAGTTTACTTGCATTATAGAAGAACTTTCTCAAAAAAATGAGGATTTTTGAAGTTATAAGCAAAAATCAGAAAAAAACGCACCCTTTTCGAGATGCGATACTTCAACGCGGCCCTAAACTGTGCGCTTTTTCAAAAATATCTAAGCAACATAATTTATAGGCAATTTAATGTGCTACATCTTTGTATCTGTCTACATCTCACTGAAAGTGCGTAAGTTTTGAGTTATAGTCGATAAACAAAAAAAATTTTTTTTTGCCGATTTTGGAATCTTAGTTAAACTTTATCTCGCTCTAGCCCCTAAGTCATTTCTCTGAGAAAAAAACCTTCAAGATATAATTTGTAGGAAATTTAAATAATTTACTTTTATGTGGAAGCACTTTTCTCAAAAAGCGTGTATTTTTGAAGTTATAAGCGAAAAACTGAAAAAGGAGCAAAACACCATCCATTTTGAGTAGCTCCCAAGTTAATGCTGCCACTTAGGAGTGGCATACGGTCGGTTGTACTACTCCTTTGCTATGCTCTTTTAGCCTGCACTGTAAACGTCAAGAATTTTGTATTTTAGTATAATATCTGTGCTCTGCCTCCCGGACACGCTACGCCCAATATACAGACAACTTCAATGCACCCGAGCCCCTACCCTAAACCGTTCGTTTGACAGAAAAGTACAACCGATATAATTTGTAGGAAATTAAATTTACTTTATTTTTATACAAAATCACTTTTCTCCCAAAGTGTGTAGTAATTGACTTATAAGCCGTAAAACAGTTTTTTGGCAGATTTTGGAACTTTTGTCAAACTTTAACGCGATCTAGCGCCTAAACCGCCCGTATGAGGAAAAACCCTAAAATATAAAATGTGTGGAAAATTTAATTTCATTTATTGTCATATAATCGCACTTTTTTCATAAAGTGCATAGTTTTCGAGCTATAAGCAAAAAACAAAAAAAGATAGTGTTACTATGTTTTACTTTATCGTTTGTTTAGTGAAAGCGCACGCTGCCTCCCCGACTATTAGACCATTACAATTTATATTAACAATTAACCCTTTGTTTCACAGTCTTAATTTTGTGAAAATCAAATGATTAACCCGTAAACTCCTCTTAAATTTTACCAACAAGCGATAATTTATGTTCTTAAAGCAATTACAACACAACAACTTAAATTACGATTGTTTTGCAACAATACAGTTTACTTTGATTTATTAACTTTGTTATTAACACCTAAATTACAATTTTATGCATTGTTTAAATCTCGTACGTACGAAACACACACAAAGAAGTTTTCAATTTTTCTATTTTTAACGTTTGGATTTTTTCGTTCTGCTTTTCCTTCAAGCTGGTTAGGAATAATCTCCAGTTCAGCACCTTCTTGCGAGTCTTGTAAAATATGCATAAGAGCACACATACAATAATTTAAATACTTTAACTCGAACGCTTATTTTTTATACTTCTTAGGTAAAACTATTTGTTCGCCTTTTTATTGCCGGTATTTCAATTACCTTAGTATTTAGCTGTTACTTTTATTGTGCAAATGTACTATATATGTTTTGAGTACTTTTTAATTATAACGTATTAAAGCTGTCTTGGTAAACAGCTTATATTTGGGGCAACGACTTGAAAAAGTTTTAATGCTTGTAGTAAAAACCTAAAATAAAATTTGTGAAAATGAATACTTTAATGCACGTCGTTCTTTTTTTATCTGTACATTAAAAAAGTGCAAATTTATAATGTAAAGTGAATTAAAATGCCCCAAGCTGAAATTTATCAGGTTATTCGTAACTAAATATACGCCTACAAAGCGTATATAAAGAGATTTACAGGTAATTAAATCGGCCGATTGATTTTGTCACTGTTTGCTTCGCAATAAACCGAAGAACAAAACAAGATGAGCCCAATTATCCACCCCATTCCCTAAAGGACTTTAACGGTTCAACTTTGGCGTATAAAATAAACGACGAGGTGTTATTACACCAATTTAAAAGATACTGCCTACAATAGTTTATAAATTGGAATTTCTGCATACAGAGTGTTGCAACAACTAAACGTATTATTACTAAACGAACGAACTCGTTTTCTCAATTTTATTATAAAATTTCCCCACCCCATTTTGCAAGTAGGACAAGGCAATATTAATCTGGAACTTGAACGAAATGAAAATTAAATTTTAATTTAAAATGTTCTGTTGTTAAACCAAATTAACAAAACGTAAGCAAATACTATTCTTTTCATTTTATTTTTAGTATAACATTTTAATGACTTTTCTTCTTTGCATAAAACAATTGCTTTTGTATTATCAACAATTCTTATGCAACAATAAATATTATTTTTGAATATTCATTTCGGATATTTACATATTCTAACGCTTTGAACCCTCTTTTAACTGAGATTAGTACAACCCCCCCCCCCATAATAATTAATTTTGTTACAAATAAGAAAAGAAATTTGGTTTACTTTAGTTACAAATAGTATTTAGACAATAATAAAGCGCGTTAATTATAAATTGAAGAATTTAATTTAATGAAAAACTTCTTTTCGTTTCAATTTTCAATGGGTAATTTATTGCGATCGGTTACTGTAAGTGAAGTTCTACGTTGAATTAATTATTACTGCAATTAATTATTTTTTATAAAAGCGAACTTTTAATTTCTCTCCCAATCTATTCGAAATAATTCAACAATTTATCGGTAGGTATAAGAACTTCTCGAACTACTTTGTTATACGTTTTCATCATTGTTGCAATTTATATTACATTTTTTTAAATTAAATAAAAGCAACAATATAATT
Organism: Malthinus flaveolus; assembly: GCA_950108345.1. Lineage (NCBI taxonomy): Eukaryota > Metazoa > Arthropoda > Insecta > Coleoptera > Cantharidae > Malthinus > Malthinus flaveolus. The sequence continues at coordinate 7,010,478 of OX467286.1, forward strand.
ACCTACGTTAATTATCGTTTGGCAAATTAAAAGCGTTGGTGCCAACGAGCTTCTCGCCAAAATTTAATATGCCAAAACGATTTGAATTGGCAAAAAAATTAAATTCCTCAATTGCTCATTGTTACTCGAGAGTCTGAAAGTCGTAAATCGTAATTTAATAAATGTTGCCCTAAATTGAAACACTGCGCTTAAATAGAAGACTTAAACGAATGCAGGTGAATTTTTGTTCATTTTGCACCTACATCGAGGCTCGGATTACAAGTAATTTCAGGTGGTAGGTACCTATTTTTTAGTTGTTTTCGATGCAACTGACGTCACTGGCTAAAAATAGTTCTCACCCAAAGTGCATATTTTCTTTTATACAGGGTGATTTTGAATCAACGTCAAAAGATTTCAGGGATGATAGAATAAGGCATGAATCAACGCTTAGTAAACCATTTTGGGGTGGGAATAGCTTTTTTAAATAATATTTTTTGGAGTGGAGCATTTTTAATATTAAATTGAGGCATTCAAGTCTTTAAGGCTATTGGATTCAAAAATGCATCTTGTTAATTTCTTGTCAAATTAACAGTTTTCGATGTAATTGCCAATGAAAATCATCGAAACCTAAAAAATACATACGTATTGGCTCATTGGCTATTAAATCGAAAACTGTTAATTTGACAAGAAATTAACAAGAAACGTTTTCAAATCCAATAGATTTAAAGATTTGAATAAGTCTCTTTAAAATAAAAAATGTTTACTCCTAACCTTTTCCCAACCCAAAACGAGTCGCTTATGAGCAAGGCATCAAATTGATCTTCCAGTATTTACTGAGCAATAATTATTAGGGTGACTCGTGAAATCTTCATCTAAGTCGATAGAACGGTTTCTTAAATACTTGCGAAAAACCTCATTTTACCCCTAAATTTGCAGAGAATTACAGGATTACGAAGCGTCGGCGACCCCCATAGCGTATAACAAAAACGACTGTATTGACCTATTCAATCATCCCTGAAATTTTTTGACGATTACTTAAAATCACTCGGGCTGGCTTGGTACTTCTAGGGACCAGCCCTTAAAATGTCAGATGCTTCCCTTATCTTGCATGTGATGAGATGCGGGTAACGGGATAGGCGTCGACATACAAAACTAGAAATAGAGTGCCTCCACGTATGCGTTTCATGTATTGTTGAATTACTTCAGATGATTTGGTACAGTGGGGCTCTCGGATCTTCGTATCAATTAGCTGCTGCAGAATTTCCACAAGAGGGGCTGTGGACTAGTCTATCTGCGGTTGTACTTTAAATAGAAACGAGAAGGCGAGAGGTCTGGTAGGAAGTACTTCGGCGCTTCCGTAGTAGTCATGCTCTAATTGATTAGACACGTGGGCACCACTAGTACGCGTCTAGGCTTTTCACAATCTACCTAATTTCTGTTGCAGGCGCAGGCTCCGCTGTTGGTGTGTGGCTGCATGAAGGCTGGAGGCGAGCGGGCCGGGCTCTCTCTCCTAGCACTCAGCAGACCATCCTGGTAAACCTGATCTGTAATAATAGGTTGTAACGGATGATCCGGAAGCGATTAAGTGGTTGCTGGTGGAACAGTGAGGGGTTTCGTGATCTCGAACCGTCACCAGTCGCAGTTGAGTGCGAATGCGAACATGGTTCCCGGCGCCTTAAACAATAATACTGCTACTGAGGGCAGAAGTTTTAAGGCTTCTAGTGAGGTTGGATTCGCAGTGGCTTACGGCTTAACTAGGCAGTGGTGACTCCTATCAGCCTGCTATTTACAACTTTGATATACTAAGTAGGTGCAAGGGGGGAGCAAGAGGGTTCTAGAGTTCTAGACCCAGTCGAACGTACAAGCGTATGTATTCACTTCTCTTTCGCTTTATTCTCATAACTCTGCTTTCTATATAGGTACCGGGGGGGGGGGGGATTGTAGATTCGCAAAACGATAAACGATGTATGTATTCTCTTTTTTGATAAAATTTTAAAATAAGTTACTTTGTTGGCCAAGTACTTTCTACAAATTGCTGCTGCTATTGCTATTGAGGTAAGTTCAGCCATGCAGAAGTATGAGCCCTCAAGCCTTTTGCTGCCTATGTAAACGTGTAAAGGTAAGCTCGTTGGAGTTAATATGACACAGGTAGAGATTCCGAAACTTTTCGCCGGGAAGGCTCATTTTTCAAAACTTAAGTTTTAAGGTTGTCTCATGTACAAATTTCACTTCAGGAGAGCATGGTTATGTCGGTGCGAAAAGTTGCATTAAGAAGAACTAAATGTACACTGTACACTCTGTATAGCAGCAATTTCAAAAACATCGCATTATTTAACTAGAAACTAGAAATTTTTCAAATTCTCTCCAGCAAACTGAATTTTTTGTTAAAAAGCTTGTTAGCCCTTAACTAAAGTTATTAAACCATGGGGTTCAATTTTCTAGAAAAGGATTTTAAAGTTTTCCCTTTTGCTTTATGTTAAGACATAAAACGACTTTATTTTCAAGTTTCGTAAAGTTTGTTTATTTTAATAAAGTGAAAACCTGAGTGGTACGACTATGGGTGGTATGACTTTTTAAGTAAGTAACATAGTATATCAACAGTTTTGGACAACCTCCAAAAATTACTAACACAGTTGGAGTAAAACTTTAAGAAAGAAATGTTAAGTTGTATACGATGTTCCACCAGTTAACCAACGTAAAAAAATAAGCTACTTTTTTGGAATTTTTCATAAATTTTGCTAAGTGTTCATAAAATATTACTTAAAACGGTATCGAGAGCTCTTTTAAACGACTCCATATAGATAGAATCACTTTAGTTACCCAATTGTTGGTACAGAAAGTCAAACACACTCCACTGCGTAATATTTCAAAGATAAATTTTACAAAAACCACCAAAAGGCAATTAAAACTCGGAAAATTGATACATTTAAACGTCGGGATAGAATTCAAATAAATTTCAAAATTATTTCAGTTAAATTTATCTATACGTTTTAATTTAATTTGAACTAAATTATCCGTTCAATAATTCAAACAAAACGGAAATTACAAAACTCGAACGACACCAGAACTCGCAGTAAGAAGCTTAAAACGAATTATTTTTGTTATGTTGTTTCAAAGTCTAAAGAAAACTTTCCTCGTCCGAAAAACTTGATAAAAGACACAAAATCCCAATCTTATTTGAAACGTTAAACCGTTTTGAGAAATTTAAGTTGAACAATTTTGTAAATGAAATAGACAAGTATTGGGGATGAAAAACGACGAATTTTATTTAAATTGACCGTAAAATCGTTTACTCAAATATAAAACATTCGTCAAATATTTTTATATTAGCCCAATTTTCTCGTGATTGATTGACTGGTATCTTATTGGAAAACAGACGCTTAGGGGGTAATGTATTTTTTTCATTTTATGAGGTGTTTTGTAATACGTCGTCAAACTAATTTATTTTCCACAACGAAACCCTCCAAAAACAAAAAACAACACGGCAGCGAAACTAAAATATGCGGTTAATGACTAGTATTTATCTACTCCTTTGTAAAAGCAGCCCTTAATTACGATGCTACTTTGTCTACGCTCTTTTTCCAACAAAGGGAAAAACTAAAAATGGGACAAGTTAAAAAAGTTTTAGAACTGGAGCAAATGGTTGAAATAAAAATTGCTTATTAATTATTTCAACAGAAACCTTTTAAAAGACACGCAGATGTATTAAATTAGAACTTTTGACATTAATATTTTTCAACCCTCGATTGTCGAAGAAATTTATTTGAAAGTTGTGGTTACATTCTGTTTTTTATAAGGCACTTGGTAGTAGGTAAAGCCTATTGAGAGAATTGCTAGAGAAATACGTTTCGAGGGTTAAAGTAAAATGGAATCTTTCGCAGGCCTCAAAAACCTGGTTTACGCGCCTTGCGGGTTTTGGGCGCTTTTAAGGTTTGCAAGAGGGTAAAGAAACAATTTTTTTCATTTTACTGGCTCGTTTAATAGAATGAGTTTAGTTTTTAGACAAAATAGTACGAAGTGGATATAATTTCTCTTTTGTGGCTCACGTAATAAAATTGAAAAATCGCGTGGCGAAAACGTCAACTATAACGAAAATTTAGCAATATGGTTTTCCAGCTCAGATATAATTTACAACAAGATAGAAATTAATTTCAACTTTACGTGTGGCAAAATGAAATTTTGCACTAAATATTAATAAATAACTACACTGGCGTACTTTTTAAGAAACTCTGAGAAGTAATGAATGATAATCAGTGCCGGATCGACTTAGCTTTTATTCGTCGTGCGTTTGCGCAAACGTTGAAATGAAAATCTTTAGGTGGTAATGCTTTAAAATAGACTTTTTGTTAAAAATTCAAAACTAAATCGTGTATTAGTGTGAGTGGTTTCTGGGCTAATGTGCCGTAGTCGAGAGGTTTTTGAGAGATTCCCGACGTTTCGTTTGCTACTATGGCAAACATCTTGTAGGTGGTTTGTTCTGTATGGTGAAGGTCGAAGTGGCCATACCGAAAGTTCAGGAGGAGGTGTTTGCCACATCAGCCAAGGAAACAACAGGAATTTCTCAAAGAACCTCTCCACCACGGCCGATTAGCCCAGGATCCACTGACACTAATGACGCCGGCAGTGAAAGCTTAAAATCTCCAATAAATCGTGTATATTTTTTCAAACCTCTGGACACTTGTATCTCGGACACCATTAGGTCTACAGAGACTTTTATGGTCTCAAATTGTAGAAAATTTTAAACAGAATAAAACTGCATTTGCCGAAAAATTAGCCCTTCAGGGTCAATTAACCAAAAAATGAAAAAAGGTAAAACATTTTGCGGATTCTTGGATTTTTGAGCCATCACCGCACATAGGACGACCATCAGATTTTGGTACCCCAGAAGGTAAGAAAAAGGTTCTAGATTTCATTCTTGAAGTAAAAACAAAAATCACAGTTTAACACCTCGTGCACAGGGCCGTAGTCAGCTTTGGCGGGCCCCGGACAAACCTTATTTCCTTAGCCCTGCTCTACCGGGGGTCTAGGGGGTATGGAATACCCCCAGCCAAGAGGGGGCCCGGTCCCCGGAAAATTTTTGAAAATTACATACTAGAACATCTCTTTTTACGCTATTTCAGCTCATAAAAACAGTATACAATTACTGTGACTTTCGTGAGGGTTATTTTCTTTATGTTCAGCGTTAGCCGGTTAACACAGGGAAAATTTCATTTATCAATTATCATTTCATATAAAATAAACATTTTAGGGTTTGTGGGGTTCGCTACCTAAACTTCATTCAAGCTGAGGATTTTAAATTTTTGATAGGGTCAGGCCGGGCCCCTAAAAACAAGGCTTATGGCCGGGGCCCGGAAAAATGACTCGAGAAAACCGGTCTGATGCTGTTTTGGTTTAATACACAGTATACACCCTCACAGTCCGGTATAATTCCCGCAATAATCTAAATCAATTCAATAGGTCTCAAAATCTAGTCATCGCACATTTTTTATTTATAGATCAGACTCCCACATCTATCTGAAACTTGGAAAGTAAAAAAGGCCATAAAAAAGACAAGCCATCAAGTCGGGACAATTTGGTTTAAGCTTTCTCAGCTAATGGCGCTGTAAACTTATCTAGAAAATTTTGTTTTGAATTTTGAAACTTCGTTTCGCTATTACAGAGTATATAGTTAATTCCGTTAATTACTCTATGATGCTTTAAACGAACTAACTTCTAGCAGACTGGCCCTACGGGTCTCAACCTCTCAACTTTCGGGCATGGGGTCTTCGTCGCACTTAATATTTGAACTAAAATACAAATCTAATGACTAACGAGGCCATTTTGATACTTTCGCGAACTACCAAATTATAAATTCAGGACGTCCTTTCGCGTATTAAATTATTAAAGTACCTAAATTTTACATTAATCTCATATTTATTTAACGTAAACTTCTGAATATTTATAAAATTTGTCAGTTATTATTTTACGAGAGCCGAAAAGATTTTTCTTGAAATTTCGACGATTGAAAACATTTCGTATTTTAAACTAATTTGTGTTACGCTACCATTGTTTAATAATATCTTAAAAGTCAAACTTTGTTAGAGGAGCTTTCCTTCAATGTAAAACAACAGTAAATTAATCCAAATTTAATCAAATTACAAACAAATGGCATTCACATCGGAAATTTACTTTGTCTAATTCGCTCGATGTCGTGATTGCGTAAGACGAGACCAATTTTAGATTGTTATGAAAATTTAATTGTTTATTCCAATTTATACTTAATTATTAAAAAGTACATTTATTTTAAGTTAATTTATTAAATATAGGTATATTACCTACCTCTAAACATGGCGTTTTTAAGGTTAAAATACGCTACCATAGAAGAGCGAGAAATAATACTAAAATGTTTAAATTATTAATAATAAACATATATCCAACTACCACATATCACTATAAAATGCATTACAGTCAATATACATTTTTATTGAATACCACAAGGTACCTACTACCATATTGTAACTACGAGCAGTACGAGCTGCTACAAACGGTAGATAAGTAAAACAGAGTCGACCTAAATATCGTTCAGTTTTCCGCGAATCAAGTCTTGTTGGGAGCTCCACAGGGTTCTAATTGGGGGCCGTTATAACACAAAAATATTTTTTACGATCGAAAGAGTGCAAGAGTGCGCAATTTAAAACAAAAATTGGATTATAATCACTTTTTCCACAAACGTTTCATGTGCAAAGATTGCAGAATAACGACATCTGTGGCATATTGAAAAAATGAAATAAAATTATATTTTGTTTTAGTTAATTTCAATTTAATTTTAAACTTAGTTCTCCAATAACCACCCTCGCCCAAATTATTATAAACGGAAATGAAACCTCTAGCTCTAAAACCTTTTAGTTTTGCGATAAATTTTGACAAAATTAGTGTTTTCGAGAAATAATGTTTCCTCGTTTGACATGTCGATGAGAAGTTACTGCTTCGATTTGAGTAAAAAATGGAAACTTTATGAAAAATGAGAATTGACTTCACAATTTTCTATTGCAATTTTTACAAGCAAATTAGAGCGCACTAGTTCAAACATTGCAGTGGTAATAATGCATTATGACTTATGACAAATTAAACAATCGGTTTTGGCTCAAAAACGTTTCAACCAACAATTCTGGTCTTCCTCGGAGTTTAAACTACTAGAAAGGGCAAGTTAGCAACTCCAACAAGGACCAGCTTTGCTGGTCAAAACAAGTTAGTTTTGGGAACCCAAACCAAGTTTAATTCGTTTTAATGGCGGCATAGGTCAGTTCGTTTGGTACGAGTAGTATGCGACATAATTACATAGACGTTATGTAGGTACGTATCGGAGTAATCTACTTAGAGCTTTTAGTTTGAAAATCTAAACATCGCATGCTGTCAGATTAATGCACAAAGGCATAAACGGTGTCAATGTTAATATAAACGCTGCTCTACATTCGAAAAAGAATAAAAAAGTTTGTGTTTCATTTTTAAATACTTATTGGTTGCGCATAAACTTAAAATCCAATTTTATTCAAACAGTAGAAGGTAAAGAGATAAGCGAATGCGCATTTACATTTGTTGTACGTTTTTATATCTATAGATTTCGCTCGGAATGAAATGTCGTTGTTCCATTTGAGGTTTTGAAAAAGATAATATTTAATTTATGTAGATATAACAAATAACTATTTTGACAAAGCCTTTCTAAGTAAACGCTCAGTTGAGCTTTGCTAAGAAATTCAATTTACTAGAGAATGCAAGATAATTTTGACATTCAAAATGCACTAAACTAAGCACATCATGTTACCTCGTAGTACTCCCAAATATTAGATTTAAACTCAACCAAATTAGATTTTCTGCAACCTACGTTGTGTGCTGTAATTCTCATGCATTTAATATATATAACATCGCGTTGATAGACTACAAACTATAGCTCGAATAAGGCCGCTATTGAACCCTTTAATCTGCTAGCGAAAAGGCTCGCAAAACGAATTAAATTAAAAAGTCGAAACTTTTTCACAAAAGAATCGATATCTTAGAAGCGAACAAATGACCTCTCAGGCTGCTTGTGCTATGTTGTGAAACTTTCAAATGAGCAACTACGGATCGATAGCACATAACACGTATGATGTAGACTGCATTGAACCATAAAAAATATATAAATGTAACAACAAAGGATTTCAAATTTGTCGAATCAGGCTGAAATATAAATTTATTAAAACAAAAAGTACGTTTTATACCTTTTTTTATTAAATTACTATTTTTGGGGGGGACGTATAACTCATATTGTCGGTTGTAAAGGGTTGTAATCGACATTTAAACTTACAAAAACGGCATGAATTATAGTAATATTTGGTTTCAAAATTAAACTTTTGTGTGGAGCTTACCGCGTCAAATAATAATTAGAAAAGCGAAAAGATGAAAAAATTGTTTTTCTTTCGCCAAAAAAAAGTTTTTAAGCCGGCATCTCGTTTTAACTTTTACTACAAACGTTCTCGACACCAAGATCAAATACGTGATCTCCTCAAGCCGTTATTTGTCATTGGATCGTTGCCTTATGAATGGAAACATTTTTCTCGAAATCTCGAAACACCATTTTTATTCAAAACTCGTCACGTATTAAATCAATTTTATTTGTCGAGAAAAAGGATTAGATGTGCAGCGTGTAATTTTTTAAGTCGCCGAAGCCACTCCTTTACTAGAAATACTTGAAAAGCCCTGAAAGGCTTCTTTAATGAAAAAGTTGACGAATAAATATCGAGCTGTTGGAGCTTAACAAAAACGATCTCTCTCGTAACAACGACGATGATGCTCTTGATGAAATGTCTGCTTACAGTTGTTGAAGGAGTGATACTTCAACTTTAGAAAGTATGACATGGAAAATAATATAACAGAGAACTTGACAAAGTTGCGTACAATGACAATGGTGCCAGTAAGAATTATGAAACTATTTAACGCTAGCAATTGGAAGAAAAATAATTTCTCGTTATTTTTATTTCTGCCCTTATTGTCTCGCGAATTAGATGTTGACTTTCGAACGAGTCGAGTTAATTTGTTCCGAAATTAATTTTTTGTACTAGTAATTAAGTACATGCTTTGAATATAAAATTTACCTCAAGAAACGTGAGCAAAAGGAAAATTCAAGTAGAGGTGAATTTATCTGTGGAAACGGACTCCTTTAACTTATAATCTGATTAGGATTACTCAGTAAAATGCCAAATTTTTCAGTTTCGCAAGAAAGTACTATTTACTGGAAACTTCTGAATCGATATAAACGCGACTTAAATAAATGAATAAATTTTAAAAATTCCACTTCTGCTTGGCGAAATTAACGTGAAGAACCTATAATCGTTTTAACGTCGGCTTCGATAGAATATTTAGCTGTACTTCTGCCCCAACATTCATTGGGGTAAATCTAATAATAAACAAAATATAAAAAAGTTTCGCAATACTCGGGCAGTTACACGATCGCGGATGAACGAGGAGAATGAACAAACAGAGAAACTGAAAGCACGTATCGGAAATGGCTAGAGAGAGCTGATTTTCTAGAAAACTGGAAAAATTGTATGCTAATACAAGATGGCGGAAGCAAATAATGGGAATGAACGTTTTTACTTTTTTTTATATAAAAAGCAATATGTTTTACACATATCTCAGCAGCTACCACACTATTTTTGAAAAGTTTCAGTAGGTGCCCATTATGTTTAATTTAGCTAAACTTATGTATGGGTATATGCAGTGGAAGCGCACATAAAAAATGAAATAAATGGAATGGAATATTTAGAATTTTAACAACGTCCCCTAAAAATGCCAATGCCAAGAGCAGACAAAATAACGAATAAAATGGCATTCCAAATGAACAAATAGAGTTCACGATCTATAAAAAGGTAAAAAGAAGGTAAGCCAGATTAATATTGTTACTTAAAAGCTTAAGACGAAGCCCTCGACGGAATTACTTCGAGTTGTTATGTAAAAATCGAGAACAAAAATTACTGTTGAGGGTGAACAAACTTATCTGAATATGAAAGTATTTTGTATGCGAAGTATTTATTTATTGATTTTCAGTATTTGACGCAGAAACTATTGTACGTCTGCCTCTCCAACTATTTGCGAAGCACCTGTCTGCTCATATATATTGCTTTTTGCGTATTTTCTGCCCTGTCTGGCCGTCTGCCTACCTGTCTGCCTATCTGTCTGCCTGGTTGTTTTTATGTCTGCCTGTACCCCCGTTTGCGCCTCCGTTCTTGTATGTCTGCTTGCCCTCATCTCCGCTTTATTATTTCGGTTGAGGCTGACTCCCAGTGTCTCTTGCATCTCGACCTCTCAGATCTATTGTGCGCCTCGGATAAAGTTCAGAATTTTCTCTATTGATAATTTGGGCAATTCTTTTTTGAGCATCTTCTCCTTTTCGAGAATGCTGTGACGACTTCTTGTGAAAGCCTTACAGTGTAGCGGAAGATGAATTGGAGTTTCCCTTCCTCTGCATAGTGGGTCTTCTTCTATTCCCATCGTATACAGGTGCTTTTGAGGCTGGTAATGGTTCTTTATTATTGCCGTTGCCAGTCTTAATTCACACCTCTGCTCATTATGAGTAGAGAGTAGGTTTTTTGACAGAGGGTTTCTCTAGGAGGAAATGCCAAAGGCTGGTTCTGGTCCAATGAGTCTTATTTTGCTGCCCTCTTTAGCCAGAACGCCCGGTTTCTCCTTTCCTGGTCCTTGGTATGTTGTCATGAGCTGGTACCCATACTAGGTTACTCCCCCCCCCCCCGTAGTTCGTTCAGCCTACGGATGCAGTCCGTTACTAGTCCGGACCCTACCTCACAGGTTTTGATCGTTTAAGGTCTGATTAGCTGTCCGATGCTACAAAGATCGGAAGACGGTTGCGTGCTCCCCGAACCTTAAACTTATCGCTTGCCTCAAGCTGCCGCCTCGGATGATTCCAGCGTCTGCACCACTGCCTTCATGTTAGACTGTTTACAATTATCCAGTGACGGCGCCAGGGAGGGGGCGGGGGGGAGGGGTGCACGTGCCTACCCTTTAAGTTGCGGTGCCCACCCGAGTGCCCACCCAAATATTGCACCTGCTGCCAGTTACCAGTTTTCAGAGGTTTAAAAAATGTGAAATAACCTAATAACTTATACTTTAAGTACTTTTCTGTATCTTGTCCCTATTCCCGAAAAAAAGCTTAAGAAGAATATTTAAATCAAAATCAAACTGTGTGTAAAATAATTAAGTATTTGAATAGGGTCCTATCACACCTGGATTTGGCCTAGAGCCTTAGGTTTAGGTAAAAGGATCCCCGTAATTATTTCATAATATTGTTTCTTTATTTAAAAAGGTTTATAGTAACTGAATTCTTAATTTTCATCCCTTGTTTTTGTAAAACATCTTCTTTGGAGACACTATCAATGGCTATTAAAATTCCGGAACTTCGTTTTTAAGCCGTTTGACCTTGAATAATCGAAAATTTCATTTAATTTCTAACGCAAGAAATGCAAAATTGTCGAATTCTACTTGCAACCCCCATTTATTAAAAAATGTATGTGCCCATCACGAAAATATTGTGCCCACCTATTTAAAAAACCCTGGCGCCATCACTGCACTTGTCTGTACGTACCTAGATCTATCTATGTCTGTTTTTGGATCTGGGTACTTGTTAAGCGGATATTTTTTCTACGCCCGTGTTAAGACTCTTCACGAAATTACAAAATATTTCTAATAAAAGAAACTTTTGTTTATTTCCCTTTTAAGACCTCTTATACCCATAAAGAGCAATGTAAAAACAAAGTATTTCCTCTCTGCCTGCGGAGCCGACCTGTCTGTCTGTTCGCAAGATTAAAAATTATCAATTTATTTTTATAATTTCTTTGCCTGAAAGCTTTTTTGTTAGACCAACCCTTAGAGAACTAAGGCATTCCCTACAGGAATCGTCGCGTAACTCACGAACAGTTTACGGTCTGCCTACTGCGGAAAGGGAGTCTTGGGGAGGAGGAGGTTCTAAAATACATTTTCCAGAGACATATTTTGCTCCAGTACTCCCTACTACTTCCTAAACAATTAAAAGATGTCAGAAAATTGAAACTTCTAAAAATAATTTTCTAATATCTGAAATGAGTAGGTACTCACCATCGTAGTTGATGCGAAATGTTTATTCTAGCGACAAAGTGGAAGTTTACTTAGCAAGAAACTGCAAATTAGTTTTTTTATATCACAAATTAATTGATTTCGTTATTATACATTTCACAATAAAAACAAAGCGTTTCTATATTTCGCAAAGCCAACGATCCCGATTGTTAACGCACACTATCGGCCGGTCTATTGGCAATTTTCAATAAGTTCTTCCAAGCAGCAATTTAGTCCTTCGGAATGGGAAGAGGACATAAACTTGTAAAATAATAAAAAAACAAGCGGTTAGGTTAGATACGATTTTTATTCACGTTATAAAACGCCTATGGGTATATGGATCGATTGGAAAGTTTGCAGATAATTTGATATTAAATAATTCCATTTAATTTAGGTTTTATCGTGGTTTTATTTATGCTTCAATCGTAACACGTCAAAATTTTATGACGAAAACATGACCTAAATAGTATTTTATTGAGCACAGTGCTCACGTGAGGACGTGAGCAGTTCGTCTCTACACACGAAGGAAATTTTCCAACAACCTGTTTTCTTGACATTACAATTTGCCTAAGAACTTATAAAGCCGAAAAAATTATTTTTTGCCAATTTGTTGATAAATTTGTTTGAAGTCATATAACTATTATAGTGGACGATACTTGGGTTAAATTCGAAAGCTCTAAAGATATCTAGAGAGGGTTCGAAAAGGACGCAGATCTCTCAACTATATGCCTACAACGGATTTCAAACGTTCGAAACACTCCTATTTGGGTTTATGCGATTGTCCCAAACAGTCGAATAGTGATCTAGTGCCACTTTTACAACTTTAACTAAGGTTCTACAACAGAATACATTAAATATACTCTGTCGTTATTACGTGAGCCGAATAATTGAAGTTTCTCGCATTAAAAAAAAAACTTTTCATACTCGTTCAGTATTTACAAGTTTGAATGAAAAAATATACTTCGTTTATACGTCTTTGAACATCGAGTTCTCGAAAAAAGTTTTTTTGTGTGCTTTTCATAATTGGAATTACATTTTCCATTTTCTTTTTTGTTTGGCTTTAACGAATTGCTAAACAATTTAAAAGTTTAGCAAGTTGTAAAATACGTTATTACGAGTACTACTACATGTAAATCAAATTTTAGCTTTTCTAGAAAATTAAAGTCTCACCCAAAGCTTTGACGGGTAGAAAATATATTTTCTGATTATTTAAGTCTGCTTCTGTAAAAGCAAAGAATGGAAAAATAAATGTAATGTGATTTGACGTCGTTTGAGTTACTCCGTGGGGGTTAATATGGAAACTTTTTCTTAAATTACCGCTTAAACATAAAATACGAAATTTGAATACGAGAATTGAAGGAAATTTTAATTTCCAACTTTTTTTTTCTTTAAAAAGAGTTTTTTTCGTTTAGAGAGATATTTTTGTGTTGTGGAAATTATATACGGCAAGAGTGCAGTCACTTTATACCTATAAAACATCATATTTTGCCTTTCATCGCCATTATAGCTCTGATATTTTATGTTTATGTTTAAATTTTATGATAGTAAAAACGGCATCTTTATAAAATGTCCTCTTTGAAAGGCAAAAATATTGTACATTATTCAAAAGCTTTTCTTCCTTTTCTTCCATTTTACGAAAAAGCGAAAAAGGTGCATTTAAAAAAATAATTCGATGTTGTTAACACCTTTTTATACTACTCTTACAAGGCTTTAAATTTTCCGATCCAATTTTTATTCCATCAAGTGTTGCATTGTTATCGTAGCTTTTGAGCTTTAGTCGACCCTTAAATAAAACATCTCGTCGAGTACGACAGTACACAAGATAGACACAAGTGCCCTTTCACATAAGTGTCAAAAAAGATTCTGTTTCTAAAAGATAATGCATGATTAATAAATTTAAACTCGAAAAAGTTATCCCCCTTTTGTTGCTTTATAAATCATTTTTATATAAATATACGTAAATCGATTTATAAATTTAGTTTGTCACGCAAATTTTAATTTATTTAAGCTTTTCAAATATATACATTGCACGAACTAAAAGCAATATGACTGATATGACAGTATTAAAAATAATTTTAAAAAGTCTCTACTTTGAAGTCTCGTCAAATGAAATGCCAACCGATCACATCATTTAAATGATAGCTAAACATAAACTGTATTTGTTGGGAAAACGAGGAAATGTTTGTAAAAGTAATAATAACATTATGTTTGTTTTCGTATTCGCAAAGTTTCAATGGTTTTATTGATTTTCTCCTATTTATTGGTCCAATTTTCTATACGCGTTTTACGATTTCCATCATCATCCTATTTTTGGCCGAGGTGAGCTGAGAGCTCCAACTCCTAAGTGTCAGGATCGTAATCATAAACCCACGAATTAGGACTTTAAGGTTGTATCAAAATTAAAATTTAGTACTGGCTCGTTGCTCAAACTACTACATTTTTATACAAGAGGTTTAACGGGGTAGCAACTAAGCCTAAACCTTGGCTTTATTTTTCAAGAATTCTATAAGTAAAAGCGGCTGATGTGGTCATAACAGAACTTTCTCGTACGAGTTGAAAATATTAAAAGAGATATCAGAAATAGTACCAAACAATAGTATGCTCAGAAGTTTTCCCTGACTTAAAAAATCGGCAGTTATAGGGGGCGTTTCTATTTGAAATAGGAAATTGATGAGTTTACAGCATTATTAACTGAGCCAGCTTAAATCAAACTTGCTCGACTTAATGGCTTGTCCTTTTTATTGACTTTTTTTCTTACCAAGTTACCGATAGTTGAGGAAATGCGATCTATACATAGATTTAAAAAATGTGCGATGAAACTAAATTTTCAGACCTATTGATTCGATCTAAATTAATGTGAGAATTAGTATACCGGACTGTGAGGGTGTATACCGTGTAAACCAAAACAGCATCAGCCCTGTTAGTGGAGTGCACGGGTATTAAATTGTGTGTATTAAATCGTTTTCCAAATAATTCCTTACCTTTTTGGGCTACCAAAATCCGATGGTCGTGAAAATGTCGTCCTGTACGGAGTAGCTCAAAAATCCAAGAAACCGCGAAATTCTTCACCTTTTTCAGTTTTTGTAAATTTTGACCCAGAAAAACTAATTTTTCGGTAAATGTAGTTTTATACGACTGTACTTTCTACAATTTGAGAAGATTATTCTACTTGTAGACCTA
This sequence comes from Malthinus flaveolus, assembly GCA_950108345.1. Taxonomy (NCBI): domain Eukaryota; kingdom Metazoa; phylum Arthropoda; class Insecta; order Coleoptera; family Cantharidae; genus Malthinus; species Malthinus flaveolus. The sequence continues at coordinate 7,025,754 of OX467286.1, forward strand.
ATGCTATCAGAGATACAAGTGTACAAAGTTTGAAAAAATATACACGATTTACGAGAGAATTTAAGCTTTCACGGCCGGCGTCATTAGTGTGAGTAGTTTCTGGGCTAATGGGCCGTAGTCAAGATGTTCTTTGAGAGATTACTAAAGTTTGGTTGGTTGCTGTGGCAAACTTCTCCTCTTGAACTTTCGGTGCAACCACTTGAACCTGTACGACACAGGACAAAACAGCTCTTGAAATATTCGCCACAGCAGCAAACGAAACGTCAGGGCTCTCTCAAAGAACCTCTCGACCACGGCCTATTAGCCCAAAAACCACTCCCCCTAATACATGATTTAGTTTTGTTTAGTTTTGCATTTTTGACAAAAACCGGATTATTTACTTTTGGTATGATGTATAGGGTGAAAACCTAATCCAAGTTTTTGCCCTCGGCGGACCTCTTGATTTGCAAACTTTGGAGCACTTGTATCTCGGATACCTTTAGGTCTACAGAGACCACTCTGATTTCAAATTGTAGACAATTTAGACTACTTTGGAAAAGTATAAAACTGCCTTTGCCGAAAAATTTGTCCTTTTGGGTGAAAATTGACAAAAACTGAAAAATGGTAAAGTTTCTTGAATTTTTGAGCCACCTCGTACAGAGCGACATTTTGACGACCGTCAGATTTGGGTAGGTACCCCAGAAGGTGAGGAATCATTTTACAAAGGTTCCAGCTTTTAATCACAAAGTGAAAATAACTTTCATGGGGCTGTTCACTACACAAAGCATTTCGATTTTTGGATTTCCTTTAATCTTTTACTGTTCTTTCCTTCTTTTGTGACTTATTTTCCTGTTACTACCCAACGCCCTCGCTGTATTTGGCAGTATCGTCTTACTTCGTTATTGTGTATTGGTCTAAAGTTTTCTTTTTATTGTTTTACGTAGTTATTTTTTCTTTATAACATAAACTTTACTGAACCAACATCCTTTCCGCCTCTTTTCAGAATTTTCTTAAACATGAATTTGTCAAAGTTTTGCACCGTTTCTATTTATACAAACGTCAAATGTTAAAGCCAAGAACTCCTTAACTTCTCCACAAAGTTTTCCGCTTAGTGTCAAATGAATTTATTATGAAGTATTTTTGCTCAAAACTCAAGACCATTCAAATTTTCATTCAAATGCCAATGAAAATAAAAATCCGCACTTCTACCTTTTAATATACTAAAAGCTTCTTTGACAATAACTTTATTAGCTTTTAGAGCTCCCGCATGTTCAAGTTAACAGACAAAAACAAAGCTAATAATATATTATGTATTGATTCTTATTGCAAACCGTAGACACAATCAAATTTCATCCAAGTTAAGTTACCCCCATTTATGTTTATTTCGATAGAAAAACGTTGCCTATATTTTACACCAAAGAAAATAATGTAAAATACAATATAAGAAGTAGGTAATGTACATCAGCTTACCCTAAAAGCTCTTGAAAGTTTCGACAACATTCCATAAGTGATGGAAAGGCTACTCGCTTCTATGTAAAACGATTTTACCATTTTTCAGATGAAATGTTTGTATTAAACTCGAGAAGCTAAAAGAAATCATTTTTATTTGAACGGCGATTTTAGGGTGGTTTTACTTTTTGACTTATTACATCTTCAACTTAATACATAAAAAAACAAATTTAAGTTTTAAAACACTTCGTAAATTGCGAAGAAACAAATACACAAAACGTTGTTGTCTTGGGGGTGACATTAAAAAGTTTGCGTTGAAATTCGCACGAGCTCGAATTTAGATAAGAAATTTAAAAATTTTAGTCTCACAAACTTGGATAATTTTGCACAACTTTGCTTGTGAGGTATAACGTATGAAATAGTTATGTTTATGTGTGTATGGCGCTAAATGACTGTTTAGCTCTCTACCGCAAGAAGAAAAGCTATAAAAATGATGGATTACTTAACGAGTTTTCCTAAGTGTCTAGACGAAATAGCCAAAATTAGCCCAAAGTGAAACTTTAAGAAAATGCTGTTTTCGTTTTTTTTTAATTGTTAATAATCACTGCTTGCGGCTGTGGGTTCACTTTTAATTAAATCCCATTACTTGCCACAGAAAGAAAATGTCCTTCAAGGCATTAAAAGAGGTAGAACTTTTACGGGACAAAGAAAGTTGTCTATTTTTCTTTAATTTTCTACCTTTGCTTTGTCTCGCGATTTAAAAAAATACGGTGAATGTAGCCTCATTTTTGGATCTACGGCGAACGAATTTTTTTTTGCACTTTAAAACAATATCGGAAAACCTTCTGCCATCAAACCAGCACTGGCTCTTTTGCTTAGTTTTAATTGCTAATTTTGAACTTTTTGTTCGTCCGAAATTAATTAAAGAAGAAAAAAAGAAACATTTCATTTGACACAAATTAATGACAACGCGCAACGCGAAAAAGCTTTTCAATCAGGTATCATCACAAGGACGATGCTGTTACCTCTTTCACTCCTAGAGACATAACATGGTTTAAGTCAATACCCTGTATATGGGGTGAATTGTTTTTCATTTTCTCTAGAGTGGTCTCACTTATCTTAAGAGTTAGAAAATGGGTTAAATAGTACGTTGGGCACACCAAAAAACGATGTACTTTTTGTGGTCATGTTGATGCCAAAAGGTAACTTTATAGATAGAGAACCACTTGAAAATCCTCGTAGAATACCAAAATAATTCCATTAGGCTCACTAAGTGTTTTGTATCTCAGCTCCTAATGGTACGATTTAAATTTCATTTATTTTGCTTGAAAGCTCTCGTAATAAGGAAACTTTTTTGTCCCTACACATTTATCTGTGTACCTACCTTAAAGGTACTGCAAAATTTTCAAAAATCTGAAAGTTTAACTTTTCGCACGTAATTCATTGGTGAGTCACTTTGTCATTGTGCTCAATATCCCCTTTTTTGCCGAAAAAAAGGGTTAATGCCTATGAGGTTCAGTATATGGCAATAAAGACTTGTTGTGAACCATTAGAAGCTGACATGTAATGCCACAAAATAATTTAGGGCGGCTAATGAAGTATCTTTAATGGCCGTTATTTTGGCACGAATTTTCAAGTGGCTCCTCCCTATCTGGAAAGTATCTTTTTAACATCCACTATGATCACAGAAAGTAACACACTCCAATCCAAAAATCCAGCTTTCTTTGCTGGTGTACCCAAATGTACTAAAATATGAAAAGTGGCCCAAGCATGTAGCAAAATTGAAATAGGCGTTTGCCGGATAAAAGAAACGTCATAATCAAACAATGATTACCATAGCGATCGGGCAAGAACAATTTCACCATTCTTACTACTTGCAAAGCGTTCAAGCAATTTTGGAATTCGTTATCACAAAATTTGGAATGAATAATCAGGCATACGTCTGATCGCTACAAAATTTGCACCAGATACGGAGTGAAGTGTTAGAATAGTCTGTCTAAATTCGGCACAGCTGTGGAGACTGTCACATAGAAACTTAAAAAATAATGTAAACCAGGACTGCAAGTGCGAGAAAATCTAGGAAGTCTGCAGAAGTTGCTGGCAATACAACTGTAAATGCGCATTTCAGTAAAATACAGTAAAATTTTACATTTTTCAAGTTTTTATCTGGTAGTCGGCCCAGCGAATGTGGCAGTTCGCCGCGGACAACGAACGAAGTTAATAAAGTGGCGGACTGCAAAATTGGGCGAAGTTGGACAGACTGTCAGATTGAAACTTAGATAATGTAAACGGGACTGTAAGTGCGTGAAAACTGTAGGAAGTTTTGCATAAGTCGTTTGTGCAAGACTTCCTAGAGTTTTATTGCACTTGGAGTCCAATTTGTATTATCTACGTTTCGATCTGACAGGCTACATCAACAAACAATCCACAGCTTTAGGCGGAATTTTCAGTAACAGTGTATTTGAACTGAAAATAATGCACGATCGTTTAAATGGTAACATGACTATAGATATTTTTTCGACTTAATAGTCAAACAGATGATTAACAGCTATGATAATTAACATTCATCAACACGATGGTGCACGACCACACCGTGGAAGACCAGTAGAGTGTTCGAGAAGCAATTTTCTAAAAAAATGGATTGGTCAAGGTGGTCCTGCACGTTGGCAATCAAGTGATTATCAGGTAACTTATGTCCACTTGTGAGGGACGGGTCTATCTGTCCGTGGACAAACAGATGAAATTTGCAACAATTGTAAATTTCGAGTAATAGAGCCAGCAATAAATTAAAATTTGTTTTTATATTAGGTCATTGAAATTACGTAATTTTAAAGCCAATATGCCATTGGGATAATAATCAAACTTGTTTATTTGTTGAACATAACCTGATGGCACAAATAATCGAAAGTTTATAAATTATAACTACGACGTTAGTGTATGTAAGTCAGCTGACCACGATTATAATACACTGGAATGTTTTCGTAAAACAACCTCTTGTGTTTTTTTCCCAAAGCTCATCTAGAATCTGTTCTTTACAGACCCAAACCTCTGTCAACTAGTTTTTATCGTAGGTGTCTGCTCCCTTTTGAATATTTCTCTACATCAGTTTCTAGTTTTTCCTTTTGGAATTAAATACACATTTAACCGCCCACTTTCACCTTACAAAAACTCTGCCACATTCAGTTGACCCAATTCGCCCTGTGTTATGCTGCAATGAGGAGCAAGCAAAGAGCAAGTAACCAGGATACACTATAACGTTGAATTTGAACATTCGTTGCATAAATCTTCATCCTAAAGCAAAATGAGTGCGCATTCAACAAAAAAGTTGCATTTATTTAAATTTGAAATCAAGAAGGCTTTATGAAAAGAAATGCGCTTTTCAGACAAGCAGAGTGCGACACATTCTCATCAATTTAACAAATGCTCCGTAATATTAAAGATTCAGAAACTGGGAACATCAATCCTTACTGCCTGTTGTTATCCAAGATTTTAAATTGCTACAAAAATTTATAAAAATCCCACTATCCACTCTTCTTCTTTATTATAGCACTTTGGCAAACACCGATACCATAGACTGTAATAATTGCTTATGTATCCTCCGGATTATCTTTGTTACAAATAGCCCGAACTTTGGCAAGTTTTAACGTTAACAAGAAAATTTTCTATTTATAAAGCAACTATTTATACTCAAATACAAAAGACCTATAATTTTGTTTAAGCAATTCTATACCACTTCAGCCACAGTTGATAAAGTAGATTGGTATTTGCACTCTTTTTTCAACCAATTTCCACCAAGTGTAGACAAATAATCTTAGCTTTTTTAAAGTAAGCGAGCAGTGCAGGAGCTATTTATATCTTTATCAGCGTGGATATTTATCATCTTTTCTTCAACGGAATTTTCAAAAAAGTGCCAACTCATACGCTATTATACAACGCGTTCATTTTAACGTTAAAGTTCTGAGACAGATATGGGAAATCGCGCACCGCGCACTATTCCACAATTTGTAATTTTTACTGCGTTTTGTATTTAGTATTACGTAGTGTAACTTTAACAAATTTTATACCAAAAGCGCCCCTAATAAAACGTCCTGTATCCTGTATTCTGTATAGATATTATGACTTCAATATAAATTCGATTCTTGTAGGTAGGTACTTTATAGTGCAATAATTAAATTTTAGTTGGTTTTCTTGCCAAATATCCCCATCATCTAAAATCTTCCGATTGCTTTTAATTAAAGGAAATTAGGAAACGCTTCGTGGGGTCGTATAAATAAGTGCGCCTTCGAAATTATTTAATTTTATCTCTTTACCTATTAAAATTAACGTTCAATTCAATTTTAGATAATTTAGTGCACCAAATCACGTTTGAAATTGCACTTAAATGTTTTTTTTTCTTACTCGGTTTGATCTATAAAGTCACGGTTAACTTGAAGAATTTGATTATTCTTTTGCATGAAACAAACTTTATTTAAAATACTTCTGCGATTTAGTACCCTGTTACTGGTTAACAGCAGTAGCTTAGTTTTGAATAATTATATTCGAAAACGTAAACTGGGTTCTTGCTATATAAATCGGCGATACAAAAGATATGCATAGCTCCACGATTTTTCGATAGTGTGGAGGGGGTCAAACAAAATATATAGAAATTATTTGAGCGAGCGCTACGCGATTTGTGACCACCCTGTGTGTAAATCGAAAAATAGCGAAATATAAATAAACCGACACTGTAAACTAAAAATAACACAATATTGTATCCAATATTCGATTATACATACATTGAGTGATGAAACGATGATAGGCAAAAAATTGTCCACGACATTGGCAAGATGAGACCATATTATGCTCAGAAGTAGAAATTTATTACAAAACGTTGACGATAGATCGATATCAAAGTGATCGATAAATGTAAAAAGCCTTGAAAAATGAATAGAAACAAATTACCAAGTGAAAAATATAAAAAATTGAATAATTAATTACCTAAGAACTTTAATCGACTAATAAATGGGAATTAAAATTCCTACTCACTACACTTGCACTAATTGTCCTTAAAAAATTGTTAAATCCCTTATTTTTTAACCAACTCGACTATTTTCACAAAAACGCCCCTCTTTTGCCTAGGGTGCGTCCTTTGCCTCGCTCCGCTTGGCGGGTTTTCTTTTGCATCTTCAATTTTGAACATGATGAGCCGCAACTGCCAGGGCCTATCAGATGGCGGGAGACACGAAAGGCTGGCGTTCCGGAGGAATTTTAGGGGCTTCAATTTGGCAACTCAACGTGGTAATAATAGGGGAAGGCAAAGATATAAATTGGGAAAATTGATAGGCTTTCCAGAGGAGGCTAGGGAGGCTCATCCCTCCCTAACCAAAAACAGAAGAAGAAAGAAAAGACAGGAAATTTCTAGTGCGCAGTGTTGTTTAAAATTAAAACCAACTTGGCTATTTTCTCAAAAACTAAATTAGGCCACGCCTTTTTTTGTCTGCGGTGAGGTCTTTGCCTCGCTCCGCTCGGCGGATTTTCTTTAGCCTTCTTAATTTTGCAATTGATGGGCCGCCACTGCCAGGGCCTATCAGAAGGAGGAAGGGAAGAGGGCTTAGGTTCCGGGCCTCAAAACTTTAAGGGTTTCAACTTGGCAACTCAATGTGTTATTATGTTATTAACGGGGAAGGCAAAGATCGAAATTAAAACGCGTAGATCATACTTTGAGACACTGAATTGCTAATAAAATCCCTGAACTTCATTTTAAACTATTTGGCCTTGAAAAATCAAAATTTTGCTACTTTATTTTATTTCTAACGCATGACATGAGCCCTTATAAAAGTTTTAGCCTAAAGGCTCTCTTAAAAGCAAAAATAAATCCGAGTCAGTTTGCCCACAATTTTATTTACAATTTTAAGAACCCCGAGCTTTGCGTTGGCTCTGAAAGGTCCTTACTGTAACTTCGAACGTTAGTAGGTATTGATATACAGGGTCACTCATTAAAAAGTAACCATCTTCAGTATCCTTTCAAGGGACTGTTGGCCGAGCCTAGCTCTGCGTTTAACCTCAATAGATCAGTTGTGTCTGTCTCTTTTGCTAATCCCCAGTTTACAAGTTAGGTGAAGACGGGATCAAGTTAAGTTAGGTACTAACACGTACTAATAAATAAGTACTACTAGCCAAAGTACTTAATATTTATTCTGTTATAAGGTCGAAGTTTTCCTAATAAAGGTCAAGATCGTGTTGTGGAAAGGTTAAAAACATGTTGTGGAAATATCAAAACAACTTTGTTTTGTTGTGGGTAAAGGTCGTGAAATTCTCACTATTCACAAAATTTTTAAAAACTGGAGTACCCACCTATTCCAGTAAGGTACTAGATTAGGTTAGACTCCAGTTGTTAGGTCAAGGTTAGGTTAATAAAGACCAAGGTCAGGCCATGGTTAATCCCCGCAAAGTTTCCCTATACTGGAAATGACGAAAATTTGCTCAAACTTGGCTTATAGGCTACTAGAAAGGTGGGGCAGCTCCTCACAGCTTCTCATTATAATGAGAGGTGAGAGGCTTTCGCCTTCCCGTAGGTACGAGAAATTTCCTGGATTCTTGGATATTTTTAATCTAATGACTAAGCAACAGTCCACAAATATTAAAAATTCTAGACAGAAAAACTAACTGGGCTAACTAATTTCAATCACCGGATCGTCCCTAAATAGTTTTAACTTTTTTATTTTTCCATTCTAAACTGCGCATAAGTACTTTATTATAATTATTTACAATTTACAACTGAATTAATTGGAATAATTAGGTACTACCTCACTTACTTAAGTTGCTTATAAAAAGCGCAGACAATAATACAGTGTTAGGATATTAAATTGTTATTGTTTGGAGAATTATCAACAGTCGTCAAAAATAGTTTTGAATGCAAACAAAACTTTGACTTTGCGCTTTGCTGCATCAAGCCAAGAAACATCGATCGGTATGTTTCAGCCAACACCATTGGCGACAAACCGACTAGTAGAAAAGTTGGAACAATTCAAACAGTTTGAAAATAGCAAAAATCTTGCACTAAATATTTTATAAATATTTTCTTATCGTAATAAAATATTAGGTCAACATTTTGTGCATTTTAACAAAACTGAAACACGTTATCTGACGAAAAACGAAATAAAAGTGCAATAAACCAGACCAGTCTGGGAAACTAAAAGTTTAATTTTCTTTTGCCCGAGGGTGAAAATGAAAATGAACATAATTCGTTTATTTTTCACACAACAAACGGTATTTACGAGGTAGCAATTTCCAAACCTCTTTATTAAGATTTTTTGGATAAAGTTATATAACCGGCCTATTTTAAAGACTCAATTTAAATATTTTTTACTACCCCTACTGCAATATATGAACATTCTGCTTTTTTTTCGACAAAACTCAACTGGGAAAATTGTGTCGAAAATGTTTTAGACTAAAAATTCAATTAAGGTCGACCTGAAAGCTTTATTATTACTGGAGATAATAAATGCGATTATTTTACGCTAAATTAACTTAACGTGGAAATTTACATAAGCCGTTTAGCATCTTTTACCTACGTACAGATGTTTTACTAATAATGCATGGGAGTTACCTCTTTAATTTGTTTTGGCGTATTTGAAAATGACACGTTGATAGCCCCCCCCCCGACTTCTAACTTGGGGGGTTTTAAAAGGAAATTTATATTAACTCCAAGATTTACATCATTGGAAGGTAATACATATGTAATGCGCTATATGCAAATTTGTAACGAGTTAATTATTTAAAATAAGTTGCGGAATAAAATCAAATTTAGTAATATATTAAATGGAAATTAATTAGCAACTTTTATATTTATAGAACAAAAGAGCATGTGGAAGCGCATACCTTTGATTAATTTTATTTGTTTTATTTTTAGAAAAACTTCATTTACTGGTATAGTTTGAAATCATGAAAGCTTTTTTTTTGTTTCTTTCAAGTCGATTACAATGTAAATGCCCTCAAGCGCCTTTAAACTATAATATAGAGGGTGGGTCACTAAAACGTGATTGGAATGGAGCTCTTCATCCTCGTGAAAAAATACTTTCCAGTTATTTGTTACTCGGGAAATTTCTTTTTTACACACTTCTTTGTGAAACAGGTGTGGGGGCTTTACTAGAAAACTTTTCTGTCCACAGATTTTCTATGTAAATGAAACGCAAAAACTCATTTTTAGTCTGCTGAACAGTAATTCAATTGGTAAACTGACTAAACAACGTATAGTTGAAGTAACTTTGGTCAAACATTATAAAATGCAAACTTAAAACTTGTCACTCCATTTATCTCTCGTATTTCTCGTCAAAATAAAGCGTATCTGCCGTATATCAGTTGTATAAATTTTTAATACTTTCATTTTCTTGTAAAAACTTTTACTTTATTGTATAATTTTATTACGAAGCTCGTTATTTTCGTTGCCGAAACTTGGTACGAGTTTGGCATATAAATGAACAAAAATTTAAATGAGACTCTCGTAGTCAACTTAAACTCAAATTTTGACACGAGCCATTAATATACACGGCTTGCAACGACGAAAGTAGGTTAGGTAGCCGTTTGTGAGAACTGGCTGTAAACGAAAATTTTAAAACTGTACAGGGGGGTTCCGAGTTTGGTGACGCGATTAAATATAATTTTTCTGTATAAAAGATAGGTACCATTTTGTATCAGGAGTATCGTGTTTTATAATGCAAGCTTAATGGTCTGCATAAGCTTACTACGTGCTCAATTTCCACTACTACGAGGGCAACACTGTATGTATTAGTAGCGGATTTAGCAATATTACTATGCAAATTGGTCTAGAACCCGTACAGTACCACTACTGGTAAACGACAAATAAGATCTATACAAAAAGTGTTTTATTGCTTTTCAAAATATTCTCCTTTAAATTTGCTACACTTTTCCATTCTCTCAAACACTTATTCCACTCGGAAGATGGGGTAGCCAGAATATGGGTTTTGTAAAAGAAGTCACTAGGACTCAAGTCAGGGCTGCATGGAGGCTGATCCAATAATTCGATGTGATTGGTGTTCAAACACTCAATTGTCTGTCGAGCTGCGTGAGAGCTTGTGTTGTCATGGAGCAGAGTAATTCGGCGATTTTGATTATTTGTAAGTTTGGTAATCATTTCAGACAAACAAACTGTTGTAGGCCAATCAGCGTCAACTGTTGTACAATCTTGTAAACTAACAGTTGCATCAAGTCCTGATTTGGAGACAAACGAGGCAACCATTTTCTTCGTTACGCTGCGAGAACGAACAACTTTTGTTGACTTCGACACCTCGTCACCTGTTACAATTCCTTTCTTTAAATTGCAACGCGAGCAGATTGTGAGGATAAATTATGAGGTACCCAACGGGAAAATGGCCTTTTAGCGCCCAGTTGTTCATGCATGATCACTTGCAATTGACTCATTTCAATTCCTAAGAATGCTGGAATTTCATCATATGTCACATGTCGATCTTCGTGCATCATCACGCGCACAGCATCAATATGTTCTCGTGTGCCGTTTCTGGATGACCTTCACGAGTATCGTTGTAGAGGTCGGTACATCCATGTTCAAATTCTGAAAAGTAGCGATATATTGTTGTTTTTGAAGGGGCTTCTTCGGCAAATGCTAAAGATATTCGATTGATACTTGTTGTTGGAACAATTTTCTATCATCAATTCCATATTTTCTCTTGAGTTGTCAATTTTAGTGGTTTGCCATGGAAATGCAGATTTGTGTTATTCCCGAAACTTACAGTGTTGCCCTCGTAGTTGTCTAGTTACAAGTTACAACTACCCTGTTAACCAATCTGCTAGGATAAAAACAACATTTTTTAAAGAAATGAACATTAAGCTTCTTGAAACATACTCTATTAATTTCAAAACATGGAAGTTTAAAAGTATTTCCAAGCCTGAAAATCCATTTCTCTGTTGGAAGCCCTTGTAATGTTACAACAAGCGCTCTATTAAAATTCAGTTCCGCAGGCGGCTATGTAAAGGTCCATGTGCACGATGGAAACGGTGAAAATATCTTTAAAACATTTGAAAAATATTGCTCAGAAAACAAAAGAAATCGTTTTTGTTATTCTGTCATTTATTATTTTTCACGTCCAATAGAAAAATATTGAAACTAATATATCACTTATGACACCTTATTGTAGTTCTGAAATATTAACATCGCGAAATAAAAGTAAAATGTCGACGCGAAACGTTCACAACAGAAAAATAAAATAAATATAAGATAAAAGTTAATTCAAATCAAATGAGCCACAACTGCTCGGAAAATTTTCGTAGACGAAAATTATTGTATCTGTATCGTATACTCTGCAGCACTTAAATTTACTAATGTTGCCAAAAATGTTTTATTTCAAATGTTTGTATCATTAACTTAAATGTATTTTTGAAACTTTTTAAGAATGGAAAACTATTGATATCGAAAGTGTTTGGAAACCATATTTTTACTGTCGCAACCTACCCTATTCTTTGAATGGTGCATCATTTAATAAAATGATCTAAAAAACATTATTTTGGTGGAAAATTAACATTCACTTCCAGTTTAAAGCTCGTCTCGACTAGTTGAAAGGGTTGAATCGTAAATTAATGATTTGTATAAAAAAATAATTGCCACCCACTGTTACATTGAGCAACGTCAGAAAATTTTCAATTACAACAAACGAACCTTAAGGCCACTACAGAAATGTTGATGGATGAATTATTTATTGGTATAAAAAGGAAATGCGAGGTATGATTAATGTTACCCCCGGTTCTACTTGCTTTTCCTAAAAAAAACAAAAAATTTTAATTTTGTTTACTAAAAATAGTAAAATTGTAACCAACTATTTCGTTTATCTGATTATTTTTAATGAAATGGTAAGAGGAAAAAAACTTAATGGAAGTTAATAAAAGCTCGAGTTGTTCACAAATGAAATGGTTTGTTGAGGGTTAAAGTACCCAATTATAGAATAATTTTAATGCGCCCACTAGATGAATTGGTTTGTCACTCAGAAAAGTTTATAATTATTTAATACGTTGTAAATGAACCCCAAAATACACACATAAGTGAAAAAACTTTAAATGAGAAAATTTGTTTTCCACCAAACGCCTCGGGAATCGAACCCAAGACCTTGCTATTTCCGGTAGCACGCCTATACCTAATACGCTAGGAGGTCAACATAATTTTTACAAAGCAATCCGGCATTGTTAAATGCCTAAATATTTAAAAATTTGTAATTTATAATTATCAACAATTGTTAATTTCTATTTTTTTCATTTCTTTAGTATACTGGAGTTTTTTATCTTTCTTTGTCAGTACCCACCTAGTACTAGTTTCCTCAATTAATGAAGTAATTATCACTTTTAATGATGTGTAGTTAAATTTTATTCATTTCATTACAACAGTAGTTATTAAAACCAAGTTTCCTATTTCAAGAAAAGACTAGAAATTAATAATTATAAACTTTTAATGATGATCGCTGGTATCGTAAATATGGTTGAATTTTAACCACTGACTAACAGTTTTTGATAAGGCCAAAAGTGTAAAAGGTGTGAAGAAAGAGCAAAAAGTTTCAGGTCAGACTACATTAAATTATTAAATATAAACCTAGCTACACCTCCGTGTAGCATAAGCAATTTCAAGGTTTTGATTAGGCCTAAATTCTCCCAATACTACACCAACCGATTATTTTTTGGGCATCGCGACCGTGATTTAGCTATAATAGTATATTAAAGAACGAATTTCATAAGTCACGTATTATAGCACGACTCCAAGTTTAAAATGCGACTGGCGTAGCCAGAAGCGTTTTAATGGAGGAGTGCTATAATCGCTATAATGACTTATGAAATGAGTTCTTTATACAATTTTTTCTATTTTGCGCCTTTTAAAGTCCATTTTTAAAGAAAAAAATCAAAATATAAAAATTTAGGGATTTTTGTGATGGTTGACTGGTTGGCAGTACTAATTGCATAGTGACATTTCGTAATTTAAAATTCAAATAAATTGTTTTGTAGTTTGAATTGGTCGTTAATTAATTTAAAATAGACTTTTTCTATTTCGGTACTTTAATCCATTCCTTAACGTACTGTTTTGGTCTCAAAACAGTGCGTTAAGAAGCTCTTTTAACGTACTGTTTCTGGGGGATTTTCTTCTGCTAAGTTCGCGTCAAGTTGAACTGACGTTTAACAATGTCAAATATAATTTATTAAAATGTTTATTTTTTGAGCTTATTAGAATTGAAATGTAATAAAGAATAATGGTTTTACATATTTCATTCATTTTTATTTGTTAAAATTTAAATTATACAGACAGGAGTAGGTGCATTATTTAAATTAAAAAAAATAAACTTGCGACATCTATGAATCATTGAACGAAAGATGGTGACATTTCAGTCAGTGCCACCACAATTATTATAAAAAGAAAATCTCCATGATGTTAATTATTTAAATATTTTAACAAATTATTTTATTAAAGTGTGAAATAGAAAAAATAGTATAAATTACACGTTTCATAAGCCTTATTAAGTACTCGTCCTTTTTAAAACTCACCGCAAGCGGCTCGTTTTCAAAACTTGGACTCGTACGTTAACAAGGTGCCTTATGAAACTTGTACTTTAATATACTATTTTATATTTTGCGTCTGTAAGATCGCTATTATAGCATCCATTTGCGTGTCGTAATGAGATTTAGCGTGTTGTAATAATTTTGGTAAAATTTGATGTTCGAAGTTGGTAGTAATATTTAATTTGATATATTTTGTCAAATCGAGGAAAGAGAAAACGACAATTTTTGTAATTAACATGTTCTATTTTTAACATAATAATTAAAATTAATTAATTAACGACCAATTCAAACTACAAAACAATTTATTTGAATTTTAAATTACAAAATGTCACTTTGCAATTAGTACTGCCAACCAGCCAACCATCACAAAAATCCCTAAATTTTTATATTTTGATTTTTTTCTTTGAAAATGGACTTTAAAAGGCGCAAAACAGAAAAAATTGTATAAAGAACTCATTTCATAAGTCATTATAGCGATTATAGCACTCCTCCATTAAAACGCTCCTGGCTACGCCAGTCGCATTTTAAACTTGGAGTCGTGCTATAATACGTGACTTATGAAATTCGTTCTTTAACATACTAATTTCGAGCATAAGCGTAGCCGCCAGACAAGTGAGACTTACCAGAGACCACTAAGTTGAAATTATTTATTGAGGAGACGCTTAACAGTCATTTTAAGTGCGCATTGTTCAATATTTTATATATTATATAACCTTCATTATTATAAAACGTGACAATATATGAAAAAAAATAACAACTGCAGTACTACCTACAATTTTTCTACGATCAAAATAAAAGATTAACATGCGAATTGTAACACATTTTCCACAAAGGAAATTTTTCTTCGAGTTATCAAACATAATTGCACGTTATTTTTTCTTTTCATACGTGAGAAACATAACTTTCGAGCTTTAGTATTTACACTCTACTTTCGTATGTCGTAGAGAATTCGTTTGCAATGCGTACTAACTGTTAAAAACTACACTCCGAGTGTTGTTAAAAATAAAAACTAACAGCAAAACCAACTTTATGCAAAATAAAGTTCTCTAGCATGCCAGATAAGTGATCGCTTAAGCTTTAGGCAATGTGTCCAGTGGCGTAGCTTGGAGAAGGTTCGCTAGGTCGTTTCTAAAAATTGAGAGTAGCCTCTTTCATGTTTGGGCGCAATAACTCCCAGCAATCCACAAATCACAAAAAAGTACGTACCGACTTACAACAATTATACAATTAAAATTTTCTTAAGGCACATAATAGACTGATTGAGGGCGCCAATTTTTATATTCAAAACTAAAATATTATTTCTAAGCCGAAAGTTGACGCCTCAAACTTTTAAAACGCTTAAGGGAATTTGCTCAGTCGGGATTTAAAACTTGTACAGTGTTATAAATTCTTTGATTTATAACAGTGAGAAGAGATACTTTTTATAATAATAAATATTGCCACGAACTTCTTCTTTCCACTTCCTAGAAAAGGCGCAATTAATTCGCACAAAGGGTTGAAAACCTTAGATGATGATAAAGCGCAATCAAATTAACCAACTCATCTTCTCATATAAGCAACTTGATTTTTCTTACACACGCAATGATTTAGAAATGGTTAACTATCGTGTTGTAACAAAAGAAATCGTTATGCCGTTAATTAAATGGCTTGTTAATAATAATATTATTTAAGGCTTAAATAAAAATAAATATGAAGCAACACGAGTTGACGGGTTTAGTGAGTCAAATTCATGTTTTTCGATGTATATATCGTAATATAGGTACTCTGCGTTTAAACGCTAATGCCGTCCATTTAACACAAGTCTATTTAAATTATTTGTTATTTATCAAAACAAATTTAATACTGAATTAACTTAATTGGAATTAATAGGTCATGAAAATTTCAGTGTTGTTATTAATGTTGTTATAGAGGGTTGGCAAAAAGCTTCATACTATTACTCTAATAATTTAGGTTTGGTGTTTTTTAATGTGGTTATTGATTGCTTAATACGCCTTTTGAGGGTTGATTGGAAAGCGTGTGCTTTTTAAGGTTAAAAATGTTTTTTTATTAAACGGCCCTATCTCGCTTCCCTTAAAGTTACACGAAAAGAAATGTTTATGAAAATGGGCACAGTTACAAAAATCTAAAACGAACTTTAAAGTTAGTATAATAAATGGGTTTAGCGCCTAACCTAAACCGCTTGTCTGAAAAAAAACCTAAGGCACATAAGTTGTAGGAAATTTAATGTACTTTATTTTAGTATAATGATACTTTTCTCTAAAAGTGCGTAATTTTTGAGTTATAAGCAATAAACTAAAAAAATCATGTTTTTGCCAATTTTGAAATTTTTGTCAAACTTTAATGCGCTCTAGCGCCTAAACTTTTTGAAAGACGTAAAAACTTAAAACTATAATTTGTAGAAAATTTGATGTAGTTTATTTTTATATAAAAGCACTTTTCTAAAAAAGTGCTTAGTTCTCAAGTTATAAGGAATGAACGTACAAGATCAGTTTTTGGCCAATTTTAGAATTTTTGTCAAACTTTAACGCGCTCTAGCGCCTAAACTGTTTGGATGAAGTAAAACCTAAGAAATATAATTTGTAGAAAATTTGATGTAGTTTATTTTTATATAAAAGCAATTTTCTAAAAAAGTGCTTAGTTCTCAAGTTATAAGGAATGAACGTACAAGATCAGTTTTTGGCCAATTTTGGAATTTTTGTCAAACTTTAACGCGCTCTAGCGCCTAAACTGTTTGGATGAAGTAAAACCTAAGAAATATAATTTGTAGAAAATTGGATGTAGTTTATTTTTATATAGAAGCACTTTTCTCAAAAAGTGCATAGTTTTCAAGTTATAAGGAATGAACGTAAAAGATCAGTTTTTGGCCAATTTTGGAATTTTTGTCAAACTTTAACGCGCTCTAGCGCCTAAACTGTTAGGATGGAGTAAAAACTTAAGAGATATAATTTGTAGAAAATTTGATGTGGTTTATTTTTATATAGAAGTAGGTATTGTTTAAACAGACCCATTTGTTATTATTCTCTATTTTTTAAAATTCTAATTTCTATCAGGAATAAATTACGTAGTTTTACATTTTTTTGAAATTTGAGTGCGTGCCCTACTGTAACGCGATCAATATGGCCCGACAGAGGAACGAGTTCATTATATTGCCTATAGAAAGTACCCACTTTTAAATAAAAATAATGTATTTTTGGAATAAGTGGTGTAATGTTTGCTAGCTATTGGTCTATAATGATAATGGTATACAGGTAATAAACCTTTGGTTTAGTCCTCAAAATTTTACATCTATTGTGCAATGTGCAGTGCAGTTTTCGACAAGACTTTCTACACCGTGGCTAAAAGGATTAAACAGTTTTGAGAATAAAATAGGAAGTAAATTCTAAAATTTCCTACTTTTGGCCACCCCTGTGTAAGAGTATCGCTTTAAAGATAGCTGAGCTAATGAATTGGGTTATTTTTAAATATTAAAATATTTTTAATTTTCCGAGTAGTATTAAATTAATCAAGTCGTGTATATTTGATGAGTTATAGTTCAATAATCGATAAATCGATCGTATAGCTGACAGTAATAGTAACTATTTATTTGGAGTAATTTTAGGATGTACAGGTACTACAAATATTTTATCCTTGACACAATAGACAAAATTAACCTACTAGTGTAAATGTAACCCTGATCCTGTTGCTAACAACACTAACTTTTCAGTCAACTTATTAAACGCAAACTAAAACTATCTGCACGCAATTGCAGAATACGCCATTAATTAAAAATAAAATACTCGGCGCATAATTTATTTAAAGAAAGAAATATAATAATTTGTAAAAAATCTTAATTTTATTGAGGACGACAAAAAGCTCAACACAAAAGTATATTTTTATACAAAAGTAGGACAACAGAAAATTATCAATAGTTTCAAAGTCAACCCATACCGTTTGTAAGGAACAAGTAGTGTATAATTTTAATTTTGATTAATATTTAAATTATATTCTAAGGCAAGTATTACATATTTATTTTAATAAATATATCAAGGGGTATTTTTGGTGCGATCGATAACAAAATTAAAATGCGACCTTAAGAATTATTACGATTTTTCAGCCAAATTAAAAATAACATTTTCTAATGATAGTTCACCTACCTAGAGCGAAAATTGACGAATTTATTTAAAAAAAACAACAAACGAACGAGAATTTTCCGATGCAAGTTTTCCCCAGCAAACTCGTCTACACTCGATTTGACGAAAATAAAATTCGACTCCACCAAATTTTCTCAACTAGTGTGTTTATTACAATTAAACCAAACTTGGTTTCGGCACGAAAAAACACCTTTCACGCGTGTAACTTATACTTTAATGTGAAATTCAAATTTTTTTTCAGAAATAATCAATCAAAATGTCTCGAAAAAAAACTTTTCAAAACTTTTTCGTAACTTCTTTGTGTGGTTTTCAATACACCGAAGGTAACTGATTTGATTTTACAAATTTACGAGTAAAGAAATTTTTTTTAAATTTACCTTATTTTACTTACGTCACCTACAATATTTTGTAGTGTGTTCCATAAAACTTTTTTCTCAAATTCGCGGATCACTTGATAAATTAACTTTAATTTATTGTAGCGCGTAGTGCACCGGAAAAAGGCAACTGGATACTAAGGATAAAAGTTCCTAGACGCGCCACAAATTTATCCTGGCGCTGGCGCCATATCGCTCTATAGTTTAACCCTTTATGAATCTCCTATGTGTACTTTGAATTAAATAATTTTTCCTATTCTACATGCTTAACTTAAACATGCCATGTATTTAAGACTGTTCGTTTCAGGTTTTTATTTTTTATTTTTTTAGCCACATCCTTGAAAAAGGAATTTAAACTACACAGTATGCCCAAGCTACCCCTCTGCAGAATCTTAAAACCTGAAAATCTCATTCGACTCAACAACTAACGCTAATACAAGAAAGATAGTCCTCACGCAATTTTGAGCGGAAGGAGGGATAAAGTCTCAAATAGATTTTGTTAAAGATCGGATAAATCGCTTGAAGTGTTTTCAATTATTTAAGAAAGTTCGTATAAATAATTTGTTGCAAGGGAACTAGTGAGCTGCAACCCTGCAACACGTTTTATTGTAAATTAAATTTGTTCGCGAATTATTCTCGTGACTGAGGTTGAGGTGTCTGAAGTTTGAACAGTTTCAGCTAGAGCTTCTAACCAACTGACAACGAGCTATTAGCTAGACCTTACTAGGCGTATCTCTTTTCTATGCAGCATGAACAACACAGCGAAATGTACACGATCTTTTTATTTATGAAGGTATACTAACGATTAATGAAACTATCGGTCTATACACTCGAATATAAATCAAGGAGGTAGACAAAAGAGGAAGAATAATTACAAACGATTTTAACTAGTAGTTACAAAATGGTTTATACCTTGACAGCTGATGAATTGATGCTGAATTGCTTAGACGTGTAAAGGACATAAAGCAACATATAGTAATTAGATTAAGTGTCTTCTGAACTAAACACACTGTATATTGCAAAATATTTGTATGGCATAAACCGTTCTGGAATAATAACTTTTATTTCAACACGCAGCTCTCTTTGTATCTTCAAGACTCGCCCTGTAATCAAAGGGTTTTTTTGCCAAAAATGATTGTCCCGAATTACTCTTATAAAGGGCTTCAAAATGAGATACCTCAACCCTCAATACAACATAACGTTTTTTTGAACACGTTGATGACTCAATCTCAATCTCTCAGTAAGGGAGTATGGATGATGCTATAATTAGAAGAACTAGACTTAATTGTGGCTTCATCTTTAAATCTATACCGAAACGAAACAGTTCACAGTGGTGTGAGAAGGGGGGTGGAGGGGAGCAAGGGGACAACTACGAGGCGCGGACTAGCCAGGGGCGCTGAGCACTACAGCTTCCTGGGCCCCAGAGTTAAAGCAAGCCTGCGCTCTAGAGTTTTAGCAAGTCCGGGTTTCTCATCAAATTGGCTTGTTTTTATGAAACTTCTTTTCTAGAGACACATTAGTGATGGACTCGAGACGAGACGAGACGAGACTTGGGTTAGTCTTGTCTCGTCTCGAATGTATAAGCTCTATTCTCGTCTCGAGTCTCGTCTCGTCTCGTCTCGAAAAGTCTCGTCTAGTTTGATGAAGTCTCGTCTAGTCTCGAAAAGTCTCGTTAAGTCTCGTTTTTCAATTCCAATTATTAAATAATGTCAAAAACGCACTGAAGTTATTTTATTAGGTAATGAAGGTTTCCAAAAATAATTTCTAAGTTTTTGAAAATTTTAACCTGGGACCATTTTTCAGTTAAAACAATTTTTAGCTACACGAGTGGCTATTGGCTATACGAAACATGAAACTCATAAATTTAAAAAAGCCTTCGAATAGGGATTTTAAGAGAAACGAGTAGATGTGTTTATTATAAATACTCCAATTACTAATACACCCAAACACAACGCATTTCAAAAAATTATTGAGTTTTGTTTTGAGTTTTATGAATACGAATATGAATTGATGAATTATCTGAAAAAGTAAAACTTACGCATATTTTTGTGTAGGCAGTTTTACCTTGAACACTTCAAATACTTCTTTGAAATTATAATTTTTTTATAAGTTTGCGAAGTTATTATTCCCCGGAAAAATTAGGTATTCAAAAAAAAAGTTATAATTTCGAGACGAGACGAGACTTTTTTTGTTAGTCTCGTCTCGTCTCGTACTTTTATGGTCTCGTCTCGAGTATCGTCTCGTGCTTATAATACGGTCTCGTCTCGAGTATCGTCTCGAATTTCGAGACGAGACGAGACTAGTCTCGTGTCGTGTCCATCACTACTATCAATCAATAATACAATTCCTTAACTTCATTTTAAGCCGGTTGACCTCGAAAAATCAAAACTTTGGGCCTGAGGCGCTATCGCGCTATCATTTTTTAAAACTCATGGTGCAAAAGTATAGGTATGTTTAACGAAAGGCGGCAATTTATCTTTTTGTTCAGGGCAACGTAACAGCTAGAATCGGCGCAAAGAAGGACAAAAAGCTATATGCCCCTAGCGCCAATTATGCTCACTACGCCCAGTGCCGGATTAAGGTTTCCATAGGCCCTATAGGGCCTATAGGCCAAAAAAGCAGAATGTGCCTATTAAAAAAGTAGTCCGGTCCAGGGGCAGATCCTGGAGAAGAAACGGTCCTGGCGAATTAAATAGTGGAGGCCCCTAATTAAATTACTAATTTACTTATAAACGTTTTGCTGTTTTTCAACAGCATGGTCAGTGGTGTAGTTACATATTCAGTGATCTGGACAAGAAAAATCGGTCCGCCCATTTGGCTCTCAGAAGAGTTCTGAGAAAATTTCTCTTCCCAATTTTTATAATTTTGATCTTCCACGGGTTACCTAGCGCCACAAGCAATTTTTTTTTGAATTTTCAAGGTATTGGATTTATTTTTTATACCGGAAAATCTTTATTTGACAATTTCATAATTATTGTCAAGAGGCTATAAGCTACAAGCCTATAAGTTCTACGAAGTGATATAAAGTTAAAATAGTCGAACATGATGTAATATAGGCGCATTCAGGGAACTGTAGCGCTTCGTATAACAATTTTAGACGTAAAGCACTTTAATGAAAACTGCATTGTTTGAATGCAAGTGCTTTAAAATTTTCGCAATCATTGGTGGCCCATTTTCCTAAAATACCAGCGGCCCACCGGACTATCGTCCTGTAGCAGGATCCGCTCCTGGTTCGGCCTTGTCATTTAAAGTTGAAAAAGCCGATGAAGTTTTGGGCCCTCGACGTCTTAGAGCCGTAGGCTAGGGTCTATAGTTGGCCTATAGGTACACATCCGGCACTGGCTACGCCACTGACAATGCAAAGTCAAAGAGGCATTGATGACTGTTAATATTGATAATGGACAGCTCACTCTTTTAGTCTTTTTTGCCTTTTAGCCTTTTTTGAGTTTTTTGGGCCTGTCTACCTTTTTTCATCCACTGCTGTCTCGATTTTTAATCTTTTTTCACTTTTATGATCTTTTATACAAATAAATTTTAAAAATATCTTAATCTAAGACGATTAAACCGTATCCGTGTAAATTATGAACAGTTTAGTGGCATTTTGCAATCTTATCCCTATCTAACGATACGTGATATCGAATGTTTCACAGGCATTAGACGATTAAAGATTAAACCCATCTCAACTTGCGTTTTGGATCGTTACAGTAATTTTCTTTTGTAAAAATATAGACGTATGGGAGGTCTTTTTTTTCGTGCGACATGCTGTACCGAATAAATTACAAAATCGTTTTAAATTCAGTATCATCGAGTATTTATAACTGAAATAAATTTAATTCACAGAACAAACAAAAACGTAGCGGTTGCACAATTTTAAAATTTTCAATCATAAAACACAATGACTAAAGTAAAACCACATAAAATTGCTGCAAACCATTCACCATTTTATTGAATAAAACATTTACATTTTTGTTCAAGGGTCACATAAAACCTTGCTGTTAATAAGATGTGAGAGGGTCTTCTGATGTACAATGGTCAAATGATTTCCGCTAATCAAATACACTTCGGCGTTCTTTTGGCCGTACTAAAAGCAACGCGTTAAATTTGAATCGTAAAATGATAACAAACTTACCTTATCCAAGCCACAAACGTCATCTTTACTAGCAGTAAAAGGCCTCAACAAATTAATCTGTCCTTGAATTAATTGGTCAGACGGCTGATAATCTGCGACGTCGTCCAGATAATGCTTGAAAAGAGCCAAATTTTCGCGTAAGAAACTTTTATCTTCCTCATTAGACTCGTAACGTTGTAAAACATATTCGACCCTCGAGTTCCAATCTGATAAAGTGCTTAATCCTTTGACAATCTGTAATATTGCTTTATTGTGGGAGCCCGAAAAGTAATTAGTTAATTACCTGGGGGTTCGTTAGATTTAAAACACGACATAGGAGACCAATTTCGCTATTTGTACCTTCGCCCAAATGCTTGATAATTCCCTGAATTGTATCCGGAGCACCGTCGATGAGGAAAAGTTGGCACTGAATTTTTGGATACTTTTCTAAAAGTTTAGTTATTTCGATACCTAACGCTCCTCCGGAAGAAATTCCAATTACGTTGTAAGGTCCTGAAGGGTAGATTTCACGAATTTTCTAAAAAAAAGAAGTGAGTTGTGGTTAAAGTTTACGCCGTTAGGCTTACCTCCGCTAATTCGAGAGCAGTTTTTTTAATCTCCACGAAATGCGTCGGATAATTGGCACAATAAACGGGATGTAACATCTGACTCGCCAATTCCTTAACACCTTGTCTTCCAAACAAGCCAGGTATAACAAACAATGGTGGTACGTCGCGTACAACCCTCGGACATAACGTTGGTAATTGAATGAAATCGGGCTTAGCACTAGCAATTGCAATTTCTTCTTTTATTTTATCAATCGAATGCGGTAACAAATAAATGAGCTCTGAAAAGTATCGATTTAGCTAAAACGTTTTCAATTGAAAATTTCGCTTACTCTTGTACAAAGACTGCGACGATTCTTGCACGTCGTCGGTTAACTGATTATCGTTAATACAAACGTGATGAACTTTACATATCAAGATGTTATCCAAATTTTGTAAAATTATAACAAATTCGATGTTGCTCGAAGATTGAATGTGACTCGTGGCGAAACCGGCGTCGTGGCGTATCTTACAAACGCCTTCGGCGTTAGTCAAGAAGTTAACCAAGAGAGCTTTAGGAGCGGCGTTTCTCAAAGCCAAGTCCAAATACTGCACCGCTTTAATTTCGGAATTTTTGATAGTTGTGGATTTCGACGGTAAAACAAAAACGATTCCAACTGGCGCTAACGTTTTAACCTCGTTGAGAAGCTCTACGGCGCTCTCTCTGCTTTGAGCTTTGGTCGATGTTACGATTAGGTTCACGTTGAAGTACTGTTGGAGTAAAGTCAAACGGCGGTTAAGGTGAGTTTGTTGCGATTTTGAATCTGACGAAATGACAATTCTCCTGGCACCCCTGAAAACTAACCACTCGACGACGTCGGTCCAAGATTCGGCATTTCCACCTAAAATAGTCTCAAATTAGTTTTTTGTTTAGTCGGCAAATTTAATTTACCATAAATGAGATACGAATTCTTTGGGTCGCAGATATATTGTGGTGGTTTGTTAACGTAAAGTTTATCGATGGCCAAATTATTGGACAATGGGACTACGATTTTTCCAATATGATCCAGCTTTTTCAATTGTCTGCAATGCAACTTTTAGAAATGCGTCGAGCGGAAACTTTTATTAAGTTTACCTTAAGATCGCGTCGATGTCTTGATGTTTGCTAACGACGCGATTCAAAGGTCTGACGACAGTTTTTTCGATTCCGTATTCGACCAAGTCGTGCAATTTTTGTTTTATTTCCTTGGTAGTGTTGAAGACGTGCTCGGGAGATACGCCATGGAAGCTAACGTTTTTCAAAAATACGCTCATACCAATGTGGTTGTTCACTTCGACGTCCAATTTACCAATTTGTAAAACTTTGCCAAATTCAGCGACGCACCTCAAAGTGGCTGTTAGTAAATTACCGCCTAGGGTGTTTATCGTAACGTGAACACCGACCGAACCGGTTGCCGTCATAACGGCAGCTTCGAACGAAGTGTCACACGCGCTGAAAATGTTGTGGTCTCCCAACTGAGGAAATTATTTTTAATTTTTCGTTTTAGCAAATTTTGTGTCACTTACAAATCTGAATAGTTTCTTGAGGAAAGCTTTTTGCGTGTGCGAAGTTACCGTTGTGTAGACAGTACAACCGTACGAGTTGGCTATGGAAATGCAAGCCAAACCAAGTGCAGAGCAACCGTTGTGAATTAACACGTTCTCGTGAGGTGCAAGTTTACCGATATGAACCAGCGCATAATAGCCCTAATTCGACGGAATTAAATTAATAATTAATAAAATTAAAGTTTTTGTCTTACTGTAGTGTAAGCGCACGGAATTGTAGCGGCGTCTTGAGCAGTCCATCTTGCCGGAAACTCCCAATTTAATATTGGGTCTGGTACTAGTCTGTAGAATTCTTCGTCTAGGCGGGCTAGACCAGTGATTCTTTTTCCGTCGTTGGTTTTACCCGCGTAATCGATATTTCCTAATTGGTGTTTAAATTCGGGATTGTTGAGTATCACCGTCTCATCCAGAGGGTTGATTCCGATGCACTCGATCTGTACATTATCCACGATGTTGCTAAAATTACGAACAAAATGATTCAGATCGGTCAATAGTCTTCTGACGTTATGCGGATTTCAGTGACTCAAATAGGCTATCAGGAGTGCCTTTGTAGCTAAAAATCTCAAAATTTACTGTTTGTACTTTTTTTGTCTAAGGGTGGCTTTGGGCGACTTTAAACAATGACCCATGAAACATCCTTTGGTTATTTTAAACGATACTCCCTATTTTCCGTCCCTTAATGTTAGATGGTGAGATATGGGTGGAATTTTGAAGCAGATGGTTTGCAAACTACTAATTAGTATCTCTCCCCTAATTAGTATCTCTCCCTTTCCTCTACATTTTATTTTTATGCCTAAATTTCCTTAAAGTCGCTTGAATGGGCCAGTAAACGATTTCAATGCTAAACCTAATATTTCAGTTCTGTTGTGCATTTGCCTGGCGTTTCGCCCAATTAGAAGAGAGCAAATATGAGTTGTAGGCTAGCCACTGCTGCAGTCTTAAAACGGATAGATTTTACACTAAAATAGTCGCAACTAGATTGAAAAAATCATTAATATACATTTATTACAAGAAAACACGCAATGAAGTGAAATCGAATTTGACGTATGCTAATGTTTCAGCGAGAAAGATTACACGCTAAAAAATATTTCCCCGTGGATCAAACGACGAGGGTAATACAAATTCGGTTAAAAATTTATAGGGTCCCTATAGCTAGTAGGAAATTCAATATTTAAACGTACAAACCTTGTTTTTTGCGAAATATCCGATGACGCTATATCGTGCAAATCAATCGGAATGGAAACGTACGCAAACAACTGCTCATTCTTAATGATATTCAGTTTAAGATCGTTCTTAATTACACGTTGATGCAAACTATCCTTGATGTTGAACTCATTATGCTTTTTATCTAACGCAAAGACGAACCTAAAAGAGCCAAGTAATTCTCTAAACTGTAAACTAAGATTAATTGTAATCTTAACGTTACCTGACGTTATTAGTATTATCCAAAGTTAGGACATCTTGAACGAAATTCGTAATTCCTTCGGTGGGCGTTATGGGGGAACTTAAATAGACTCTTTTACCGGCAACTGTGTTAATCGCAGTTTTAAAACTATTAACCCAATTTAATCCTTCGCGCGATAAATCTTTAAAAGTTAAAGTGTCACTTTTAACGTTGATGATAACCGGTTCGATTTCGTTCGCCTTAAAAGAAAATTTGTAAAAATTTTCAAATTCAATTGTAGAAAATTACCTTTCGGACCAACGAGTACAAGATTCCGTTACAAGAAAATTGCGCAACTTCTGTAATTTCCTGACATGACAATAGTTTTTGATCGGTTTGGACCAAGATGAAGGCGTGCGAAGATAACAGTAGCTTGATGCAGTCGTCGTTTATTACGCTATTCTTCAAAACGAACAAAGATTCAGTTTGGGGAACGAGGACCTTTTTGGAATCGTTCACCGTCGTCAAGTTTGCCTACAAATTAACAATTTATTTCTACCCCCTAGCACCTATTAACTTAACCAAATCTTACGTTAATATTCGTGTACTTGCTCACGACATTTTCTATGTTCTTTTTCAAACTCGGATTGTCCGTTTCAATTTCGACAATTATAATACTATCCGAAGACCGATCGAAATTATTTAATACTATTTGGAGGCCTACCGTAATAACGCTTTCCATTCTCTAAAAGTTAACAATTTATATATACGACGGTTAAATTAAACTAGACACGCTCACGTTATAAATTTTGTTCGATAGTGGGGTTAATTCCACGCACTCGAACGAAGTCAGTTTGCTGTCCAGTGAAGAGGGTTTCGTCGTAACTCCAATTATTTGAAGTCCGTTCGTTGAAGATATTCCAGTCGAATAATTATATTCAACTTCTACGTCTAAAATGCAAAACGCGTATATTAAAATGGCCGTACGTGACAGTGTTTCATTTTACCGGTTGGCTCTGTCGGTAGTGCTTCGGGAGATATTGAAATTTTTTGGATTTTCTCAATTATTAAATCGGATTGATGGCGTTCTCCTTTTTGGAATAAAATTTGTTGTAACATGGCTTCGAAGAAATAGCTCCATTTATCATTCCAACGGATCGTGCTTATCGAACCTTGAAAAACTTGTTAACTAAATTCACGTATAAGGTTGGACAACTCTACCTTGCTCCGTTAACACTAATTTTTTGATGTATTTATATTCGCGACCGTATTTGTGACTTCTATGGGAGAATTCGTTGTAAACGTCGCCAGCCGAGAGTTCCAATGCATTTTCGGAAACGTCGAGTTTCGGAACGTCGGCAAATAATTTTTCGGCTTCTGGTGTTCTTAACTTACCGGTTACGATCAAGTCTTCTTCGTGAGAAACTTCGAAATGGCCACTTCCTCTCTGTATCATTAGGTACAAAGACGTAGTTCCTAAAACGCCCGATTAATAAATTAATTACTGCTAATCTAAGTCAACTCACCATGTTTAGGTGCAATGAGTGTTCTTAAGAAATGAACGTTCTCAAATATAACGTCAGTTTTTTGATTTTCGAGAGCGTTGGCTAGAATTTGGTAAATGTATCCCTAAAATCGCAAAAATAAATTTTACGTTGCAACACGCGACTCAACTCATACCAAATATAATGAAGGCGGGATAGTAATAGTACTTTTAATTTGATGTCCCATGAGGTGCTTAAATTCCTCGTCGGTTCTTAGAGAAATATCCAAGCTCATGACGTTCGTCATAAAATTGTGCTTATCTTCCAATCCGGAACGCCACTTTTCTCCATGCTCCCAATGAATTAAAGGAGTCAAACTTTTAGTTCCTCTGCTAACGGGATAAGTTATTTTTGGATAAAGGACCCTCGCGTCAAAATTAACACCGGTCAAATAGAGTCTAAAAAACAAATAATTAAAAAGTGCCCAAATTTAAGTTAACGACCCATTTACTTTCCAAAAGCACCCAACAAGGCGGTCAATCCATTTTTATTAGACTTTAGCGTGAGAGGAATGTTTGTACAATTTCCTTTAATCGACCGTTTTAAAATAGCTTGAAGCAAACCGTGAGGCGCAATTTCGATCAAGACCGCTTCTTTTGGAATATGTTTAGACCCTTCTTCAAACAAAACCGAGCTCAGCAGGTTATTCGTATGATATTCGGCCGACGAAGTTTTAGCCAAATCGCTATTCCACCTGTCTTCTGGGATCGACGTACTTATCCACTTCGATGTGCGTGGAAGGGGATTCGGAATAACTTCTTGTAAGTATTTTAACAAAAGTGGGCCAGCTGGTTGAATGTATTTGCTATGGTAAGCAATATCGGCTACGTTAACGAGACGAGCAAATACGCCTTTCTCCTTGAGCTCGTTCACGAAAACTTCCATATCTTCGGCAGGACCAGAAATTGTAGAACTGTCGGGGCCGTTATGGCAAGCTACTTCGATCGTAGGTGGGCATTGATCTTTGATTTGGTTATAACCCATACCCACGGCGGCCATCATTCCTTTGATGAGGCTCGCATCTAATGAAGCTTTTCCTCTAGAATAAGCGGATAGGATCATTTGTTCTGCGCTTAAACAACCGTCGGCGTAAGCACATCCTAGTTCTCCTACGGAATGCCCAATTATGCCGTCTGGGACAATACCAAGCACCGTCAAAACGTCCGTTAAAGCGATCTAAAGGCGTCTAATTAATAAACGAAACATTTTTGTACAGTCGAAGGAATACCTGCATTGCGGCGATTCCAACAAAGGAGTGCAAGATGTTATCAAACATTTTTGGGTCGTCTTCGGTTAAAATTTTGAGTAGATCGACGCCTTTGGGCTCTAATATTTTGTGACACTTATGGATTGATTTTGCAAAAATTGGTAACTGCATCAAGTCGCACGCCATTTTACACCACTGACTACCCATACCGGAGTAAACAAACCAAATCGGTCGTTTATTACCTGGATAAAACTACAAAACAGCGTTAGCAATTTTAGAGAAGTTGAACTTGTCGAAAGTAAGTACCTCAAATTCCGTTTTAGAGTCTTCGGTTCCATCTAATACTGCATATCCCCGGTATAAATGCCCAGTTATTCCTTGTTTAAAAGTATCTTGAATTAAACCGGCGTATTCGTCGTCAATTTTAGTTTCGGCTTTCAACTGTATCGAATTAGTTATAAATGAGGGTTTTTCTAAATTTCGAATTAACTTACATAATTTAAAATTGCTTGAATTCCCTCTTCCGTTCTAGTGGAAATTGGAATCAAACGTGGTAAATCATCGACGGCTTGTTTTTTAATTTTTGGATTTCCTTTAAGCAAAATATGCCCATAGGAAGAAGATACGCCAATTCCATTGATAGCCGCTAAGCCTGAACTCCATTCCCTGTTTTCGGTAACAACTTCAATTTTTCCGTCGCGAATCGAAGTAATGTTTGGATTTGGTTTGTTATAATTAAGAGTCGCCGGAATTACACCGGCCTCCATGGCAATAAGTACTTTGGCTAAACTGACGAAAATTGCCGAAGCTTCCGCGTGCCCGGTGTTTGGCTTAACAGATCCTACTAAAAGAGGATTTAATCGATCTTTGCAGTAAACTTTATCGATCGCTTGCAATTCGGCTTCGTCGACGCTCTAAAAGTAGGTAAGTCGAGTTAAACGACATTTTAAACAAGACGTCCGCTTACTTTGACGCCACATCCGTAACATTCAACAAATTCGACGTCTCTAGGATCGACTTTAAGGTCGGCATAAAAATCGTGCATGAAGTCTTGCATCGCATCTGTGTTAATTGCTCTAAAAGTTCCATCGCGATCTCCGTTGTAATGGGAGTTAATGCCGACGATTGAAGCGTAAGCTCTTTTGGCGTCACAAGCTCTTTGAATGTACATAACAATAACGCCGTCAGCTCTTACGTAACCGTTGGCTGGAAAAATAAATTTAACGTAAAATTCAAGAGCGAGTAATTGGATTACCCTCGGAATCAAAGGCTCTGGTTTGACCATCTGGTGAAACTAGGCCCATGTCGTTGTAAAGCCAAGAAATTTCTGGATGTAAAGATAAATTTGCCGTTGCAACGATGGCAGATTCGCAGTGTCCTTGGCTAATTGTATCGTAAGCAGCTTGTAAAACTTCGATTCCGTTCAACCAATTGTTATCGTAGGCGCAACTCGGGCCTGGAAAATTAAGTGATCGTATTTTGGGCAAAAAGGAAAGTATGTGAGAGTGCACCTTTCAAGTTAAGCCAGTAGGATACCCGGTTGGACATCATAGATCTGGAGTGACCAGTCACCCCAAATCCACTTACGATGGATTCGTAAAACAAATTGTCATTCTCTCCAACAGAAGAACCGGTGTAGACTGCTACTTTCTTTCCTCTAATTTCGGCCGGGCTGACACCTGTATTTTGAAAAATATAATTAGAGACGATTGTTTGGCGCGTTAAGAATGATTATTCGTGCCTGCATCGATTAAAGCCTCAAAGGTTCGTTCTAATACGTGACGTTGCATAGGATCCATGTAATTGCACTGTTCTCTGTGAATTCCAAAATAAGACGTATCGAAGAACTCGATACCTTCGTTAGTACCAAGCGCGTTCGATACACCCATTTCGTTTTCTTTCCAACGAGTTCCCACCAAACACTCATTCTTTAACAAAGCGGCTTTAAATTCTTCTAAATTGTTGCTCTTGGCAAACTTTCCGCCAATGCCAGAAATGACAATTTCGGTATCGTTTTCAAACTTCATAGTTATAAATTGTTGGATTGCTAAATTTACGTTACAGTTAGCAATTAAGGGTATATTACAATGTAGGTATATCAATTTTACCTCAAGCTAAATATTTAAACACAGAACAAACACCCACCAAAGACTAAAACAACGCTACCTTAGAACGTCGTATTTATACAAAGGAATTGGATTTGCATGTATTAATACGAAAGAATGGATAATATACTTTTTATAGTTAATAAGGGAATTGATGTGAAATGAATAATTAACCTTGGCTGGTGTTTGATTTAATTTATTTGTTTTTCAAAAGAAGAGCTTACTATGTACTCAGGTACACCGATACGGGTAAAAAAGTGTTTGCCAAATTTCACACCGTTGGATTTGAAATTTAAATAAAAGCGAAAGAACTTATCGTTTCTATTGAAATTTGGATTGAACCGTGCAAAATTTCCAATTTAACAAAAAGTCATTATAGATCAAATCTCACGAAAGCCATCTAATCCATTCGAATGTAAATAGTGTACTGCGTATGTAAGCTGTGCATTTATTGCATAAGTAACTTGAATCTTGAATAATATCAAGGCGCTTTAATTTATTGTTAAGTAATTCGAATTAAATTAGTTTTGAGGGTTTGTTGTAAATTGGGAGAAAGAGCGAGTTTTGAAATTGTTTAATTAATTAAATTCGGATACGTGGATTGTTGACGTTGCCTCGGCTTATTTAAATAATTATATTTTGATTGTAACCTTTATGTAACATTTTACATTTATTTTTAAAAAGAGGGTTACAATAATACACTTTAAAATGTATATGGTATTTGAACTTGAATCTTAATTGTTAATTATTCATTAATACGTGCATGCATAAGTTGAAACTATTGTATTCATTTCTATAGGTGTAATCAGAATTTTGAATTATCATTAAGGAGGATGTTATACAAAACGTTTAGTTAATGAACTTCTAGAATGTTCTTGAACCTCGAATTTGAGAAAGTTGCAAAAACAATTAGAAAAATATCAAATAAGGATAATATACACGGTGAAAACTTGAATCTTGATCATAGGATTTAACATGGGAAGATAAACTTTTGTAAATATTGGCTCCCCTAATTATTTTACAGCAAAGTAATAAACAACATTTTTTTAAAGAATAAGAAGCTTCTTCTGATACAGTTGTAAAATTTTTAATTAATTCGTGTTTTGGAGAAAATGAAGGAAAATTATTCAGTTAATAACTTTTTCTCGCGTTAGCCTTGATTTTAACGCACGTCAAATTTTCTTGCTATTTATTTTGTAATAGTAATTTGGAATGAATTATCAAGGCTAACACGAGAAATGATTATTTGGAAGCTTTTTATTTTTTAAAAACTTTTTATTCGGTATTTTGCTGTAAAATAGTTAGGGGAGCCAATATTTACAGAAGTTTGTTTTCCCATGTTAAATCCTATGATCAAGATTCAAGTTTCCACCGTGTATTACAAAATGGAGACATGAATGCATCGCTTAAGCTTTTGATTGCGATTTTGGACTTCGCCAGAAGAGGAGAAAAGTAAAACTTCCTCGACTCGACTAGGGCTTCGAACCAAAATCAAGGTGGTAGCTTATTTTCTGTTTCTGTCTTATCTATACATAAGCGAGCTACAAAGCTGCAGTTTGAAATTATCTGCTTGGACTCCTTGGGCTGTATTTAAGCCATCATAGAGCTCATTTCGTGTATATTAAGTCTCAAAATGTTTGATGTAAACCCATTAACTAATGAAAACTTCAAATGAACTCTCAATAATTATTACAATCTACTTCAAGTTAGGACACTAATAACCTGGGGCTGCACAAAACTTTTTCAATATTAATTAATAACGTCTTAATCTCCAAAAAGTTATTGTTAGTTATATTAGAAATGACGAGTAAGCTATTATGAACGAATCGTTAATTTGAAAAAGAAACGAACAATTTCATTACAACCTGTGTGTAGGTATTCGATATTCAATATAATCCGTCAATCAGATCTAAAGTTAATTGAAGTTTAACTAATTAGGAGTAGGTACTAAATACGTACTTTAGTATCATTAATTATAATTTTTGTTTCAGTTCCACGTCGTTTGCTCGACGAAAGTGTCCACAAAGGTGTAAATATGTATGTGAATTTCCACTATTTGTCATATTGAGTATCTCCTTTTTGTTTGTAAGACTCGTGCTGAAAAAAATTAAGTACGATCGCCGAATTAATCAAGCTAGACTAGAACTATTAGCAGGCAGTCAATTAACCCTACTGTCGTTCACTATCAAAAGTAGGGAGTAGGAAACAAACTTTTCGATTTATCGATATTTTATCAATTTGTATATTTATATTGTATTTAACAGTGTAAAACAAAAAGTAATAAAGTGGTGGGTGTAAGAGCCAAGACTCTGAAGCCATTTAAAAAATTAGAACATTAAAACTAGCCATAATAGCTAACGCTTCCCAAGACTTCTTTAGACACTTGGACTTCCGACATTCCATAACTCCCATAAGTATTAATTCTCCTTGGTATTCGTGCGACGGACTTGGAAGAAAGTATACGATGAGCATTTTATTTACCTCACACAATAATCGAACTTCGTGTAATAATAGAGTAAATGGTAATACCCTAAGAATTAATGATTATGAACACTTATTTATGACAATTCTCGAAATAGAAATTCAAATCAATGAATACAATTCCCTCATTTATAATTAAAACACTAGATAAGTGGTGTCATTAAGCCATTCAAGCCCGTTAGTAGTGTGAAAAACGGCAATTAATTAAACTTGTGGCAGGTCGACATCAAAAATGTTTGAAAATGAGGCAGGCGAATTCTCCCAGACCTCTTTTATTAGTAAATGGAAAATCAAATAGGTCGGGGGGACCGTCCAGTGGATAGTCCATATCAATTTACATAAAGTCTGCCAGACAATAAAAAAGATAAAAAAATAAAAATGCAAAGGAATACTACAGCGATGTATCTTACACGAACAAATGACACCAAAATTCGTCCGATTAGAACCATAAGAACAAAACAAAAGTTAACTATTATTAAAAGTTGCTATAGTTAACTTTGAGGCGAGTAAGGAAAAAGGTGTAAATCGATTGGAGCAGCGATAAAATATTAATAAAAATAACGATTTTTATTCACACTTTATTAAACAAAAAACAAACGTAAAACATTTTTTATCTAAATATGTATATCTTAAACATCTTGATTATGGAAAGAACAATAGACGTGCAATATCTAAAATTGTCTTTTATGCATCATACATCTGTATATAACATTTTATTGCCATAATGTTAATACTACACACAAAAAACAGTATAATACACGAAACAAGAAATATAATAGATAAGCTGTTACTCATCTCATAATACGATATGAAGTTACTTTTTTTAAACGATATGCTACAATTATTGAGCAATTTTTATTATTATTTTTTTCAACACATAAAGATATGCAAAATTAAATTTATTAACGAAGATATGTACTAGAGATATATATATATTTCTGATTTAATGAGTAACAGCGTGCAACTAGTGCTAATGCCACTGGGACAGTCGTGTTGTGTTCCATAAGCAAAAAGCTCTAAAATTGTAGCAATACATACATGTTTATAATTGCATTTTACAATACCCTATGTTATTATGAACATAATCTACATACCATAGCAAAATTTACCCTGAAATACATTGCCAATAATTTTAAACAATTTTTGGTATAACCTTTCTTCATTGGCTTAAATTAAAATTTCATTAATCTCTAAGACGAATCACATAACTATAGATGATGAGAATACATACTAGAAGCAATAAATAAATTTTGTTCGGCTCTTAAAGTACAAATAAATATTGAGCAATCTTAATTTAATTTCGCTTTTATATAAAGCTCGTATAAGCGTTTAAAGGATGAAATAAATAAGAACTTTGGTATCTAAATAACACGACTATAAATCTCATATAAACAATACTGATGTTTTGTCTCGTCGAAAGACATATTTGAAATTCTCTTTTTTTTACAGCACTAAATACACAATCTCTTATATATTAATAAAGACCCTGTTTCGATAAAGGCTTTAACTGATAGCTTTTTCTAGCTGATTGCAAGTAGACAGGATTGAATAAATTAAGGCTTTTAAAATCAGCCATCGAATGGGATAAACTTTTGTGATTATTTATGCCAAATTTGGCATTACTCTAGCAGTCTCCCTTTTTTTTAATCGAGAGACTAAAAGTGCAAAAATTGTAAATACTTTCTTCTTATTAGCACAGTTTAAATTGGTATAAACTATCGTATGCATATTCCGAGTGCATTTTATAAACGGCACCTAAATATACACAAAGCTAACAATTGATTGCCTGCACAACACGACAACTATGAGATAGCTCGACATTAAGGCCCCTGCTAACTCACTACTCGAACTAAACGAGTTAGGGCAAGCCAACACACATTTTATTATTTTACCCTCTCGTTACGATTGAGTATTGCAATACTACCCAATTAAGCTTGCAACTGTAGCTAGTACCGACTTTCTAATAACTAACTCTATCTGACCCACGAGTCGTTAATAAATAACTTACTTAACACGAACTTACTTCTACTCATATTTTTAAAAAAATTATAAATAAATATTCCTATACTAACGTAAACATACAGAGTGCTCCATTATATCGGTAGGTTGTTTGTAAATTATTCCATTTACTAATCGAACACGCTGTATGTAAAATTTTGTACATTATCGAATTTTAAATCCGCTAGTCCAAAATTTGGCACTGTTAATAATTTTTTTTAAAACGTTATATCCATAAAAACACTCATATATAAACACAAAGGGATAACAATAGATTGTCCCTATTTATAGTCAAACGTTTAGATCGAATAATAAAATACACCAATAACTTGTTTTTTGAACATTAAAAATGTCAATAATGAACAAGACTAGAATAAGTTTATCAATACTATCTATGTAACAAGCCAGTGTTTTAATTAAAATTAATTAAAAATCAAACAGAATGTTTTTTAAATATACGTTTGACGTATATCTAAACCACATCCTGTATATTATGGAAATTAAAATCGTTTTTAATTAATATAGTTTGATATTGGATATGTTTTACTATTTTAAGCCAAATACTTGGCAACTCTGTGATTAGCTTCATGAGACAATTTTTGATTGCTACTTCAACAGTCAAGACAAGCCATACAACAAATAAAATTGCGCGAGCTTCTCATTTACCGATAGGTAAATGAGAACCAGCAGTCTACTGTTAATTAAGTAACAGCCGGTTCTGGGCTAAAGTCCTATTTAACTGTTTGTAGGAAAAACAATTGAGTAGAATTATGTTTTACGTAAGAAATTTTTTCAAAACTTATTCGTAGACTCTAGGGGTGCCCATCGGCCCCTTCCGAGTCTAAGCTTGAAAGAATTAAAGAGCGATAAATTGAAACTTTGGGGGTCTCGCCTCTCTACGAGACGAATCCCCAAGCTTAAGAGCCAAGCCTCAACAGATCACAGCGTGGTAACTACTCTACCGAGTACAACACCCTGCCAGGTACGTAAGTCGTCTACAGACGATTCAGAGTTCCAACATCCACGACTGTCAGACCGTCAGAGACTGGACGATTTCGCGCGAGAATCCCGCTATTGTCCTGGCGTCCTAAAATACGGCAATCGGGCTCGTTATATATTTACTATCGTTAAAATAATTGAAATAGCGTAAATATTGAAGTTGCCCGTACTCTTCTAGTTTAACTTCTAAGTTGGAGGACACCCTGTATTTGTAGTAAAAGGCGCGCAATTAGTGTGTTTCGCGTTTCTTTAAATGCACGTTTTTTATGCACCTACGTTATTTTATCTTCATTTGGTCATAAAATCCTCAATTGATTTTAAAAGAAAATTATCGATTCATTAAAATAACAGTTGGTACAACAAATGTCAAACACTAAATTTAACGTTGAATTAATTGGTATAATTAATCGCCACATTAAGTTTAATGCAACTTTTGTATGATCGTCTGTAAGCACAGACCGAACTATAAGAGCTAGAGAGCTGAAATTTGACACGATGGTCTAGTTAGAATAGTAGATCCAGGAAATTACAATTCAGATTTATAGTCCATTTGTGTACAATCTTCACAGCCGAAACTATAAGAGCTAGAGATGAAATTGGAAACGATTGTATAACTTGGATAAAATTTGGGTCAACCTGTATAGGTTTTATGTAGCTTCAATTAGTGCGGTTTTCTAGTTTTATTTCTTTAAAAAAATAAAATGAGAAATCGTTTTTATTTAATGGCACTTAATGGCTGCATTGTTGTATTATAGTAGTAGTAGTATACATAAAGCTGTATTGCCCCCAAGTCAACCTCCCATTCACTCAATTTAAGGAAAATTTCGGACAATTTTCCCTTCAAAATAGCCAAACTATTCAATCATTTTCGCTCTTATTTTTGGTCCGTTTTCTTTCAAACTAAGGTTTTCAATAAACCTTTTTTAATTTTTATTTTAAAATTTAAAGACGTTTCAACAAGTGTGTGAGAACTCAATTACTTATATAAAAATAGCGGTCGTCACTTAAAATTTTCAGTTATTTCAGTTTCAATTTGATGCCGTGAAGACACGCGCTAATTTTATTTGTTTATATTTTTTGACCTATCTTTACTGCGCCGCGTGTAGGTGAAACAAAATGTACTTTTTGAGGCTTCGATTCTTTAAAAACGAACGTTCAAAATTAAGTGAAATAGCACCGTAATCGAGTGTAATTGCAAAAAAAAGCAAAAATTGCCTCATTTACAACGACTAAACATAATTTCTAAAGCAAACTTCTAGTTTGAAAATATACTTGGGCTTTTTAAGAGAAATTAAAAATCTTATTCTAGATTAATATTGCTGTTTAAGCAACATTTTGTATATAAACGTGATCACAGTATGCTAAACAGTAAACTGCACTTAATAATGCTGTTTCTCTTGTATTAAATACGGTTATTTAAAAAGAGCATTCTGTGAATGATAAAAATTAATGAATTTGGTCACAACGATTAAAATGTACTTAATTACATATTTATAGGTATTTTTTTGGCACAAAAATAAATTTGGAAGATGTCGAATACTATTTGAAAATACTTAATCCACAGCCCACTATTAAAAAATTAATGAAAACACATCAAACAATATTCTACTAACAACACTTAACTATAATCACAAAATACAGTCGTAAATATGGATTAAATGTAAGCTAATATAATTTGAATCCATATTAAAAACAACTGCCAGATCACCTCGACATTTCATACGATTAAACTAAAAATTGTGAAGCAGTTAAATAATTTATGACTGGTTGCCTCTTAATTTTTAACAATTACAACAATAACATATTTAAAAAAAGTTTCAAATAAATAAAAAAAAATTTCGAGC
Source organism: Malthinus flaveolus (assembly GCA_950108345.1). NCBI lineage: Eukaryota > Metazoa > Arthropoda > Insecta > Coleoptera > Cantharidae > Malthinus > Malthinus flaveolus. The sequence goes on from OX467286.1 coordinate 7,064,055, forward strand.
AATTTCAACAGTCCAATGCAAAAATTCTGCATCTAATATTATTAATATATAAATATCCTTATATAAAAAATTAAAAATAACAAATCTTTGGCTTGTTCCCATTACCAATCTTGTGTTTGTTTGTATTTTTTTTATCCATCAGTGGTGACAATATTGTCAATGTTTGTGATTATTCACATATCATAATATATCATTTGTTGACTCGTGTTACCTGAATTATTATATGTAATGGGGATCTGCTGATGGTAACAGATATTATCCCCATACCAAGGAAAGCCTAGTTAGTGAATAGGAGCCTTCACAATGTGATTGGGTGCAATGTAATGATAACCTGGCATTGGTAACCCTGCAGTTTCCATCGATATCCTAACAAACAAAAACGAATTAATAAAATATTTTACCATTTAAGTGCATTTAAAAATACGTGCAACGAGTTTTACTTCATAAAACGTCCTAACAATAACAAGCAATTATATTAAAAACAATAAAAATAAAATGATAGAAAATTAACGTTAATATGAAGAGGATTTTAAATGCACCGTTAATTAATTTTAAAAAGGACTCGACTATTTGATTGACAAGGAAACATCGAGGTTCAACATTTTTTAGAAAAAAATTGAAGTTCGTCAATAATACAAAATGAGTCAAAAGTCAAAACACATTTTAATTTAAAACATAATATAGCTCTTGTCGATCTTTCAGTTTCAGACAAAACGAAAAGTTCGATCGAACTGTAAAATTGCAAAAAAATTACTTTCTCATTTTGTATTAGAAGCGAATTATTAAAATACACCAATTTGAGGCAAAATGGTGGGACTATTGGATGGTTAAGCTTACCAGGATCCCAGGAATGTGATCTTCTCGCCTGGATAAATGATAAGGCACTTGGTCTGTTAATGTAGCAGGCATAGGACGGACATGGAGCACGTATAAACCATTTTTTTTATATCATAACTCTCTTTCTTACATTTTAAAATGAAACTTAATCAAATGTGAAGCATAATAATCGTAAATAAACTCAATTGACAAAAAAAATTAACAAAAAAAACTTCGTACAACTATGAATTTGTATTAGCAAGTTTCAATCGATACACATTATTATAATTGGATCACACTAACATAATTTGTAGACAATAAATTACACCTAAATAAATCTAATAATAGAATTTTCTTTATTGATTGCAAGTTAAATTTCCTGAACTCTCTTTTTTTTCTACAGAGTACTATTTATTATATTTAGACCTAACACACTTTACCAAATATTGAAAGTAGAGAGAATAAAAGAAAAAAAAATTAGTGTGATATGTCACAAAAATCTTATTTTAATTTTGTACAAAACTATGAAATTATGTTTTTACATCGAAAACATAAATCGTTTGTTCTCAAAATGAAAATTTATAAAACTGCACACTTCTAAAAACTAAAATAGCATTAAATACGAACAATTTTTAAAAGCGTGCCGTAAAATTTTCTACACATCATATGGTCCACTATGTATACGAGTAGATCTAAAAAATGATACCTACGCCTATTATAGTTTTTAAATCTAATCAAAATGGATTATTAAAATAATAAAATTGTAAAGCCAAAAAAATAAAATCTAATTCTAAAATATGCGTGTAAAAAATAATATAAAATGTTTATAGGTAAAAATTAATTAACATAATTTGTAAATGTAGGATCGTTATTAACTTAATAAGGATTAAACTTGTTGCGTTCGTTCTTGATTTTGGAACCCTCCGAAGGGCCTCCACCACCTCCAGGAGAACGTAGGCGAGGAGTGTAGCTCTTGTGGGTGCGATGGACTCCTGTGGTCTGAACAGGGGGAGCACCACTCTGCGCACCCAACAACTCCGTAAGACCGCCTAACGCGCTAAGGCTAGTTAACGCATTAAGTGCTCCAGGTTTGGTTAATAGTTGGGCGAGCGGAATGGCACTAGCCAGAGGATTGGCAGCGGTGGAGGACTGGCTTGATCCACCAGTGCTAGGAGAGTTTTGGGCCTCAAGGTTAGCTTTCTGCAGCTCAACACTAAGGAAACACATAGAAAATAGGATTTGTAATGATTGCAGCGAGCTACGGTATGGGGGGAAACTTTTTTATTTTTTAAGATTCTTTTTGGATTACATCCGGATAGATTAGGCAAGATTTTATTATTATTTGTGGATTTTATAAGCCAAACATTTTAAATACTATTCGAAATTCTCAAATTAAGATGATCGATAAGTAGCTAAGAAGTACGCCAGTGCGCAAACTGCTCAAGTTTTTCTCAAAATTTCGTATAAGCATTTAAACGTAAAAATAAATTAATGAGAGGTATTTACAATGAGAAAGAATACGTATTACTTACTTGGGATTCAAAAAAAACACGAAACTTTTTAAAAAACAAATTTAAAAATTCACTCACCTCATGTTAATAAGATACTGTGCCAACGCTACAGAATCTGGATTTCCAGAAATTGTAATTGTACGATCGGTAACGCCATTCTCGCGATCGTCACAGTTTGAAATACGAATCATCGCACCAGAAATTTGACGAATTTCTGCAATTTTTGTACCACCTTTTCCAATAATGCAACCAATCAATTCATTTGGAACAGTCATTTCGTGTGTTTGTGTATTTGAATTTTGTTGATTACGCGAATTTGAAGTTCTCAACTGTGAACCTGCTAGTGCTGCCAATGCTGTAATACACAAAATTTATCAAAATACGCCCATTATTCTCAAATATCATAAAAGTAGAGTTATTCAATCTGTACAGTAGTCTTGTCTGTTATTTTACAAAGTATATCGTCACAAATAAAATGTCTATATGTATATACAATCCTAAAAAGCTCATGACCTTTTGGTGATGGCTTACCTGCAGGATTAAGTCCTCCCGTATTGGCTGGTGTTAAACCTCCTAAACCTAAGGCTGCCAAACCTGCTAATGGATTTTTTCCAAGAGCACCAATCTGTAACAAAATATAAATAACGCCCATTTAATTTTGGTTAATACTTTATTAATTTAATTCATTCTGACCCTGCATAATTATTGCACTATCTTTTTAAGAAAGAAAACCTAACTGCAGGTTTCTTAAGAAACACATTTTTGTCTTACGGTTATTCTAAAAACATTTAATTCGTGCAAAACTTTAGGGTAGACTCTTATACAACTCTGAAGGGCGCTAAGGTATGGACAAGTGGAAAAAACAACAAAACGAGGTTTCCTCATTCAAATCTTGTAATACAATAATGTTTCTCTTGTAAGAATTAATCGCATGGTAACCTGTACCACCTCCCTTTTAATTTGAACATGCATGACTCGAACAAATTGTTTAAGCTTTTAAAAAGCAAAAGTCTGCGCGAATCTTTAAAATATTTTACACTTAAACGCAAGCAAAATTTAAGCAGCTCGGCCGTGTTCGAAATTAATTCACTTGTACAGAGTGCAACTATTACATAATTACAAAGCTGATACTAGTTTAGTGTATACTTATGCAGAATACAGAAAATTTGCAACAAAAAGGCACGTTACACAAATTACACATAAAGCCAAACATGCATCTAACGTATGGGCAAAGGACGACACTTAAGACATCACTGATTTGTCCAATAAATCGAACAAAAACGACACACCTAGTAAGATTTGGGTCCATATATGTACTATGTACTGTAGGGGAGGGAGGCTGGGGTGAACCAATACGATCAACTTACATCTGGCATCAGATGTGTGGGTGGCAGGGCAGCCTGCAAGTGTCCGTTCTTGAGCGACTCGAGTTGCATAAGTGGTGCTGAAGGCGCCACGGCGCCAGCCAGCGGATGGCCGAGGGGCAATTGGGAACAAAGGGGAGGCATTATCGAACTACTTACGTCTGTGTGGGCAGGAACGGCGTAGTTGCCTTGGATGGTATAGGCTTGTCCGCCAGCCAGGATCACGGGGCCACCCACTTGGGGTTTAGGGCGGTAAGGTATGGTTGCTCCTTTGGGAGGGGACTGAAACAACAAACACAAATTATAATTTTATCGATGGCCATTCGTTTACCTATTTACCTCGAGCATAACGGTACAGATGTGGTAAATGCACTGTGTGATAGCTTCGGCCGTACCAGATATTGTAACCGCTCTTTCGGTCGAATTTGGTAGCATTTCTGAGGCGACTTGTATAGATGCACCAGTTACTTCGCGTATTTCTTTAATTTTAGAACCGCCTTTACCAATTAAGGAACCACATTGACTTGCAGGTACGATGAGACGTAGAGTTATCGGAGGGCGAGGTACACCGCTGCTACCGCTGTTTATTTCCTGGAACTGGGAACACCACTGAGGGAGTCCACAACAATACATTGCCACATTAAGAAGTGCACATATACACACTAGACAGGATTATTAGTAGAATTATCTACACTAACAGGTAACAAGCTTAGCTACAATGGCGACGTTAATTTTGATTTGATCCACTACACAAGAAAGTAAATTTTTCAACAGTTATATACTTTATGCAAGTTTGGATGACTGGATTGATGCACTTAAAAGAATTCAAACAGTTTTATAAACAAAGTGGGTCACAATTTAAGCCGGTCCATGTTTCGTTTCGAGTATTGTTAGTCTCTTGATGTTTTTCATCTGGGTACAGAATTCAAATCCTCAAAATAACGTTTTCAATAGACATGAAGGCAAATTGCCCTTCCATAGTGAATTATCACCGAATAAGAAAGTCAGGATGTGAAAGGTAAGTAGTCAAATTCTGCAAGAATTTGCATTTCACAAAACAATAAGTAATTTTGAAAAAACGTAAGTCACTGTGGTCGAATATCCAAGATGAAAAACATGAGACGACACGTATTTAATGACATCTTAGAAGAAACTCGGCATACAAAAACTTTCCAACAGAACATGGGTCGACTTCTCGACTATATGGACAAGAATTAAATCAACTGCAGTCAAATATTCATCTAATTAATAAACGTTAGATACAATCGATGCAACATTAAATTAGATTGTTAGTTATTGACAAAAATAGATGCAAAATTAATGCAAAGTAACTCACCTCTTCAAATTTTTTACATATAAGAGTAAAAGCTTTAAAAATTGAACTTGTTAAACCAGTTACAGTGACTATACGCTCGGGACACGATCCATCTGATATGTTAATTTTTGCTCCAGACTAAAATCAAATTTATTTAGACATTCGAGATTCCCTTAATTTTGCCAACTTTAAAACTTACTTCTTCTCTAAACCGTTTTACAATTTCCCCCTTTTTTCCAATAATGCTCCCCACTTCCTGCAAATTAAAAAAAAACTTTAAATTTATAATTTAGCTAAATTGGTGCCAATAAATGGTTCATTAGCGTACGAATCTTTAAAAGAAGTACAAGAATATTAGTAGATAAAGAATGTGTTGGCAATCAGCCTACAGATTGACCTAAACTGTAATGCTTTGTGAATAGATAATTTAAGATTAGCATATCCTATTTTGTCTACGCATAAACAACTCTCGAATAAAATTAACTCGCATTTTTTTCTTAATTAATTATGTCAACAAATATTTTAGGTTAACGTAGTAAACGATGCAATTGTTTTTACCTTTCCTTGCATGATAAGTCGAATCGTGAGTGTAATATTGGGATCATCGTTTAATGTAGCTTTATCCAGATCCATTTTGTATAAAAAGGGAACAGGGCTTAGATAAGGTAAGTAGGTTCAGTTCTGCAACAAAAGGAAAAATATTATTACAATCACTTAATTTTTGCCTTAAATTTATTGATGAGCATTCTTTTCAAGTTTTTATAGTTGTAGGTGAAAAATACATGGCCGTTTATGGTAAGACCAAACATGGTATTAAAAGCCAAATAATACGTGAAATATAAACAAAATGTAGTTTACGACCTCGTTAACAATATTATTTAACTTAACAATTAAATGCTTACACTAATTAAAATTATTGAAGAGAATAAAAACTAATAGTTTAACAATTAAAAACGATTGGTGTTGCGTCTCACTGAAAGTCCACGTGTTTACTTCACGCGACAGTGCTACCAACCTATAATCAATACTAAAATTTGCTACTTAATGTTAATTTGGCGGGTTTCAAACTTTACTTTTTTATTTTATTTAAAAACCGGTGTTATAAACAAACTTTGAACTTTGGAACTTTGAGTTTCAACAAGAATTTAATGCATAAAAGAAACAAAAATCAATCATTTAGATGCAATTCTTTTTTTGTAATATACTTCTTTCGTATATATAATATTTTTCTTCAGAACTTATTCAAAGTTCAAAGTTTCATATAAGAAAAATAGGAATTGACAGTCGTTATTTCGAAAATAACGTTTCTAAAAATGTAATGAGAACGACTCGATATTACGCATTACTATACCTACTGCTGCAATACTCATTAATGATATTACAAAGCCATCTCGAGGATTTTTAACTTTTTTTGTATACCTAACATATTTATTAAATAAATCCTCTTTTTTCGTTTGTTTGTTTATCCGTACAAACAGTAATCTGTAAACACTGATAAATTCTGATTTTTTGTTAATTAGGACAAATGGAGAAAGAAAAAGAGAAATATGTGCGCAAAAAAGTATTTTAGTAGGTAGACCATTTAAATCAGAAGTGTCAAGTTCAAGCATCTTAATTTAATTACAATTTGGCTTGCCTTTGTGGATTCTCCTTCTCAAGATATGGCCGTTATTAAGATTATGATCCTAAGTGATTAGGTAGGTACAAGGTGTTTGTCTCTTGGAAGGCATTCATTCATTAAGTAGATAATTCAATTAAGACCATGTTGTTCCATATTGGTGTCATTGTTGGAAATTACATAAACGACAGAATAATAGACTTCAAGTTCCACGTTTAATTCGTAATTTATTACTCGCAGTGTAATGAGTTATCATCGTAATGACAATAACTTTCACTTTCAAGTCGATTACCTACATAAGCTTAAAATGGGCTAAAATTTGGAGTAGGTAACCTATTAAGTACATTTTTGCAAATCATCAGAAGAGAGAAGTATTTATTAAAAGTTTTTTTTGTGTATACCTACTTATGAGTTATGAGTATTTTCAAAATCAAAATTCAAATTGGGAATTTTCTCACACAGAAGGTACCAGGTAGAAGGAATTTAGATTTATTGACAGAAACTTCAATATCATAATATTCTACTAACTAATTAAATGAAAAAAGTTCTGATACACTAATAGCACTAATATCTAGAAATGCTTTAGTTAGTGAGATACAAGATGTTGAAGTTAACTAAAGAATTTCCCAAAAAACAAATGACTCGTGATTTGGTCTCCAAAATCACCCGCAGGACTAAGGACTACTACCTAAAGGGAATATTAAAATGAATATACTTATACAACGCTAATGAAATTAGTCTAGTACTGATCTGATGAGAAAACAAAATATACTGCAAATGTCAAACGGAACTGATGAATAGATTCGGAGGCATCGATGTTTGCCGACACGTCAATTCAAACATTTATTGACATAAATATGGAACTTTTTGGAATTTTTTTGAAACTTCTTTGGAAGTTTAAATATCTGGAAAACGAAGCATTTTTGGATAAGTGCCTAATATGCATAAGAACTTTTTTCATTCGATTAGTTGTAGGACATGATACGGAGTCATATTAGTAATTCACTTTTATTTTCTGGATCTATCCCAGCCTCTCATTTCTAGTGTGACATGTAATCTCCACTCTTCACCAAATTCAAAATTCATCCACAATCAACACCTAGGGCAACCTTAATGGTAGCGCTATCACCTAGTCGCTGCTCAGTGTTGATTTTCTTTTCCTAACTATTCTCAAAGCTGGCGTATAATAGAAGTCATGGGCATTATAAGTTTTAGAATTGAAACTAAAATACACAGTGTGGAGCAGTGACCCCAAAACAGAGCCCTACGGGACACCAGAAGAAATTAGCAGCTCGTGAGATCTCATCGTCAATTTGAACTAAATAGGTAGGTATACATCTTTCAAAACCTCACCGACCTGCGCAAACAACCAAATTTCGTACAGCGACGTAACCAAGGTTACACACCAACCTAATCACACGGATTGGGCATCTCTTTTAACCGCTTTCTCACTTCCCCTTCTGCGCATGTAGGGTCGGTGAGGTTTTGAAAGATGTATACCTTTACGAGCTACAGAAGTGTAAAACTAACTCAATTAGTGTTTAAAAGAGCGTCATGAAACAGAGAAAGCTGCCATGAATAAGAATATCTACGTAATTCTTCAGTTTCGTATTTCTTGAATATTTCATAAGAAATTTAAGTGCACCAATATAAGTTTTATAATTCCCAATTAACGTAGATTTACAGATATAGGTGTGGTGGATAAATGCAGCACAATTGAACATTTTTCTAAGAAGAAATATTCGGTTTTAAAAAACCTAATTAGACTACGAATAAGAATCAAAGCATAACTGTCGTCATTTTTCATTTCAGAAATTTTACGAATTTAATTAATATAAATGTGTATTCTTCAACAGAAAAAATTTTTAATAAGAAATTTTTTAGTCCTTTTTTTTCTCATTAAATTATTCTCGACCAATAAGCATGGCATACTAATGGTTAGCATAAGAAAGGAAAACTAGGTAGGCACTAAACTAACGCCACAAAGATGATGGGTCGTACATTATTATTTATCGCGGGAAATCGATTAAAAAAACAGCGCTTTCCGAAATATATTTTAAAAAGTTTTCGTGCGCTGTTGTCCCCCCTTATGTAATAATTTAGTATTACATTAGAAATTTTAATTAAAAGAGAGGTTTAAAAGTAATTTCCGTTTTTAATATATAGGTACTTTAATATATAATATTACATGCGATGCGATTGTATATTACATGAAATAGGTTTTTAAGTAAACGGTTTAAGTATATCGAAGAAGAAAACTTTAATATAAAAGATCTTATAATTTTATAAAAATATTATGACGAGGTAATTCCCGTAGATAAATTAAATTGGGGGAAGCCAGGATTTTCTCGACGTTAAATATACGTTATAATTCCGGAAAAGTAGGGACCTACATTAGAAGGCAAATTTATTAGTGAGGCAGTAACATAAAAGAAAGATTAAAACCCTGGTTTTATTAAAAATGATAATATACGACGGGAAGTCTTTGCGAAACATTTATCTTTGCACGCGTTTGTTAATAAAGTAAACTCACCCCCTAAGTAATTAACTGGTATTTGTCTTTTACCTAACAAGCAATTTTTACAAAGTTAACGCAACGAAAAATTGACTCTTTCTTCCGCCATGTTAAACAAATGAAACTTTTCTTTAAAAGATGCCAAGACAATTTGTGGATCTTCTGTCACTCTAATTGTTAAAAGAGTGGAAGTAACAAGAAGGAGGAAGTAATAAAAAAAAAGTTTTAAATAGTAATTTTGCGTCTCTCTCTCTCTCTTTGTTTAATTGTACCATTTTATTAGGACTTAAATAAAAGTACGAAGAACGCTCAAGTTTATTCAGGAATTTTAATATTAAAACTCATTCTTTAAAAGCCAATTTATATTATTACAGTCGACCTTGACTCTTATCGAGATATCCGCCACACCATTAATTAATTTAGTACTATTTTGAATAATTATAATTTTGAATAGATCTAATACGTTGTAAATGAACCCCAACATACACACATAAGTGAAAAAACTTTAAATGAGAAAATTTGTTTCCCACCAAGTGCCTCGGGAATCGAACCCAAGACTTTGCTATTTTGGTAGCACGCCTATACCCAATACACTACGGAGGTCATACTTTCACAAGCTATCCGGCATTGTTTAAATGCGTCGAGAAAGCGAAATATATATAAATCAAATTAGTATGTAAAGTATGTTGACCTCCGTAGTGTATTTGGTATAGGCGTGCTACCGGAAATAGCAAAGTCTTGGGTCCGATTCCCGAGGCACTTGGTGGAAAACAAATTTTCTCATTTAAAGTTTTTTCACTTATGTGTGTATGTTGGGGTTTATTTACAACGTATTAGATCTATCTAACTAATTAACCCTAAATATTTAAAAATTTGTAATTTATAATTTTGAAGTCGAGAGCTCTTAATATAACCAAAGATGTTGAAAAGAAGACGTTTCAATTATGTAGACTCGTGTATTTAGCCATTGTTGGAATTTGAAAAAATGTCTGACAAAATAGAAGCTTCGGGAAGACTCAACACGTTATGGCCACCAGTTTAGAAAAATATGTCATAAACTGCAACTGCAATCGAATTGCAGCTGAACATTTTCACTACCCACAATGACCCATCATCATCCATTTCCCCTTCCGCGTTCCAATTTTCTTCTTTATTGTGAAATTTTTAGTTCTAAGTCTTCTTATTTAAATCATACTCATGCTTATCGTTAGCAAAAGTGCCTTTCTGAGCGCCCCCTGTAAGCTGCGAAAGGCTGAAAGCAGTCCAAATATTTACTACATCACAATTCAACTCTAGGGCTATTGATCTGTAAATAACGGCGAGTAATTGGGTATTAATAAATCAGACTTTTATTAGGCAGGTAGGCACCTACTGAAAATCAATTCTCGCTTTAAAAAAAAATAAAGGTGTATATTATTAGTTTGGTACGTGGTAAAGTGAAATTCGAAAGCGGTTAAGCCGACGAAATTGCGGCAAATCCTAAAGATATCCTCCATAGAAATCTAGGATACGGTTTGTTAGGATCAAATAACAGACACGTACATCCGCGAGACTAAAAATGCATTTAATTTTTATTAGTCTGTGCATTCGGGTTTACTGTTTTACATTAAACTCAAAATTCAAAGTTGGGTATAAAGCGCATTCAATTGAAAATTTACTACTTATCCATTTACAACCCATCGTACAGCACGTTTTCATTTAATTGAAGAACAGAAAAGGCAATTATTACGGTATTATTTGTATAAAACATGGCAAACTACAAAATTTACTTTACAATTGTCGTTTTTATCATTTACATTCTTTCTTTTGATGTAGGCACTTTCGAACGAAATAAAATTTTTATTAGTTTCGCAAAAAAAAACCTCTTGTTGTGAATGTCTTGCAATCAGGCAGAAGAAAAGACTCGATCGTTGAAACATTTCACTTAGCCCTTCAGGGTAGAGAATGGAGGGCAACAAAACATGTCTTCGATTACAACTCTGTTTGCAAATAGTAATATTAAACTTGTTAGGGAAAAATCCCTAATGTGGCCCTAACAGGACAGGTTTTAAATTTTTCAAGAGCGCCATTCGTGAGGTTTTCATACGCCGACGAAACAACTGCGTTTTTTGCAGTATTCAAACTTTGCTAACTAAAACATTCGCTTGTTTTCTTACAATTTCATACTATCGCAAAGCTACGAGGTTGACTTACTTTTGATTTTTATTATAAATTCTTTTTGTAGGCAAAAATAAGGTAAACTAATATTTAGATACCTGTACAAATCAATTAGTAAATCAAAACTATTGCTTTAAAGTTCGAACACACTCACCTAACCTAAATTTATTCTGCAAGTTAAATTATACACCTAATTGTATAATGTACAGGCAACAACTCAATAACCTAATTGCTTTCCAAGTAAAAACTTCTCGAAATAAATTTTAAATAAGGTGGGCACAAGTACTGCCTTCTCATTGGTCGAATTTGTAACCGTTTGTTTCTATTAGTTTGCGGTAAGATGTCGCTAGTTGCAATTTTCTTACATAGGGCGCTAATAGTAAGTTATTCAATTTTTATTTCTTCCGTTTCTAGTTTCTGTATTTTAAAAGAGCTCAACTTTCTCATAAAAATGCAATAAAAATAATATTCGCGTCTCCGAAACCATCTCTCGGGAAAGAGACCATATGGTTTCGATGGTCGTTACCGTCAAATTTAAAGAGGTTTAAAAATTGAAAACTATTTGAAAAACTAGTTTTCTAAGCTACTACTAATATAACGTGGATTAAAAGTTTTAAGTTATCGACTACGAGCATCTTTGCTTGTTAGTGGTTTAGTTAAAATTTTCTTTACGTCAAATCAATTAATATGCAAATCCAAAATTCGCAGTAATATCATCCACAGAGGTGTAAACTTTGAAGATGTTAAATAAATTATGTACCATCAAAATTTTATCTGTTGTGTATTTTATGAGGCAATGTAAAATCATTACCTACTTCCAGATTCTTAAAATGCTTTTATCGGGGTAGTGCTATTATTTATTACGACTTTCACATTATCAACCGTAATAAGAATTTCAATTTTAATTAAAAATTTCTCACTGTTTTCGCTGTATTAATTTTAACTTTATATGTATTTTTTAACTTTAATTTCGCTTTAGTTAACTGAGGAAACTGAGTTATCGAAAGGTTCTTCTGCGCAACTAATATTTTGTCTTTAAATTAGACATAGTCAAAGTTTTTACCGTCTCAACTGGTATAGCTTCTAGCCCTTATTAGCTTAGTATTTAGATCAAAAACTTTTCATCTTCAATCTGAATATAGCAATTAGCGATACTTTTCCATTCTACCCATCTACCAGTTATCAGTACGAAAACTCGTGTACTGACAGGTAAAAACCAGAGCACTATTAGGTATACATATAATATGTTACAAAAAGTACTTCAAACTTCTTTATTCTAACTAGAAGATTAAGTTCATTTAAGTGGTATAAGTTAATTAGTCTCCAGTGGATTTTGAATACTAACGGCCAGTCCCACCAATAGTCCAGACAATTGTTATTAAAGATTTTAATGATAGTTAATGGAAAATTGTAAAGACAACTCATTGTGATGCGTTGATTAACTGCCATTAACCGTGATTAAATTCTTTAATTAGAGCTGGTGGGCCCTTAAGGGCCAGTCCCACCAACTCTGATTGAATAATTTAATGGCAGTTAATCAATTAATTGTCTTTCATTGATTAACTAACCATTAACCGTGATTAAACTATTTAAACTGGAACTGGCCCTAAATTCTTTAATCAAAGTTAAAGACCTTAGTTGGTGAGATTTTTTTCAAATTATAAAAATTTCTTACCTCCATGAAAAGCGTTGAATTTCCAAATTATAAAACCACCGTGTCTTGTATAACGCACTTGAATATTTTTAATTTGCAACTTGATAAATACTAACACTGCAAATTCTCATGCAAAAACGTTAACTCGGCACGATTTCCCAAGTTGTTTTCAGAATCGTTACTTTGTAATTTTATGCATAGATGGTGTAAGAGGCAACAGATTCAAGTTAATTAACGTAGTTATAAAAAAAAATTAAATTATGCGCCATTAACCTCCGCTGTTTTTCTTTTTTTAACATTTCCAAATTAGTAATTTGCTTTCTCAACGCAAACTTCGAAGTATTTTATGGTGGGCTACCAGGGCCAAATCTCCCCACTCACTTATATCCTCACTCCTCACTTTCACCTATTTTTGGTAAACATTTTCGTTTTTTGTCGGTACCTTTCCATTAAAAATGTGATCAGATAAGTTAACGGTTAAAAAATTTTGTATTTGGGCGCTATTGACAACAACAGACAAGATAACTTGGTCGGAACAGTTTAGTCACGAGGGGAGTGTAATAGACAAACCCAGGAAAACCTATCGAAGCTTTTTTACTATCCTTCTTTATGTATTTTTGGATGCTGAATCCGAATTTCAACTTTGCCAATTACCCGTAAAAGTGATGCGGTCTGAGAAAATTGCGCAAAAAGACACTTTCTCAATTTTTTGCTTATACCTTGTAAACGACGCCTTTTATGAGAAAATTAATTCTTTGTAAAAATAAAGCACATCAAATTTTCTAAAAATTATGTTTCTTAGGTTTTTTCCTTCAGACGAAAGGTTTAGGCGCTAACGCGTATTAAAGTTTGACGAAAATTCCAAAACTGCCCAAAATGCTCTGTTTTAGTTTTTCGCTTATAACTCGAAAACTACGCACTTTTAGAAAAAAGTTATTTTATATGAAAATAAAGTGCAAGAAATTTTCTTCAAATTATGTTTTTTAGGCCTTTTCCTTCAGACAAACGGTTTAAGAGCTGACGCGCATTACAGTTTGACAAAAATTTCAAAACTGGCCAAAATGCTCTTTCTTCTAGTTTTCGCTTATAACTCGAAAACTACGCAATTAAAAAAAAATTATTTTATATAAAAAAAAGTACAACAAATTTTCTCCAAATTATGTTTCTTAGGCCTTTTTTTTAAGACAAACGGTTTAGGCGGTAACGTGCATTAAAATTTGCTAAAAATTTCAAGATTGTCCAAAATGATGTTGTTACAGTTTTTCGCTTATAACTCAAAAACTGCACACTTTTAGAAAAAAGGTGTTTTATATAAAAAAGAAGGATATTAAATTTTCTACAAATTATGTCTCTCAGGTTTTTTACGTCAGACGTACGGTTTAGGTTAGGTGCTAGAACGCGCTGAAGTTTAGTGTAAGGTATATCGGACGTAATAGCGGCAAAGCCAAGAACAACTCGTTCTCATTTCTCGTGGTGAGATCGATTTTTACAATAAATATCCATATTTAAAACAATTCAATTAGTTAATATTTAATTACCTACACAAATATCTAACTATTAATTAATTACTTATACATAATTAATTTTTAAGTTGGTTTACTTCATTTTTAACTACACCCAGCCCAGAGTGTTTATGGGAACTCTGTTCTTCCTAACCTTCCCAATGTCTCTGTTTGATGCAAATGGCAAGAGAAAATAATGTGCACACATAAAGCGTTCAAACTAGTTCAAACCCATACAAGGAACCACAAACCACAGTTCCAGATAACGGTACGTTTGTGGCCGATGGGTTTTTCTTATTGCACTGTGGTGTAGGCGTAGTGATGTGGTCAAATAAACGCGCTCTAGCGCCTAAACCGTTTATCTGATGAAAAAAACATAGCAAACATAATCTGTTGAAAATTTAATGTAGTTTATTTTTATATAGACGAGATTTACTCAAAAAGTGCAGCGTTTTCAAGTTATAAGCGAAAAACTGTAATAATAAAAACATTGTTTTTAGTTTTTCGAAATTTTCAAAACGCGCCACTTTTACGAGATGGCAAAGTTGAAATTCAAATTCAGCAACTCAAAATACATACAGAGCGATCGATAAAAATACTTCTATAAATTTTTCCGCGCCAAATCATCATTTTTGACTCAACTAGAAGGGCTTGAATTTGGAAGACAAGCAAAGACGAATACCTACAAAAATGTTTTGCATGCGTTTTTCCTAAACCTGCTAATAAATTATTTTGCTTTGTTGGTATTGTTGTGATTATGATCACATAATCTTCACCTTTCTAATTTTCAACAAACAAAACAGTAAAGTGCTATTCTTGCACCACAAATGTTTCTGTCTACTCTCCATTATTGTAGTCGGTGACAAAACACCACTTCTTTGGACGTTCTAAGCTTCTATAAAGTAAAGTTTAGTTACTAAATATTCTATTTTTACAAGAGAAAAACATGACATAAAGCTTGTGAGGCGTTATATTAAAAAAGTGATACTTTAGTTCAGATTTCAAATATTTGCATCCCATAGGAGTAATAAATCAAAATTGCATTCAACTTTTTTAAAACAAACTTTCTACACTAGTAAAAGTATATTGTTTATCCACTAAATTGAAACTGATTGTTTGATTTCCTTCCAGTACAACAAGAGTAACTGAAAAGTTATAATCAGCACACGAAAGCGAAGTTTCGAGCGATTATTTATTCACAACGATTTAAATTAATCTATTCAATTGAATTAGAGTAGATCGTCCTTGAAGCGGTTATTTTAGGTAACCACACTAATTGAAATTAACATTTTATTATCTAGCGTTAACAGGGCATTTTTTTAAACTAACTGCAAACTTTGTTAATGATAAACTTTTTAATTAGAATACACGCTTGTTATAATCAAATATTTGTTTAGTCGAATTCGAGGATTTCGCTAATGTTTGTATGTATACCTACTTTATCAAGGTTGTTAATTATTAATTTGAAAAGACACAAAATTTACCCAACAGTAAAAAACTTATCAGTATATAGGGCAAACTTTGAACATCTCTCTATTTTCTTAAAATTTACGATGTATGTGTAATACTCCAAGAGCTTACGCGAAATCTCTTACAAGCGTTGCGGTAACTTTTAGAAAATGAGTAGGTACTCAAATAGTGTAATATGTTACGGCATAACGAATTTTCATTAAACAGCTCTGAAATAGTGGCGTAAACTTTTTAATTGTTTCCCTACAAAATATTTACGAGTCGCAATTTTTTTGTATTTCTCTTGTATCTTCCCCAAGGAGTTCGTGACTCTTTCGAGTACGTCTCGCAAGACCGTGGATCGTTCCGTAAGGATAGAGGGTGGATGTAAAGCACCTGCTTTATTATTTAGATTAAGGCGCTTGTACTTAGGAATTTTCTCCTTAAGTACATAGAAATTAAATTAAAGGTTAAAAGTACGTTTTCGGCACTTAATTTGCAAAAATGGAATTCTTATTAATTTGTATGAGTGTAGGTACTTACTAAAATTCTCGTTATTTACTTTTTCGAATTACACCCAATTAACCGTAAAGTGTTGCTTTGTGCTTTCAATTACTGCGCTTTTGCAAAAATTTCTTCGACTACGAAATATTAAAAAAGGAGTAATTTTCATCTAGGAAGAATGAGGGATGGTAATTTACGTAAAAGCCCAAGACGTATTTTTAAAAAAGCTAAATATAAACTAAAATGAGCAACGAGTTCTAGTATAAAAAATATTTTCTAATTAGGGGAAATTAAAATTATACTTTGAAGACGAAATTGTTAGAGAAAACGTAGCATAAAAGATAAACATTCGGGAGTTGATTATTAGAAGTTCAATGAAAATACGCATGACTTGCAAATCAAAGAAAGATATTACCGAGCAACTGGCGCGTTTTCTTCTTCAAATAAACTTGGAAAACGTCTACATTCGTATGAGACGTTAAAGAAAAAAGAAAAGGGCAATCGTCTCATGAATTGCAGAACAGTAAAATGAAATTTTCAGGTACATTTTCAGGAGAAGCTATTATAGGGAATCCGTTAAGACATAAAACTAAATATTTTTATTCTGTTTAAGTTCTTATTATGTAGGTACTTATTTTTCTTTAATTGTCTTTTATAAGAATTAAAATTAAACGAAGTTAAATGTTTATTGCGGGGATATTTATAGGGGTGTTTACTACTATACTATCTTTTTCAAAAAATCGTAATTCTTGTTATACGGAGATATTGGACATTTAAAAACAAACGCGATTTTCGTCACTGTTTTAGAAATAATTTCTAAACTGTTCGGAATTTTAAACTTTTTTCAAAATAATCTGAATCGACATCAAAAGCTGCACACATTGCCCATTTAACCAAATCTCTACAAGAAAGATATTCGTGGTATCTTATTCGATATAGGACGCCCTGTAAGCTCTGTTTTTAATTTTCAAACGTCGCAGAAAGTAGAGAGGCACTATTTAACAAGAACTAATTTTAGTTTTAGGGTTGGTTGATAAGGGCAAATTTAAGAAAGAGTATCAAGCTTGAATTTTCAAAAAAGTTTGAGCTGAGAATGAGCTTAAAGAAGTGCCCAAAATAATTGTTTTAAAAAGTTTCAAATTTTTTTACTTTTCAATACCGAAAGTGCTAAAGTTAGGGCACTATTTCGTATATATAAGCTAAGTTTAGTTAAAGGGTTCCATAATGGCACATTGGAGAGTACCTCGCTTAAATTTAAAAAAAACTTTTTGCATTCGAATTGGGCGCAAGAAAACTTTCAAAATAATTTATAATTTCTGAAAAATTTTTAATTTCTACACTCTTTGCTGTAGTTAGGACACCAGTTAACAAGGGCTTATTAGAGTTACAGGTTTTAGTAATCAAACATTTTTTGAGAGTACAATGTTCAAATGAAATTTTTTGAATAATTTTTGGTTTTTAATAACTTTAAAATTCTTTTTGGCGATATTATTTAAGGTGTTGTAGTTTGAGCAGAACTGGCCCACTAAGGTTGAGATAATTTTACTAATAATATTTTTGACCTCAAATTAAAAATTTGATTTATCTTTTGTAATTTTGACGTACCTTCTCGAGAATATTTATTTGATATAATTTTTGTTCCTTTAAAATGTTGTCTTATCGTGCCATTTGCTTTACTTCGCGATATGAATTTTTGCACGTGCGATAGCCAGACAGCAGAAAGTCAGATGGCAGATGTTTAATATTATACAAAATACTACCTAATAAATTAATAACCATCAAACTTGTATTGACTCGAATTTTTAATATTTCAGTTTATCATTGAACGTGGTTTGAATATGTGCTCGCGTCGTTGGTGGTTGGGTTGTTCTTCAAGAAGTTTTACGTTAAATATCCGCTACTTTTCAAGGTTAGTTATTTATTTTTAATTTCTAAAAAATTTGATGGGCTTCCTTTCACTTTTTCGTTAACTTCGTCTACTTTGAAAAAGTACTATACTAATCGAAAATACGACGTTTCGGTCCCCCTTAATCCAAACAACAGTAAAAAAACTCTTATAGAAACACTCTCTGTGAATAAGGGGGTTATTTTGGTCGCATTTCGAAAAATCTTGACGGGCTATAAGTTAGTACACATTGGCCCTAATTCAAAAAATATCTTTTCAAATTTTTAAATTCAAAATGGTGGCCAATAATGATCGTTCCGTTTTCTAATTTTATTATTATAACTTTGGAGGCAATTGTTATTACAAAACTCTAAAAACAGGAAGATATGTATCCGCAAAATAAAGGGCTTTTAGTTTTGATAAAGCCCTTTTACTTTTAAAGGACCAAAGTTGAATAAAATTTTAAAAATCGTTTTCAGTCGTTTTGTCTATATTTTGATAGGTACATGATGTAGATATTGAAGTTCTTAATATATCAACGGAGTTTTATTTTCAGCCAGGCGATAGCTTTGGAGCAATTAGTTTTTGAAGGCCACAATTTAAAAAAATTAATACTTTTTTTGTATTTATTACAAATTACAAGTTGGTATATTAATTTATTCCATAAATTTCTCTATTTGTTTACAAAACACGTCCGGTTAATACTGAAAATTACCCAAGCCAAAGGAGTTTTTGAAAACACCCTGTATATTTTATAATATTTTAAATATCGTTTGAACACTTTTACTAAACCGTAAAGTACAAACTTCTTTACTAGTAGATTAGTAATAGATCGACCGTCTGCCTGTTAAAAGTAGCAGCATTAACTTCGGGAAAGCTCGACTTGTGGATTTCGGCTGTTTTTCGTTTTTTTGCGTATAACTTAAAAACTACGCATTTTATGACAAAAGCTTATCTACATCAAAACAGAGCGCACCAAATTTTCTACAAATTAGATCTCTTAAATATTTTTTCTCAGGTAAACGAGGCACTACCAGGAACTAAAGTTTAAAAAACTTTAAAAATCGACTTAAAATTTGTTTCATTGCTCATAACTCAAAGCATACGCACTTTTAGAAAAAAAGTACTTTTGTACAAAAATAAACTACATTAAATTTCCTACAAATTATGTGTCTTTAGGCTTTTTCTTCATCCTAACGGTTTAGGCGCTAGAGCGTGTTAAAATTTGACAAAAATTTCAAACCAACCAAAAAACAGATTTTTTTAGTATAATACTAATAACTCAAAAATTACGCACTTTCAGAGAAAAATATTTTTATACTAAAATAAACTACATTAAATTTCCTACAAATTATGTGTCTTTAGGCTTTTTCTTCATACTAACAGTTTAGGCGCTAGAGCGCGCTACAATTAGGCAAAAAATCCAAAATCGGTTACTTTTAGGTTATTGCTTATAACTCAAAAATTACGCACTTTTAGAAAAAAGTATTCCTATACTAAAATAAAGTAAATTAAATTTCCTACAAATTATGTCGTTTAAGTTTTTTCGTCATACTAACAGCTTAGGCGCTAGAGCGCACTACAATTTGGCAAAAAATGCAAAATTGGCTACTTTTAGGATATTGCTTATAACTCAAAAATTACGCACTTGTAGGGAAAAGTCATTGTATACTAAAATAAAGTAAACTAAATTTTCTGAAAATAACGTCTTTTTAGACTTTTTCTTCATCCTAACGGTTTAAGCGCTAGAGCGTGTTAAAATGTGATAAAAATTCCAAAATAGCAAAAAACTGATTTTTTGCGTTTATTACTAATAACTCAAAAATTACTCGCTTTTGTAAATTCAATTTCTTACAAATAACGTCTCTTACATTTTCTTTGTCAAAAAAACAGTTGAGGTGAGAGATCACGTTGAAATTTAGGGTGTATCGGTCTTAGCGTGTCCGGAAGGAAGAATGACGAAATATTTATAAAAAATCAATCTTTTTTATTTTAACTGACTAAAACTGACGGTATACTTCTTAAAAGTGACAACATTAACTTGGGGGCGGTTCGAGAAGGGTGGGTTTTTGCTCTTTTTTCAGTTTTTGGCTAATAACCTCAAAACTACACACTTTTTGAGAAAAATGCATTTATGCAAATATAAATAGATAAAATTTTCTAGAAACTATATTCGAAAGGTTTTTTCCTCAGATAAACACCTTAGGCGCTAAAGTGCCTTACAATTTTTCAAAAATTCCAAAACAACTGTGTTCTTTGTTTATCACTTATAACTTGAAAATGACGCAGTTTTAGTGAATAGCGTGTCTATATACAAAAAGAACGTACATTAAATTACCAACATAACAAAGTATGTCTCTTAAATTTTTTTCCTCGAACGAACAGCTTAGGTGCTAGTGCGCGTTACAGAATGTAAGGATGGTTTTAGGGGTAAAACTGAACCATGTTAGAATAGAGCGCATGAAAAATATTTATTCCAAAAAATTGCATCTTCGGTGTAGAGTGTCTGCCTCTTAAAGTGGTGGGGGTTTTCCGCCTTTCTTACTTTTTCGTCTATAACTTCAAAGCTGCATCATTTTCGAGAAAAGTACTAAAAGTAAACTATTAGATCAAATTTCCTACAAATTGTATCTTAAGTTTCTTCTTCAGGTGAACGATTTCGGTGCGATTGCAATTTTGTGGTATAAATATTTTTCATGTACCCTATATGGTTTAGTTTTACCTTCCAAAACCACCCTTACACACAACAAAGTTCTTTACCATCTCAACTGTTTGTTTAACGAAATGAGCGATTAAAAAATTTTTTGGTTGATTTTGGTAGTTGTTTAACGCGCGCTAGAGTCAAAATCGTTCACCCGAAGAAAAAAACTTATGAGCTCTGATTTGTAGGGAATTTGGTGTGCTTTGCTTTAATTCGGACAAACTTTTGTCGTAAAGAGCGTAGTTTTCGAGTTATACGCGAAAAACCGAAGGCTTATCGAACCACCCCCAAACAAACATGTTAAAATTTTAATACGCAATATGACAGAATTTCATTTCTACTTTGAAAGTCATACTTGACTATGGCCTCGATAAATAGGTGCGTTCTGATGTTTTTTTTAACATACTGAGTGTTCTTTGTAGACTAGACCCTTATACAAGGTGATTCTAAAATATACGTACTCAACGTTTTAGTGTAGGTATATAGAGGAAGTCGATTTATGACGAAAAGCTTAATAAAGTTTGTAATAAATACGAATGGAGCAGCTCCACAAGCGTAACTATTCTATTACTTTTCAATTTATGACCTCTTCAAGTACAAGACCCGCCAATTTTTCAAGTAAGTTTAAAGTTACTTGAAACAAGTCTAAAATGCAAAATATTAACCGTCTGTTACCTAGAGCAACGAGAAACTGCTCATAGAAAAAGAAAAGAAGACTTTCCGAGCAAGAAAAAGTTGACTTTGGCGTATGATCGCACAAAAGGAAAATTGTTTTTCCAGTTACACGTCGTCTCCGTCTCAGGTATAATAACAACCCTTCAGTTCTTCAGTATCTCAGTTTTTTTTAAATAAGCGCCTTACTAAATGATTAATTAAAAGTTTTTGATCATTATGAAACAATATACGTACACTTTAACAATTTCATATTGTGCATATTTTAATTGTACGTAATGCAGGAAGCACAGACGAATAAAAAGGAGCTCCTTTTGATGTTTTAAAAGCATCGACTCGAGTAAGTGAATTTCTTGGGTAGTCAATTAAAATTTAAAGTTGTTTTACAACAAAGTTAAGAAAAAGAAAATGTAACTTTAGTAGGAAATTATAATGAAATGAAATAATTATAAAGGTATCGAAATTTCGTAACGGCAGGAATATAAAAGTTTATAGATATTAGTAGCGAGTCAGCATATAAAGTCACACTTCTGAGTGCTAGTACAATAGATGTCAGGAGCTTAAAGATATTGCTTCTACATTTTTAACGACACTTAAAAGATACGTGCATTATTCATGGTCTAGAAAATCGTGCTGGTGGACCAATCGGGGACAAAGGGAATCTTTTGTCGACTTTAATTAAGAAAAGACACTCGCTCGCATTTAACTAAAAGAAAAATTAAATATTTTCGTTTTTGATTCATTCTCTTTTTGGCAATTTAATAAAATATTTTTTTCGCGTTTAGCGCAGCAAAATTAATTTAAAATTTTACGACACCCTTATAAATTCTTTTAACGTTCAATTTTTATTTTATACTTTACATTTTTTCGTTTGTTACAAATTTTACTCGGGGTTGTGTCAAATTAAAAAAAAATAGGCGCAGATGCTCAAATTTGAAGCCGGATTTTTACGGATTAAAAGGAGAAGGCTTAAACGTCTTTTAATTAAATAAAAATTGTTTACTCTAAGCTCACCTTAATGAAGGTATACGTGGGGTAAAGTTTTAGTTTTATATGTGGGGTGTACTTTTACACCACAGTTTCAGAATAATAAATTTGCCTTCCGAACAACTCACGAAACTATTTATTTATTTATATTGAAAAGTATGGAAAAAAGTTGTTTATTAAATTATTCATATTCTTTTCTCGTTTGATAAATTTGATATTAATATTAACGGATTAATAAGTAAATAAGCCGGCAAAGTAATAAATCGAACAAATGGCTCGAAAATGTTTCAATTTCGTTTTTCATCTCTTTTGTGCGGTATATTTCCTTTATTCCCTTGTCACCTATTTACTATTTCACACTTCAGTCGAACGCTCGTAACTAGAAAGCCGTGGATATTTAATCCTCAAATCACTGTTAGCTCTTGAATACACCGGAATGATTTATTTTTCTCCATTTTTATTCGAAGGATTGCAAAACAATACCTTCTTTACAATTTTTTTAATAATATTTTTCTTTGTTCTAATTTTAATTCAAAATTCTTTTTCCAATTTTCGCCTCTTTGTTATTTAAGTTACTTTATTACGAGAGTTAAAACGTTAGCGTTTATCGCGTTCGGGAGCAAACGATAATTGGCTTTTCAATTTATTATGAATTGTTGTCGTAATCAACATCAGTTCTATGTGTCAAAAAAACTAAATGAAGAACATTCGGAGGTATAATAGATAAGAGGAAATTACATTCTGACACGGCAATATACGAATGAAACGGTTAACGTGCTCGGTAAAACGTTGAAGTAGGATGAGCGTTCCCTGGTGACGTGACAGGTCCCGATATTACATCAGGATCACCGAGACCTACGAGCCTCCCAAACCAATTAGGTAATGTAATATGACCTTACTTGCAGCACATATCCTGGGGGAAGTTGCTTAATTTGATCAATGTCACAACTTAAAAACAAAGATAGAAATTTCGTATCGAACGACTTTACGTTTTTGATTAAGAAATTCCGAGCTCCTAAAATACCTAACTTGGCGTAATATACTTTAAAACAAACTGGTATAAACAATGTTTAATTTACGTAAATATTATTTAAAATTTATATAATCTACAAACCGATCCACGTCTCGTACAAATAAAAGCAAAAGTCGAAACTCCATTAACTGTATGTTGCGGTAAAAATTAAAGTTAACTCGATCTATGGCGTATTTAAATTAACAAATAAATTATATTTCAAATACAAAATAAATAACGTGTGCATGAAACAAAAATTTAATTGTAAATAATTCGACCTCTTTTTTTTCCAGAAAAATCGTTTTGAAACAAAAATTATGTTGGCAATTCTCAATTTTACCCCCATTGCTTTATAAATATTAAATGAAGATACAATTTGTCGCAATGCTCAATTTAAAAAAATTGTGTTACAGCTCTTACCCAATTTTGCTCTTTGCTGCACTCACATTTGAATTATTCACTTTGTGAACTCACCTGAAAATAAAAACAATATTTAGGAAAAATTTTTCTACAAATAATATAAAAATGTTTTCTTAAACAATACGTATGGGAGAAAATTTTTCTTAGTTTCTAAGTGTATTTCAAATATTTTTTATGTGTCCTAAGGCTGTGAGTTCGAGAGAATAGATACACAAATTTGTTTTGGACTGATTTTCGTTTGTCCCTACAGATTTTGACTCTTATCAAAAGGCTTCTAGTGGTAGGGGAGAGTGGCTGAATTGGAGGTTTTATGAAACGGACGGTATCATTATTTTAAGAAATAAAATGTATTTCACTTTTATATTTTAGTGGAAAGTAAACCGAATTTATACTTTGTTCAGAAAAAACAACTATTTGAAAAAAACTGCTCGCTTCATTATCACTCTCCACAGGAAAAGAACAATTAGGGGAGAGCACTTTGCATCACGACACAGTCTTAATTTTACACATTTAAACTTGTGGTAGTCCCTAGCCCCTAAAAAAGAGCTGTATATGGGTTTTCGAGTTCTAAACAATAAACTAAAAAATTGAGTTTTTTGGCAGATTTAAATTTTTTTGTCAAATTTTAACGCGCTCTAGCGCCTGAACCGTTACGAGGAATAAAAAACTTAAAAAACATAATTCGTAGAAATTTTAATATACTTTATTTTATATTAGAAACACTTTTGTCCTAAAGTGCATAGTTTTTGAGTTATAAGCGATAAACTAAAATTATCAGTTTTTTGTCGATTTTCAAGTTTTTGTCTAATTTTAAGGCGCTCTAGCGCTTAAACAGTTAGTATGAAGAAAAAGCCTAGAGAAACATAATTTGTATAATATTTAATTTAATTTATTTTAGTATAGGAACCATTTTCTGTAAATGCGTAATTTTTTAGTTATAAGTAATAAACTAAAAAAATCAGTTTTTGGCTGTTTTGGAATTTTTGTCAAATTTTAACACGCTTTAGCGCCTAAACCGTTAGGATGAAAAAGAAGCCTAAAGAAACATAATTTGTAAGAAATTTAATTTATGTTATTTTAGTATACGAGGACTTCTCTAAAATTGCGTGATTTTAGGGTTTTCAGTAATAAACTAAAAACCAGTTTCTTGATCGATTTTGTAATTTTTGTCAAATTTTAACGCGTTCTAGCGCCTAAACCGTTAGGATGACAAAAAACCTAAAAGATGTAATTTGTAGGGAATTAATTTAATTTATTTTAGTATACAAACATTTTTCTCTGAAAGTG
Organism: Malthinus flaveolus; assembly: GCA_950108345.1. Taxonomy (NCBI): domain Eukaryota; kingdom Metazoa; phylum Arthropoda; class Insecta; order Coleoptera; family Cantharidae; genus Malthinus; species Malthinus flaveolus. Next base: position 7,089,424 of record OX467286.1, read on the forward strand.
CGCAAATTTTGAGCTATTAGGAATAACCTAAAAATCAGTTTTGTGGCAGATTTTGGAATTTTTGTCATATTTTACCACGCTTTAGCGCCTAAACCGTTAACATGAAGAAAAAACGTAAAGAGATATAATTTGTATGAAATTTAATTTACTTCAATTTAGTATAGAAACACTTTTCTCTAAAAAGACGTAATTTTCGAGTTATTAGTAAAAAAATCAGTTTTTTGGCCGATTTTGGAATTTGTGGCAAATTTTTCCACACTCTAGCGCCTAAGCCGTTAAAACGAAGAAAAACCTTAGAAATATGTGTTTTATTATAAAATACAAAGGTGGGGAGTATTATGTAGTAAAACCAGAAGTGCCCACCGATTATTGTTGTTATTATTAACATTATCTTCTAAAATTTCAGTTCAGTATCTCTAAAATAATTTCAAAAGTTTGCTGAAAAAACTGTATTTGAACGAAAAGGCCTTTATTTAAGATCTAGGGTAACATAGTAGGTTCACAGTCAAAAAACGACCTAAATATTTTTTTGTCGGTAATTTTTGGTAATTATTTCTACATCCACATAAATTATTGAATCGGTTAGCTACTATTTTCCCTTTTTGAAAAGAACGTTATTATTGACACTGAGCCAGTTGTTTACACCATGACACAGTCTTAAGTTTACATAAAAAAGTGCTTATGGGTCAAATTATAAAACTAAATTTCAAGCTGCTGCTCAAAGTAGATATAAAGTAAGCGATCGAGGAAACGAGATAATGAGAAATAGGGCATTTGGAAAAATGTGTTGCATAGAATGGTAGATAATTAATAATTATGTTCAAAAATAAAAAAAAGCCAACCCTCGAATTTTTAACTGAGCTTTTCTACACAGTACAGTATAAATAGTGATAGTTAGTTTCGTTTCGTTCTAGGAACACTCTGTACAAATTTTAAAGGCTCGCCTCTTTGTTTTACATAGTCTTTTGTGGCAGTAATATAATTGATTAAATTTACAACAACGAAGTTCTACAAGCTTAAACCGGCAAAAACATATAATTTTCTAATTTTTACTTCTCATCGTTAAAAAAATAACAATGACTCAATCAGCCTTTTAAGCTAAAAGTTTTTGTTACTTTTTTTTCAAATATTACATTTTTACTGAATTACATAATAGCCCCAAGCTCTATTTTAGTGAGAATATTGTTGAAAATCTTTATTTCGTACAAACAAAAATTTGTTTAGGTTGTTAGTATAATTGGAAAATTTGAATTGGCTGTTCCCGAAAGTACTTTGATTATTAAAAATTTTGTTAATTAACTAATTAAATTAATGGTTGATATACAGTGAAAGCTCTCTCAGCGGACATCTCTTTTAAACGGACAACTTTCCTAGAACAAAATGTTTACCTATAGTTTTACGTATAAGTTACTTCTAAAAAGTGGACCCTCTTGTAAACGGACGCGGGCACTACTTTTCTTCACCCAAACAGACAAAAATCTTTCATTAACGGAACCCAAGCTCTAATAAACGGACGTAAAGTTTAGTGCGTTTGGCGTTTAATAGCGACTAAACGAAACACTTCGGGATAAAGGTAAATTTGGTTAAAAATTTTCTTTATTTGGTCTCAGGAGTATGCACTAGCGTTTTGTACAAACCTTTCAGAGATACGAGACACCCTTGGTAGTATAGCTTAAACAAGTCTTTTAAACGTTTTTCCCTTAACCGGACACCTTCTGCAACTGGACAAAAAAGTCTATGGGAGCTTTCACTTTTGAGCCATAGTTTATTGAAAATCCTAAAATCTCTTAAATACTAAAATAAAGGCAAAAGCATAAGAAAACTAATGATTAAAACTAACGCGTGTGCTAGTTTAGGTTAGGGGTAGTAGGGTGAGTATACCTCTGTATTATATTTCAGTACAGTTGTAGTTATTATGAATACAAGCTCTCATTAAAATACAGAAAAATAAATAACTCTAGGGGTTACACTTGAAACTCGGTTAGGTCATCTGTGAGCTAAATGCCTTTAAGCTTCTTTATGAATCCCGCTGAACAAAACTAAAACAAACTTCGTGTAAATTTAAAATAGCATCATTTTGTAAATTACGCGAACTCTTTTATTTTTATATTTAAATCGGAGTACCTAGTTGATGTTTGATGTTAATCAAACTAGGAGTAAAAATCAACAAATTTTTGTTTCATTTTAATTAAACGCCCATTGATGTGGTTGGTATTGTTGCTGTATTCAAAAGACCTTTTCTTTTATTTTTAGAAATAAATTTTAATAATAATTAACCGAGGTTAATTGAAAATTGTATATAATATTGTGCTAAATTAAACGACGTTTCTCCGAAATAGGTATGCATAATGAGGGAAAATTAAATTACAGCTCGAGGACTTTTTGATTTGAATACAGTAAAAAACGAAAAGTTTCAAGTGTCGAAAACTATTGGTTTATTAAAATTTAAAACTGAAAAACGCGAATACGAGAGAGTAAAATGACAAAGACCTAAAAAGTGAATTTTTATTAGTTTTTTTGAGGTGTAAGTAATTCTAATAAAAATGGAAAGTTTACAGCAGTTTATAAAAAAAGTCGTTGAAGTTACTTTTTTATATTTTGCGTTAAGTTCCGAATTTATTCCGTTGTAAACTGACGTCATATTGGTGTAGTAGCTATAATAAATATATTGGTATTCTAGACACTAATCTGTACATGTACATCGGCAGTTATAAATAATTAGGCTAAGCTGTATTGAATGTTACCCGAACAACAATTTAAGACCATTTTAATAATCGAATAGGTATTAATGACCTACTCTGGGTTTTAAGGCTAAAAATGCTGTCGAGATTTCTTGGTCCGTGCGTAACGATTGGATTCGATATTTGCAAAGACTCGAATCCCCAAAAGCCACAACTTCAAACTAATAGATCTTTCAAATAACACAGCTACTGCTTGATTACTTTAGAGTTTATAGTTCAAGAGCTAGTCAACATTATACCACTTCATATTATTGTTTTCTTGTTGGGATTTCGAGTATACTATGACAGGCGGTCTTAAGTGCAACATTTATAGAGGCAGACGCCTTTGAAGCTGAAGAAAACTCGTTCTCTACAATAAACTTCAACGCACTCTAGCGCCTAACTATATGACAAAAAAACCTAACAGACATAATTTGTAGGAAATTTAATGTAGTACTTTACTTTAGTATAATAAGAACACTCTTCTCTAAAATTGTGTAATTTTTGAGTTCTAATCAATAAACTAAAAAGATCAGACTTAGGAATTGTTGTCAAATTTTAACGCTCTCTAGCCCCCAAAACGTCAAGATGAAAAAAACTTAAAAGACATAATTTGTAGCAAATTTAATTTACTTTATTTTAGTATAGAAACACTTTTCTCTAAAATTGCGTAATTTTTGAGCTATCAATAATAAACTAAAAATCAGTTTCCTAACCGATTTTGGAGTTTATATCAAATTTTAACGCGTCCTAGCGCTTAAACCGTTAGAACGACAAAAAAACCTGAAAGATCTAATTTGTAGAAAATTTAGTGTTCTTTATTTTAGTATAAATACACTTTTCTCTAAATGTGGATAATTTGCGAGCTATTAGTAATAAACTAAAAATCAGTTTTATGGTCGATTTTGGAATTTTTATAAAATTTCATCGCGTTCTAGCGCCTAAACCCGTAGGATAATAAAAAAACCTGAAATACTTAATTTGTAGAAAATTTTGTGTTCTTTATTTTAGTATAAATACACTTTTCTCTTAATAAGCATAATTTGCGAGCTATTAGTAATAAACTAAAAATCAGTTTTATGGTCGATTTTGGAATTTTTATAAAATTTCATCGCGTTCTAGCGCCTAAACCCTTAGGATAATAAAAAAACCTGAAATACTTAATTTGTAGAAAATTTTGTGTTCTTTATTTTAGTATAGATACACTTCTCTCTAAATGTGCATAATTTGCGAGCTATTAGTAATAAACTAAAAATCAGTTTTCTGGCGACTTTGGAATTTTTGTCTAATTTTATCGCGCTCTAGCGCCTAAACCGTTAGGATGACAAAAAACCTGAAAAATCTAGTTTGTAGAAAATTTAGCGTTCTGTATTTTAGCATAGATACACTGTTCTCTAAATGTGCGTAATTTACGAGCTATTAGTAATAAACTAAAAAGCAGTTTTAAGGTCAACTTTGGAATTTTTATAAAATTTCATCGCGTTCTAGCGCCTAAACCCTTAGGATAATAAAAAAACCTGAAATACTTAATTTGTAGAAAATTTAGTGTTCTTTATTTTAGTATAGATACACTTTTCTCTAAATGTGGATAATTTGCGAGCTATTAGTAATAAACTAAAAATCAGTTTTCTGGTCGATTTTTGAATTTTTGTCAAATTAACCTAAATTATCCTAAACCGTTAGGATGACAAAAAATCTGAAAGACCTAGTTTGTAGAAAATTTTGCGTTCTGTATTTTAGTATAGATACACTGTTCTCTAAATGTGCGTAATTTACGAGCTATTAGTAATAAACTAAAAAGCAGTTTTATGGTCGATTTTGGAATTTTTATCAAATTTCATCGCGTTCTAGCGCCTAAACCGTTAGGATGACAAAAAACCTAAAAGATATAATTTATAGGAAATTTAATGTAATTTGTTTTTCTCCCAAAGTGCATAATTTTCGAGTTATAAGTATAAAAGTATAGAAGAGTATATACTAAGTATAAAAATCATTTTTAGCCGATTTTGGAATTTTTGTCTAGTTTTGTCAAAACTAACCGTTAGGATAAAGATAAATCTTGAGAAATATGTTTTACTAGAAAAGGCAAAAGTTAGGAATATAATGTCGTAAAACCAGAAGTTCCCACCGATTGTACTGTGCGATGTTACATGTACCTACATGTACAATAAATTGTTTGTTAGTTGTTTAATCTTTCAGTTCTTAAAAGTTACAAGTTACTGGGGAGGGGGGTGAGGGTCATTTTTAGTTGAAACCAAAAATGATTTTCAATTATTCTTGCTTAAGATTTAAGATTATCTTGCTCAATATTCTATTAACCCCTATTCAAATTCATCACGTCAGCAAAGGGAAAAATGATTAAGATTAATTAATTGCATGTGGCGTAATTCCAATAAGGAGTAAATTAATTGTTAAATGCCAGATATAATTATTTGAAATATCTCTACTATATTTAATTATTGTGCTTAAGGTGTCTTATGAAATAACATAGTATAATATGTCAAAAAAACTTAATATCACTATTAATTATTAAATTACTAATACTCAAGTTGCGGGAGTTGCGGGCCAGCCACGCGAAAAACGAAAAAAAAGCTTACCTACTCCTGTTTGACTAAACTATTATTGTTTTTATGTACACTTTATGTACACTTTATGTACTCAGATGAACTATAATTGAATTTGAAAAAAAAAACTTTAATCTCGGCGTATCAAAAATGATTGTAAAGCCTTAAGGCGACGTTTCGAATTTCCAACAATAAAGGAGGTCAAAATTGAGACTCGCGGGACACCCTTCGTCTCTTCAGATATAAAAATAAAGCAATTTTTTCAAAATGAAATGTATCGGTTTAAAGTGAATCTTTCGGTTGAAAGCACGTCAAAAGTTACGTGAAAACTTCTTCGGTTTAAAATAATTTCGAAATATTGACCTTTGGCAAAATAAATTTATTGGTAAGCTTTGAAGTCTAACTAAAGGGTAAAAGTAGTGTAAATAAATTAATACCAAGTTAAAATTTTGCCTTCAAAGCTTATTTTAATAACGCAATTGTTAGACAGTATAGTAGGATTAAAAGAGATGAAACCTTTTGATATTTGTAATAAGCCAAATGAGAGTACAATGGAATCATATACATATCTTACTCTGTATACATAACCTTTTTTTTTTGTCAAAGTTACACATACAAAGACTTATTTAATTTAACAACAATACCCGTCCGTAAGTAGCAATTAATGTATTTATTTATTTCTTATAAAAGTTTCCTATTACAACTTTCCCCCAAGTCGAAAATAAAAGAGAAGATAGGCTTAGTTCACTTAACAATCAGACTTGGATTAAAATCCAATTAAGAAAATCTATAACTGAAACTTGGAAATTTATTCGTAGTATAGGAAGGAGGAAAGAAGAATCCTTTAAAATGTACTAATCGGGTTTTGTTATAAATATTGACCTACTTTAGAATTAATTTAAAATAAACTGACTCCTTATCATTTAAATGCTTTAATGTTAATTTTTCAATTTAAATATTAGAGTTTAATTCGTTTGCAAAAACAATGGTTCCAAAAAAAAGTGTTTAGATGTTTTTAGTTATATTTTGAAAAGAATGAATGGAGCTATTGAATTAGAAGAAAATTTAATTAAAACTTTATTCTGTAAAAAATTTAAGCTTAATTTGGACAATGCAAATATTAAGGGTTGAAAATGTATTTTTTAGTTACAACGCCAAATTTGTTTTTTAAAAAATTTGGTGCGTTTTTTAACGTTTTTATATTTTTCAAGTTGTCGAAATAACATTTCTGTTTATTATGCATATACACAATTTGTGCATTAACTTCCTAATCATGTGTGACAGTGAATTATTAGAGAATCGTCTACCAAATACATCAAAATTCATTAAATTATATTTGAAGGATGATTTTAATATAAACGTGTAATAATGCAGGGGCGAATTTGCCTAAGTTTAAAGTAGGCATAGCCGGTCGCAAAGTTTAAAGAACGACTACAAAAGAGAAAAGTCCCTAAGTCGGTGAAAATATTCCCATAACTTATAAAATCGCATTTTTTATACAATTTAATATGGGCCGATAACGATATCAATATAGAGATAGTGCCTTTGTGCTTACGATCACATCAAAAATTCTCGATTCGTTAAAATTTATTAATAAAAGTATACGATTTTGACGTAATCTCTTTTGATATGGAAAACAATATAAAATCTACAACGTCAAAAATAAATGAAGGGAACGTTCGATTTTTTTTTACACTGAGGACGGTTTATGCCACTCTTACGTTGGTTATTACACCGCAATGAAAATATTTACATTTATGCGCAAATACGAGGAGAATCGATAACAAAAAGTGGCTTTTTGCATTTTCCAGACTCGAACCCACGACGACAGACTTACAATTTTTGTGGTTTTTTACTAGTCTAGTCAAAATAGATAAATAAAAGTTGAAATTTCGAAAAAAGTCGCATAGAACAAACTGAATATTTATGTATACAGTAGACTTTAAATACATTATGGTTATGAGTTATGATAAATGAAATGTTAAAAGTCTCCATCAAGCCCACTTCTGCTAAAAACTTTATTCAATGTCAAAGCTCGAAAAATCGGTTTTTCGCAAATACCTATTTGAGGGGAAGAAATCTAGGAGTTTTAAAAATTGTTATGGTTGCTCGTTAGAGCCTGCAGTACCACATACTCGAAGTTCCGGAGAATAGTGGTGAACGGGGAAAGTGGGGACGGGGAAGCTGTTTCAAGCTTTTTGCAAATAACTCGCCTTCTACAGATCCTACGTTGATGTACCTTCTTATAAAAGTTATAGAAAACATTATTAGCTACAAGATTGATTATATGCATTTTTCCCATAAGTTGAATCTTTTTTGAGATAGAAGTTACAGTGAATTTGTTTACGAAATGGCGCCGTATAAACTGCGGAGTAGGTAAGACGCGTAAGTTTCATGAAAGATATTAGTCACTAAAGTTCCACTCATGGATTATTAGAAATTGTAATAATATTAGTGAGCGCGTTATGGAACTTAACCCTTTTAAGTGCAGACATGGAGTTTAGTTACGTTAAAATAGACATGGAGTCAAAGTGACTCCGTTGCAATTTAATGTGATTCTTACACTTACAACCAAAAATATTTTACTTTTTACAGTTTTTCGATAAAGACTGAACCAGGAGAGAGATTATTTATTTAAAAAATTTCATCTAAACAAAAGCATAAACATGAAAATTGAATACAAAGATTCTTCATTCTTCATTCTAAAAGTAAGTAAAAATTTAGAGATGACATTTTTAATTTTTTTATATTTTTTTCTTTATTATGGCCCTAAAACTTGGGACTATGACAAATTGTGAGTACAAAAATCGTTGAACAAGCAGAAAAATGCAACGAATTATTTTATAAATATACAATAACATCTATAAACGTGACTCAAGAACGCGGTGGAAACAATTTGAAATTTAATTTCTTCTCAACGAACGCAAAAACAACATTAAAAATACTTTGATAATATAGATAAAGGTTCAACTTAAAGGTACCCAAAGGCTAATAGAGATAGGGCAAAAGAAACCCTGTTTTAAATACTACTAAAGTGAAAAATGGAGTCAATTTGTCAATTTAAGAAGCCAATATTCAGTTCTATGCGAGTTTTTCGGAAGTTGGACGTCTATTTTGACTGCACTAAAATCGACCACTCAAGTTCGCTCAGAAGCTTTTCAGCTTTTTCAAAAGCTACGCCTTGAAATTGCGAATATTTTGGCACCACCAAGAGAAGAATACGACGTATGTAAGCCAACATTTAAAAATGTTGAGTCGTATCAGGGTGCCTACTGAATATGTTTTCATAATAAATTATTGAGCATCACCAAATGTTTTAAATTGTCAATTTCTCTAATTTTTTTGGTGATCATCCTATGCAGAGTGAGTTGGCATGGATGAGAGATTATAATTCATCTATTTCTGTAGAAATTTTATTTCTAATAGATTTCTGCGACTTGTCTGTACTCTTACCTCTCCGTCCTCAGTTTTCATAGATTCCTTATCGAAACCTCCATTATTAAAGGATACGTCTCAACGGCTTATTGCTTAAGATTTCTACACCTGAACTGCCCAGTGAAGTAGAAACGACAATTCTAAGCTTCGCCTGTTCTTACTTTTTTATAGAGTTTCTTATAAAATAAAGCAAATAGAAAGTCAGAAATGAGCTGGTATAGAGAAACCACTCTTTTATGGCACCGGTGACTTACGCTACCCATAGAGAGGTTCAATAGAATCAATAGAAGAAAAGAATCGAAGGAGATTATTCCTTACTGTACCTATTCACTGATGGTAAAGTCACCAGCGCCAGAACGGAGTGGTCTTTCTATAATATGCTTCGTTCACAATCAATTTGTACCTCAGTAGGCCATGCCATGAATTGACTAGTTGGGTTTAAAATTCTAAAGACCGATTGCACATTACTCGCTCAAAGGTGCACGAAGCTTAAACTATGGAAACAATTGCAAATAATGAACAATGATGACGCAGGTTTAACTTTAAGCCTGTAGCTTAGTTTGGTATAATTTGCCCTAAAAATCACATTCTCACAGCTAAAACTGCCAGATAGAGTCCTCTGCCTACTCGGGTCTAAACTGATTTAGAATCGAGTATAGCCCTTTCTGTTCGTTCGGGCAACCGTTCATACGAACCGAATTAACACGATCGATCGTACATTGTGCGTTTGGTAGATACAAAAGAAATTTATTTTTTATTTCTTTACAAACATTCAATTTGTTTTCTTTTTATAATTGTTTTTCCCAGCTAAGTGAACCGAGAGATCCTATTGTGAACACTTATTTATTCTTGTAGATATTCCTTATTATCAAATAAGTATTAAATATTTACAACATTACTCCATAAATTATTTTTATTTTTGAGCTCCAAATTTTCTGTCACTTTTCTTCCCAATTCCAATTTCTGCAATAGCACAAGTAATGCACCTGTGTTCGCATTAGAAAACAATTTCGTATTCCGAAGTTTAAATTTGAGGCCGTACCACTGGACTACCACGACTTTGTACCCCAATTTTTTGAGGATTTGAGAAAAATTAAATCTTGACCTTCGCTGGCAAATGGTAGAAGTTTAAAGAATATATAGTAATACCCAATTAATAGATTATTTTTATTATAGTCCCCAACCCTTAAGAAATACCTTTTCTCTTAAACTCGGCGAGTTGGCGTAAAAATATAGCAGCCTGCGGTTAAAAGCTCTCCAAGTTTCCTCAAAGCGCGCGGTGTTACCCCAACGTCAAAGTCTGTATATTGCAATTTTCAGGAACTTATATTGCTACTAAAGGGGTATAAAATTGTAAGCCTTTTTCCCTTATAAAACTGACAAATTGCACTATAAAGAAATTGTTTCGAATTACCGGATGTCGATATGCCGGGAATTAAAAAAAAAACATCGCTACTTTACAGTGTTGTAAAGAAATTGTCTGGTGTAAAGTTGTTACTTTATAATGGTTAATTCCGAAGTATTATCTTTTGACCTGTCGCATCATCGGGAATTAACTCAGTTTAACCCTTGTCACCTACTATAGATGGACAACGGACAGTTCATTAAAATAACAAGCACCAAAAATATAGTGTAATCGTGTTAATAACTTTTAATAGCTTAAGCTTTAAGCCTTAATTAAAAACTAAATAAATTTTAACCGGCGTAATCCAAACTAGTTCCACTTAGATTTTTAATTAGATAAAATGTTTAAGCTAAAGCTCCGGCGAAGATGTGTGTGTTTCATAATATAATCTCCTTAGATGATTTGCAAAAGATTGATCTCCTTTCTTAAAGCTTAATCGCGAAGCTGCACGATTTTAGGTAACGTGATATGGATGAAGATTGCGCGAAACTAGCGTTGTCTTAATACCGCGTCTTTCAGATAAAGCTCGAGCACTAATGTTTGGCTTATTTTTAGCGGTCTACACTCTTTCAAACTTTGCTCTATTTACTCATTTTATTTGCTTTATTATTTTGTGAAAAAAAGAAAAAGATTTCCCACATCAAAAACTCGCAAGACGAGTTTTATATTATTCACCAACGTATCAAACTAATTTAACTTGTCTGGATTTTAGAAAAATTTCAGCGTTGAAGATAGAAATACGTATATAAATAATGCAAAACAGATATCTATGCGAAAAGGGTTTTGTAAATCGGAAAGGATTTCTAAAGCCAGACAGGAGTTTGCAATGTACACGTCACAGCTGTCAACATTGTCACGGGAAACCTTAAATGTTGCATTTAAGGTCTCAACAGGAAAACTTTTGAAATGAAAATCAATACGTTAACGAGAATGGTTCTTGAAAAAAGAGGATTAATGTATTCTTTCGTTATATAAATAAATAATGGAACAGGCGCGCTAAGCTATTTTTTGTAAAATATAATTTTAAAATCAAAATAATCCCGTAGGTATTACATTTTAATTGGTTTTTTCTATTTAAAAGTTGTTTTTTTATATATTAATTTTGGAAAGATAAAAAGGTATGGAGGGTTAATATTAAGTGTTTATATTGCGGCTTTACGTGCATCGCGGTTTTCTTTTTGACGTTATCGTCTTTTATCCCAAGTCCGACCGCTTCGTTAAACGACTTTGTTGGTTAGGGAGCGCGGAAGGGCCAAAAAAATACGAATAGTGAGGGAAAAACGGTGCGGGTACGACCAATCGATTTAAAAACGATTTAATTCAACATGTGGGACTTGTATAACAATTTCTAAATAGCCATATCGACGTTTATAAACGAGGTAAGCGATGGAGCGAAAAGAAAATTACAAAATTGCGCGAAAAGGGTTTCTTAAGGTTAATAGTAAACTGATACTTTTGATGTTTCGTTTTGCAAATAAAAAACTAGACGTTAAGACTTTGTAATAATAATAGAAGTAAATTGTCGAGTTACTAAAGAAACCATGGTAAAGGGAGCCGCGCAAGATTACGGTAATCATGTAATCAACATATAGACGCCCTCAAAATCCTTAATGAGTGAAACGGGCGCTGGTAAAGATAAAAAGAGCATTTCTATTATTGGCGAAATTATATTTGTCGATTAATGGTGTTTTCGTGTCGATTTATTTTTTGTTAGATTTTAATAAGCCGAGGATTTCGTTTTTTCCAGTTTTCCAAATGTAAAGTATTTCCTTTCAGAGCTGCTTTATCGAGCAAAATAATTAGTTTATTTAAAAACGCGAATAAAGCGCATCAAAAAGTTCAAAGTAAATTTTCACGAATAAAATACGTTTACACAAAAGAAAATACTTTTCTTTTGTATTTTATCCAAGTGCTGCGATATTTGTTGTTGCACGAATGTTAAGGTTTGTGTAAGTAAAATGTTTTTCAAAACTCGCAAGAAACTCTGACAACATAAAGCCTCTAAATGCTCCGAGTACATCGCTTAAATTTAACGTCGAATCAATTTAGAACTCTACTTGAAACTTGAAAAGAAGCTAACGCGCTTTATAATAATAAATTTCGATTTTGTTAACTGTTTAAATAACAATAACTTACTAACTATAGATAGACGAACGAACCAACTTTTCTTTACAAAACACACAAAGGCAAATACCTTAATTGTTATATCTAGCAACCCTTGGCTATAATGAAAACGTCAAATCCATTTCTGTTAAAATAGTTTTCATTGAAACGACTCGCTAAGTTCCCTAATTAGTAACAAATACCAAACTTGATAGGTTTTGATGTTTAAAAGCATCCGCAAGGACTCGATTTGATTCATAATTCGACATCTATTGTTTCGTTTTGCTAACAAAAATTTAATTAAGTTTTGTGGATTTAAAAAAATTATATAAATGTTTCATTTAGTACAATATACGCCATTTTAAAATTGTGATACAATAAAACTTTTCGAATATTATTTGTAGAGATTTTTAAATAGATTACATCGATATTTTTAGTTTTTTATTCACTCAAAAAATAAGGAAGATATAACAAAAAATGCAAAAGTTAATAAATCATCCATAGCGAAACAACTAAAGCGCCGTTTTGAAAAATGGAACCAATAAGACTTGTTAATTAGTACAGCTTGGCGCAGTCGACTTAAAACGCCCTGTATATAATTAAAAGTATTGACTTTAAACTCGAGAATGAGACTACTGCCAAAATAAACAATGCCCGAGAGCGATGCTTTACAATTCCAACATCTTCATAATTATGTAAGCATTGTATAAATTTTCAATATAGACACTATCGTAAGTAAACAAGCTTTGAGGAATTATTGTGCCATTGTAAGTACATAGGTATCAAACAATTTACGTTAGAAATTGGGTCGAAATTCTATTACGATGACTTGTCAGAAAGTTATGTTTACAAAATTACATTCTTTTGTTTTTTGTTTTTGAACCGCACGCTCTTTCTCTCTCTCTCTCTCTTTAAATTCTATGCTAAGATTAGAAAAGCACTTAGAAACAAGGGTAAAATCGCAATTTGGGCTCTTTAAACTTTACAATTTTGAATAGTTAAAGTGGATGCTTAGATGCTCTCAGTTTCAAATCGAAATTTACGTCGATGTTTGTATTTCAAAGCCTAACTAACAAAAACTTAAAAGCCTTCACCTGGTGTAAAGTAGTGTGTATTGTGGTTGTAAAACCGCAGGACTTTTACCTCGTTTAGTGTTACTTGAACGATTAATTAATTTACAAACTTTACTCTCGTACTAAATTCTTATATTGTATTTGTTTGTTATGCTTATGCACATACCAACTTTTGTTTTATTTGTTGCATTTCATACAGTTACGAGCTTTTCTGGGTCAAACTGTTTCCAGTTTGAATTTTGTGAGCTCGGCAAGGTACCTAACCTAATCCAATCGCGAAAGATTTTTTACGGTCATTATAACAAGATCGACGGCTCAATGTGCCCCTCAAAGCACGGTAAAAAACGCCAAAGCGTGTGTTTTCTGCTACGTTGGTTACGGTCGTCTTAGTAATGTTAAGCACTCGCTTACACTCGACGCACTACGCGCAGCTTATAACTTCGACTCTCTTTATATACTCTACCATATACATATATATATATATACTACTCGACCCTATTGTGTTGCCCTCTGGAATATTGTAAGTTTAACTTTAAATTTACCAAATATGCACAAAAATTTGATTCTGATTGTGTTTGAGACAGCGAAGATGCCGGAGAGAACGGACTACCTTTGGGACTATCTTTCTTGGGTAGCGCTCATTATTCACTTCCTGGGAGCCTGGGATGGTTTTAATAAATTCTATACAATTATAAGTTTATCTTAAGTGATATTTTATTAACAAACCTCTCTAAATCGTCTTTTCTGCTTTTTAGTGGCTGTTGTGCGAGACTGACAGTGCTTTTTCCTCAAATTGGTATTCATCGCGGAGGGTCTAACCTACCCTTATCGGACGAGGTTGGGAATCTCGGTGTTGTGCTTGATCCGGAGTTCAGATTCAAGTCCCACATTTCTTATCTGCTAAACAACTCATATTCTACTCTTTTAAGATGCCAATCGTTCCGTACTCGCACGAAGCTCAGGTTTACTCTGTGCGATTCCTTGATTCTCTCCAGATTGTGATGTTTTGTCTCATTCCTGTCTTGACGCAGTTGCCGTAGGCAGAGCCCAAGATGTTTAAAACTTGTGTCTTTGACTTATTTTCGGTCTAAGGACGTATAATAGAAATTTTCACCCCCTGGACGTGGTGGGGTGGCTTAACATGAAATGATGTCAAAAGTTACTCTTCTCCCTCTTTCTAAAGAGCCTTAGTCCTCAAAGCTCTTATTAGCTTTCCGTAAAATTACTTTTCGAATTGACGTCCATCATGTTAACTTTAGGAGTAGAGGGGTATTAATTAACCATTTTAAAACACTGGGGTATTTCAATTACATCGCAAGTGGTTTAAATTCACTGCTGGACGGATTGTTGCGTCTCCCAGTCTCAACCTTTGGGACGCGTCTCTTCAGAGACAGGTCTTTTGGTAGTTATTGTAAGGTGATGTGTCTTACAGGTTGGTCTACATAGCAATAAATAGGTTATTATTATTATTATTACTATATTATCTACAAACAGGGGACTAACCCTAATTATACGTTTTCAACATTGAAATTTTCTTATAATCCTGTTTGTGGTAGGTACGGTATAGCAGCACAAAGTGACTTCATAACACACGGCTTTAACATTACTATAACGAAATAGACGTTTGCACTCTGCAACACTAATGTATTCGTAAATTACCGCCTCTAATTGATTTAAATTACTGCTAGGAGTTAATAATTCCTCGTGGGAACAAATTTGATTGTAAATGAAAACATCGAGTTGCATAACTTACAAAAATACTATGCAACTCTCAATTAAATTTGAATAAATTTCGTAACCAAATGAAAATTTACGAGTTTGAGTATAACTCGTTTAATGTTACACATTGTATACCCATATTGTTTTCGTTTAAATAATTTTGTTTTATAGCAAAAAAATTTGATAATTTTTTAGTGAAATTTCCTCATTTTTATCTCGCGTGGAAGTCATTACGAAGAAAAACGACAACACTAAAGTAGAATTGATCTATAAGTTATGACGAAAACTACCCCGTTAAAAATTCGTATATACTACCATGTACGAGCTCCATTTAATTTTTATATATTTATACAACTTTCGAGCACTTTCTCATTCGAAAAAATATTTCACAGTAGGACTTACGAAGGCCGAACTTGTATAAACTTTTATAATAAATCAAACGTTAAGCGAAAATTCACTCTTCTTTGTGTTTCTAAAAGCCAAAAAAAGCGAATAACAAGAAACAAACTTTTTTTATTAGATTATCATTATTAGCACTCGAAGAGAACAATTTAATGACATCATGCAGATTGAAATGAATATAAAGAGCGCCATTTAAATTAGAAACGACCGGTATCCATTTCGAAGGGCTTGTCAACTTTTTGAGAGTTTGGTCTATTGGGGGGGGGGGGGGGTAGTCTGGTTGGCTAAAAATGAATTTTTCATCTACAGTTACAAACAAATGTGTATAAGAATAATTAAATGCCGCAAGGGGCTGGAAAGTGACTTTCTTTTTCCCATCCTACTCGGTCTTTTCAAAATGTCGCTTTCAAAAATGGCGGCTAAGTCGCCACGCTAACAGATTAGCTTTTACTGTTACTATAAATAAGCACCTAACGATCTAATGAAATACTTACAAAATTATTAATTCATAATAGCCTCTTGTACAAGGGAGTTTTTCGATTAGAGTTAATTTAATCAAGTTTTAATTAGAAAAACAAGTTGCTTTTCCTGTTAATCACATTTTAAACCTTTTATCTAACATAAAACTTAAAAGCTTTTTCTTTGAATCGGGTAAGTCGAACGATTGAGTTTGAATTAACTCAAATATAAAATCACAAACGAACAAAATTGTTAACTCGCGAGTTTTATTTTATTTTTTCCCTACCTCGACGAAAACCGAAAACATCAAAAAATGTTTGAATTTCGTTCAAAAATAATGTGAGGGCGCTTTATAAATTTTTGAAGAATTTTAAAATTACGTTCTCACTACGTACGATTTAATTAGGTTAATCTTTGTTACTTATTCATAAAATTATTAACGTTGGCGTAACTTTAGTTAATAAATAGTTCGTGCTTTTGTAAGACTTAGGCTATCTGTAAAAATCTTAAGTGGATAAATCTCTTAAGACCATTAACTAGAAACGACGGAGGAAAAAGAAAGTTAAAAATTGAAGAGTTTACCGAAATCAAATCATCCCTTAGACCAACCTAAAAACTCAATTATGAGAGCTTTTTCGGTCAAAGATTTGCAAACACGTATGAGTTCTCACGATCAATCTGGCGAATCGTAAAGTAATCAATTTAATGTTTTTCTTGCGAACATCGCTTTTCCACTACAAATTGGTTCAGACACTAAATAAACAGGGAGAACCAGTAGGATAAGGATTTTACATTGTAAACAGGATATTACTGTTACAACTTTACACGCGAATTTTGTGTATTTCTACAACGTACAAAATTTAACTCATAAATGTGGCCCACTTGAAAATAACTGACACAAAAAATTTACATTTTGACGTTATAAATATTATCCGAGGCATAATTTTAATTGCAAATTCTTTATGAAAGTATTAAACTTGTATCTGTCACTTGTTCAACATTAATTTTCACTTATTAAAATTGTTTTGTTTGATTAAACGTTCAAATATAAGCTTAAAGAAGTTTTTGTTTTATATTTTATGTAAAAAAAAGTAATATATTATTTCATTTTCGACGCTAAACGATATAGCGCTTTTTAAAATGTACAATAGATAATTGAAACACTCAATTCAAAGCACGAACCTGAAGTTCGCGCTTTTTGTTTCTATACAACGTCTTCAAAAAGCATAACTTGCGTGAAACGGATCTAAACGTTTGTTGGTTCCTTTTTATATACAAACATAATATATTCCGTGTGTCGATTGAAATCTGAAATTTAATAGATAGCTGCTGGTATCAGTTCCGTTAAGTAACAATAATAATAATAACTATTCTTTATTTCAGATAAGGTCGCTCGTATAGTTAAACTGTGTCTGATTATTCTAAAAACTGCAATTAAAGTAGTCTCCAATATTGCAGGGTTCTAAATCTTGATAAGTAACTCTAAAACCATTCCTAAAACTTTGGCACATTCAGACAGCTCTACCTTCACATTTGACACCTTCCACTCGGAAGAAACCACTTCTCTGGTTTGTTTGGTTTTGAACAAGCCAAAATTGGTTTTTGTCGTGTTCACAACTAGGCTGTTTGTTTCAAACCATTTACTGGCTTGTGAGTAGGCGTCGTCACAACCCGCATGTATCTCTGACACGTTCATTCCCGTTACTATAAGGCTAGTGTCATCCGCGTATCTGACCAGAGAGCACTTATCTCCTGACAACGCCATCAACTCGTTTACATACACGACAATCGACAAACAACATAGCTCCGAGTGTACTACCTTGGAGCACACCTGTGATTGTAGTTAAAATTTTAGATTTGATTCTTACATTATCTTTGATCACTTCGACTCTTTTTGTTGCTTATCTGAGAGGTATGGCGCAATCCACTTTAATGCAGTACCACGTATGGCGTATTTTTCTAACTTTTGGGCTAGCTGGCTTGTGATCCAGGCAATCATATATGCAAAAACATACCCATAGCCATCTGCTTATTCTCTGATGAATCTATTACTCTTTGCATGAGCTGAAAGATTGCAGTGGTTGTTGATCGGCCCCTCAGATAGCTATGCTAAGTCTCTGCAAACAGACTACTCGAGCTCATAAAATCCACCACTCTGTTAGACATGACTAGACATTATAACTCAAGAATTTTAGAAAAACTGTTTAGTATACTTATTGGTCTTAGTTATTAAAATCTGATGAGCTACCTTTCTTATAAATTGGTTTTACAATTGCTAGTTTCAATTGAGTTGGAAAAATGCCACACCCGAAAGAGTTGTTGATGAAGTAACGTATGACGAGTAGTTTAGAGGAAAGCACTAAATGTAACTGAAAGCAATGAAATAATTATTTGCCATTAAAAATTATAGTTTTCAGTTGTTAAAAGTCTCGGAAAGAGTTATTAAATCATTAGTGAGATGGTTTTTATCGTTTTTTGAAATGAAAGCATCGATTTCAAAACAAAAAATTATGAATTATAAGCAGTTTTATAGGCATACTCAAGACGCTTAATACGGATCGTGATATTTATTATCAATATTTATTATTTTAGTACCAATTTGTAGTCTCTCCAAACTGCTGTTTCACAAAAGCAAAATAGAAAAATTAAGCATTAAATCGACGTCCAGATCATTGAGGTTCTCACAATAAACTGACTGAAACTATTTTAAACTCACAAAATTCATTGCCGAAAAAACGGCCAATTTGAAACGATTAGGCATATACCCACTCAATGTAAATTTATTGGTGATTCATCTAGTAACCGCAAATTCGAAAAAACATTACGCGACCCTCAATTTGAGAAACTCTGGTCTGGTAGTACTCGCTATCGTAAATAATTTACCCAAATTCTTTCCGTTTTTACTTTTAAATATTTATTTAGCGTACAATTGAGTTGAAATTTTGTGTGCGAGCAGAGGCATTATTTTTGGTCTTAAGTCGTTAAAGTTTAGGACAAACATATTATAGTGCCGGCCCTAGTCTCCGAGATAGACGAAAAATAGTATTTTTCAATTTTTGATCAAGTGCCGTAAAATTTAAAGCAAAAAAATTAAATTTTTACGGACGCCAGTAGATGCCCCCGACTGTCCTCTATCGGTATGCATTTTTAAACGTCCAAAAACTTTTACGCTAAGGGCACAAAAAATTATTATGTAGGTCGATCTTTCTTCGATTTTCACGATATTTCGAAACTGTGAAGACTTCGTAAAACTTCAAGAAGTGGTGGTATTGTTCAAAAAGATAAGTTTTGGCAGTTTTTTCATATTTTTAGATAAATTAGACTATGACCTATATGCTGTAAGTGATAAATCTTATATTTTCTAAATATTTGTAGAACTTTTTGATTCCATTCTAAGTGCAAAATTGTGCATAAAGTGCAGTGAATTTCATTTATGCCCCCCACCATAGCAGCTTGCTCAATAAGCCTTCCCAATCAACCAAGGTACTTGAGCGTCTAAGTGAGAGCTGTGCATTAGTAGCTCAAAGCAAGCTCCACGGTAAGCCTACCTGCGGTAACGTAAGCTTACCGCTGACTTGATGTACTACTAATGTACAACTTGCCCTAAGAGCGCTCGGACTCAGGTTCGTGAGCTTTTCGTTTGAATCCGGCTGGCACCTCTAAATTTTCTATGTTCCAAATGCTTTGCTCGGGGTGTTTTTTCAACAAAATGTACATTGTCTGCACGGGCTAAGGCTTATTGCTTACAGGTTCAGAACCCACCTAAAGCTGTATAGGCCCCGTCTGTAATAATCTTCCAGTTTAACGGACGTGAAACGCAATCTAAAAAAATTAATAAAGCCTCCCCCCCTCTGCTATAATATTTGTACTTACGCTAGTGATAAGACCAATTACACCCCGCATGAAGAATTTTTAGGTCCGGACTTGATGATTTTCAGCAAAACCTCCCTAATGGAAGAAACTACGGTAGTAGTTTTGCTTTTCCAATCTCATTAACGGATACTAAAAACGACTACTCCATACAATATGAACATAGAAGACGTTGTAACATGTCGAAAGAAAACTGAGATAAAGTGTAAAAACTTAAGAGATATTAAAGTTAGAGATCAGCAATGCTAGTCGTCTCAAGTATGTCGACGAGTACAAGACTAAGGCGAAAACTTTGTTTTGGGATAACGGATATTGCACATTTTATTACCCATAAAACAGAAATGCAGAAGAATTAGTCCAAGTACCTAGTGAGTCGATTACAAAAGGCGAGTCTGTATCGACAGTCTCTAGTATAATAGTACGTCTCGAGTAATAAAAGTTAGAAGAAAACTGGTTGAGACGAAGCTTATTATTAGCGGGACGTTCTATAACGTAAATATATTTTTTAATATACAGGGTGTCTTGTTGAAGAAGTAGTCACTACCTTAAATGTTGAGTTTGGAAGATAGCATCTCGAGTATTTTGTTTCTGTTGTTTCGTGAACATTTCTTATCTTAGCAATTAACAATTTCGGAGATAAATACTTTGATGGAAGTAGAATTTTGAGCTCAGATGTGACTTTTAAAGATTGTTGAGCGCGTCAGATTTTTAAAAGAATGTTAGAAACTTGGCAAAATCTGCATTCGTTAGGTGTGCAAATTTGAAACTTGCGGAGAATTCGGTTGTGTATTATACAAATTTTTCCGCCGTGTAAAAAAGGGATCAATTAGCCCACTCTTCAGATAGGAAGTAATTTAGCGGGTACATGTTTGGGTATAAATACTACTACAGTTTAAGGGGACTTACAGGAGATGGATAAACAACTCACAGTGGATTTATCGATAACTTTGGTGAAATGAGCCGCGGTTTTAATTCAGTTTTAGTGTATTCACGTACCTGCCTATTTTAGATTTTCAATAACTATAACAAGTAGTTTGGAAACTGCGTGAGATAGAAAAAAAATGATGCCATAAAATTACACGTGTAAAGTTTGACGATGTTCATTGGGTGTGAATGGAGCTTTTATGCGAGTTCAGCGAAGGGGCGATAGATTAAGCTATAATCCTTCTAAGTAGACAAAGGTGATTATAGCAATTCTGTTTAATGTCATCAAAGTTGTTCTTCTCGAACGAATAGTTTAGAATTTGTTGATACGAAATGAAACAGTCGATGTTGCGGAAGTTATCCGTATCGAACAAGCATAAATCAATATCCTTTAACGGTTGGCAAACGATAACCGAACTAAATGTTCGCCCACCTAACAGAATAATAATCATATTTTTGGTGATACTATAGACAGACATTCGAGTAAATCGATTTTAGATGAACAAAGTGGAAACTTGTTAAAGTAGCCAATACTCCGGAAATGAAGGATTTTTATCTGTCACATTTTCATCTCGAAAATTTTCAATTTTCTTTTAAGAATTTACTTTTTTCCCCATTTTCTTCCGTGACAGACATGATTTACATTGCTTTTTTTTCTCCCTTAGAAAATCATTTTTTATGCATTTAATTATTTTTGCCTTTAATTTTATTTCTTTTTTGCAAAACTTGGGGCTACAAAATTCTTTCGCTCTCGAGCTTTGTTGCTTTAGTGTTTGTTCGACAATTGCCTTCTCGTATCGAGTACAAATATGCAAATACCAAAACTCTACAATAACCCAGTGCACAAATACGTTAAAACAAAACTTAATAATTCAAAGTGAGCCTTTAATCAAACAAGTTTCTAGCACATGGTAAGGAGTAGTTGGGAACAACTTGACTCTATTAAACAATAAAGGCCCCCGAGCTTGGGCTCGAAGAAAAAAGATTCTCCATTCGAAAGTTCGTATAATTTAATTAATTAATAATGGCGACTTATCTAATATTTATTCGAATAGATTTCTCTATTGTGTCTTTTGAAATTGTCTCGATTGTTGGCACGATTAATGTCGTACTTTAATTTTGTAAAACTTGGCAAGAAACTCAGACATTTATTGTACGTTATCTTTGACGTAATAGCGGCGTAATAAATTAAGATAATGTATTTTAAACTTATTAAAGTCTTTTCAAAATGCATCGATATTAAATAACTGTCTCTACCTTCGAATCGATATTTAAATTACAAAATTACGCCCAAAACAAAAGGACAACATGCAAAACGTGCGTATTGTTGAGGCCGCGGTCCAAACCAAAAACAATGGGTCGAACGTTACCCTTAAAATGCTAAACATTAGCTCCCCATTGTAACAAAAAAGTACGACGAAATATTTAACAATAATTTCCTGACAGGTAGCAAAATGTAATTGTTAATTCAACAGAAATATTTACATTGTCGACCCCGAATAAATTGTGGAAAATGTCATCATTCTTCGCATAACTTCAGTGTAAAACAAATAAATTGTGTTCGATAAGGCTTAAAGTCTCTAAAAGGGTTTACTTTTGAGTGTCTAAAATGAAATGTATATCACAATTAAGGTTAAGTTAGATATAAACAAACTCGAGTAAGGTAATTTCAATATGAATGCTGTGGGCGCGTTTGCAGCAGAACTTGCAGGAGACAAAAGAAACTTCAAACTCATCAAAATGTAAATGGCATTATCTATTCCGAGCTTAAGCAGGGCTCATAATTTTATTTCGGCGTTAACCTTCGTATTAAATCGTCGCTAAAATTGAATTTCACACTTAAAGTACCTAAGTAGTATACAATTTACCTATAAATATATATTATGCACGTAGCCACAAAGCGAAAATATACGTTTACGAACGTCTTTATGAGCCAATTTCATTTTAAGTTAATCAAATTCATCAAAATAAACTTAAATCTACACCTTATGTAAATCCTGTTTATCTTTGTCCCAGTATTAAGGCTTTTGATACCTACTTCAATGTAGTTATAATAGTTCCTCTTAAAGAGACTCATTTGCAATGTGGGCTAATATTTTAATTCGTAAAGAGACCAAAGAGAGGTACGTTAAAATAATTTATAAAACAAATAAAGTCGATTTTAATATCGCTGCGCCAGTGGTTATTGCACAAACACAAAGAGCATTAAATTTCCTACAAATTATGTTTATTATGTTTTTACTTCAGACGAACGATTGAAACGCTAGAGTGCGTTCAAGTGTGACGAAAACTCCAAAATCGACCAAAAAGCTGTTTTTTTGCTTATAACTTGGAAACTACGCACTTTGGAGATAAGTGTTTTGATAGAAAAAACAGTACATTAAATTTTCTATAAATTATGTGTCGTTAGTTTTTTTATTCAGACAAACGGTTAAAGCGCTATGACGTGTAAAAGTTTGGCAAAAAGTCCAAAATCGGCCCAAAAGTTGCTTTCTTTAGTTTTCCGCATATAACTTGAAAACTGACTACTTTTTAAGAAAAGTGCTTGTAAACAAAAATAAACTACATCCAATTTCCTATAAATTATGTTTGTTAAGATTTTTACTTTAGATCAACGATTGAGGCGCTAGAGCGCGTCAAAGTGTGACGAAAACTCAAAAATAGACCGAAAAGCTGCTTTTAGTTTTTTGGTTATAACTCGGAAAAATAGTCACTTTAGAGATAAGTGTTTCCATAAAAAAATAAAGTACATTAAATTTACCACAAATTATGTCTCTTATGTTTTTTACGTCAGACGTACAGTTTGGCTTGGACACTAGAACGCGTTGAAATTTAGTGTATACGTGTATTTGTGTAATATATCAGACGTAAAGACAAGTCAATTTTAGAAATTTTCTCAGGACGCATAACTTTAAGTGTTTACATAAACAAAAGAACATTAAATTTCCAACAAACTATGCCTCTTAGGTTTTTTTGTCAGACGAACGGTTTAGGTTACGCGCTAGAGAGCGTTGGAGTGTAGTAGTGTAGAGAACCGCCCGGTTTCCTTCAGTTTCAAAGGTGTCTGCTTCCATAAATGCTACACTTAAGACCGTCTGCCATAGTATATTCGAAACTTACACAAAGCAATTTTATTTGGTATGAAAATTCTACGTGTAGGTAGGTTTAGTTTAACCCCCAAAAAACACTTTTCTCGAGACACCTGACCTAAGACCCAAGAGACATGATTTATAGGAAATTGAATGTACTTTAGCGCTTAAACCGTTTATCTAAAGATAAAATTTTAAGACGCATAATTTGTAGGAAATCTGATGTAGTTTATTTTTATATACAAGAACTTTTCTCAAAAAGTGCGTAGTTTTTAAGTTATAAGAGATAAACTGCAAAAATGACAAACCTCACCCTCTTCGAGTCTCCTTAAGTTATTGCTGCCACTAAGGAGTAGCAGACGGTCGGTTTTATTACCCAATTGAAATTTTTTTTCAGTCCGCATTGTCAAAAATTTTGTACTAGCAATTGTTTTAGTATATTTTCACGCTACCTCTCAATCAACTCACGCGATGTCCGCTGAAGATGTCTCGCTCTATCGAGTTACCGCTTACGTTAAACTGATAATCTTTAACAGCGCCTGTCGGAAAAACGCTGCCGTCTGTGCAAATTCTATTTCAACAGAACGATTTACTATTTTTTTTGTCTTTTTCTAAATTATAATTTCAATCTGGAATAAATCACGTAATTTCACATTTTTGGGAGATTTGAGTGCGTGCCCTACTGTAACGCGGCCAATAATAGCCCGGAAGACGAGTGATTTTATATTGGTTACGGAAAGTACTTTTAAATAAAAATAATGAATATTTGTAATAATATCAAGGGGTATTATAGTGTAGTCGTGTAATTTGGGTTCAGATAGGTATTTATTTCATGAAGAATTTTATTATCTTTTTTATTACGTCGAGGATTACGTACTACCGTATTTCCTATAAGTACTTAAAATGAACAGTTTTTCAGATAGATATTACAATACTTTTGTACAAATTTTATTTACTGTTTAGATACCCTATTTTTTCACTTTGACGTCACCTACTTGACGAGATGTTCATTTCAATATAAAACACGTATTTGAGTATCAATAGATTCGGTTTAACATTTTTTTTCTATTTCGGTACTTTAATCCACTCCTTAACGTACTGTTTTGGTCTCAAAACAGTGCCCCCTCTATAAGGTTTCTGAAATGTGGCGGAAAAATTAAAATACTTTTTAACCCTCGAACGGGCGCACGCGGACTGTCAGTCCGCACACCTATACTTTTGTTTATATTTTTGCCAAATTTTAATTTAGCGACTTGTGACTTATTCTAGCTTACTAAATATGCATACCCTACAGTATAATTAACGTTCAGCAAAAAAATCGCTGCCCGTGTTGTTTATACGGCGTTGTGGAGTCACAATTCGCACGCGCCACTCGCGCTTTGTGTGTTGAAGGTGTCGAATTTTCTGATACCTGATAAGTAAATAATGAAATTTGGGTTAGTAATAAACATCCTAAGAACAAAATAGTAATTTTCCATATAATATAATAAATAAAATCAAATTAAAAATTAGATAAACAATATCAGCTTCTAATAGACGAATTTATTTTATTTATTTATAATAGGATTATTGTTTTGTTTGAAGAATAAAACTATTTTTTTTTAGTTATTTAAATAGTTTTTCTAAAACACCTAGTCATTATTTTGATGAAAATATTGCTTAAAATAACAAAATTTTAATTAAAAGTGATTGCGGACTCACAATCCGCGCGCGTCCACTGGTGTTCGAGGGTTAAAGGAAACGTATTCTGCTCTTTCTTATTTTATTGCTTTTCATAATGGGAGTCATTTTAAAGTTGTATGCCATCGGATAGGGAGAAAAATCCTAATTTCAAAAATGTATAGCATGTCAATAAAATAACCACAATTACAAAAATTACAAAATTACAAAAAGTAATAAACTCAAAATTAAAATATTGGAATATTTTATTTGAAATTGAATTTTAATTTCAAAATACGTGAAAAACAATTAAATCTGTTTTATAAAAAAAAACAATTTATGTGCTTCAGTTTTATTCGTGCAAATGTTTATAGAAATTTATTTATAGTTAATTATATGAGTTATTTGTGGTACTTTTAATGATAAATGTTTATTGACATACAAATATACATTTTTGAAATCGTGATTCTTATTTTCTCTACTAATGGCAGCAAATTTCAAAAATTTATTAGCAAAAGTTGGTATCGATATACAATAAACTAAGAATGATAACGAAAATTTTTTGTCTTCGTCTGAAAGTACAGAAAAAGTTCCTTTTAGAAAGTTTTTGAGAATATCTTTGCAAATCACGATTTTAAGGCCAAAATTAAAATCGCCAGTTTTCTTCTTGATTTTATTTAGGCATAAGTCAGGGAGCATTTTGGTGCATTTAACCAAGTCTCTAGACTAGATAAACTAGATCCCTCTGTACTTAAAACGTTTAAAAATACATCTTGTATCGTAATCTATAAAGTGGAGTTTTAATTATTTATTTTAATTTAGAAAACCTAAAACTGCAAAACTTTAGGTTTCAAAAATGCATGTTTAGATGGACAAACTTTTATTTTTAATAATTCAAAACTGTTGCAAATTATTTTTTGAACCGAAGGTAAACGTTACACTGTCATGCTAGTTTATGAACTTCAGGAAAATTTTATTCGCTTTTCTTATTAAAGCACTTTTAGCCCGAGTGTACCTTTTCAAGTTTTTAAATTTATAAATAATATTCAAAGGACACGGTAATTGAAAAATGTACTGTAAAATTGCTTTCCTAACGACTATTTACTCTTTTGTTGGAAACATAAATAAAATAATTTATAAAATTTGTACGACGCAGCTTCGACTGTTTCGTAATAATATTTCCCAATACGAAAAACAACAAAATGGAAATCCTCGAATTATAATTCAATTATTTTATAACGAAATAACTAACTAGTAATTTTGAAACAAAAGAGAGCAAAAACAAAAAAAATGCAGTATTTATATAATTTTTATTTATTTCGAATTTCAAATGTTTATCAATTTGGATAGTTTTTGTTTTAGTAAGCTTATTTTTCATTCGTTATTTAATTGAACTATTTAAATTTATTCATGAGATCTCTAATTAAATTTCAAAATCCCGCATGTAACCGCTATGCTAGTTATTATTATTTATAAACAAAAATTGCATTTATTTCCAATAGCTCGTGAAAAAAATCAGCGACATGATTTAACTTCCAGACTAATTTTTAGAACCGCGATTAATTGCCAATTATTGTTTGAAATCAAAGTATCAACAACGGTTATTATTTTGCGATGGATTCTGACGAGTTTTCAAAATTGAATTCTCTTTAAAGTTTGATGTATTCATCCTCTTCTCTATTTACAACTTTACTAGTTTCGGGAATCATCAATCAACGGTTGATATGCATATTTTAAGATCATTTATTATTTATTACTGTCGACGTAATTTTCTGTGAAATTGTTATTAACGCAAACAAAGGGGTGGGATTTAGAGTCGAAACCAAACAAAAGCTCCTTTTTAGTTTTAAGATATCCGTTTACGTTAATATTTTTAGAGTAAATTCAACAAGAAGGAGCTTTATAATTTTTGGGGCTTATTAATAATAAAACATCCTGTATCTATATTATTGAAGATATTATAGGTAAACGTTTCAGAGGATGGAATAATTTGTGAAGTAAGAAAGTCATATTTCAAGCAGGTACTAAATTTTTGAGTGTGAAGGAAATCAATTATGACCCACTCAAAAAACAGAAGAGGATTAACCGTTATACTGGTATAATAATGCGAGATGATATTTATCCACATTTTACAAGCGTAAGAAATATTTTCCGTTGACTTCTTTTTATCTCTCCGATTTTACGGAAGATAAAAAGTCTAATGAGAAACAAGGCCGGGTGGCAACAAAATACTATTACTAAACGATAAAGTACAACATTTTTGACTATACAGGGTGAAATAAAATCGACCGTATGTCTGTTAAAAGGCCCATCATTAATTTGGGAGAGGCTCGAGAAGGGTAGATTTGGGCTCTTTTTAGGCTTCTCGCTTTCGAAAACTACGTACTATTTTAAGAGAAAACATCTTTTAAGTTTTTTTCTCTCAGATAAACGATTTAAACTGACAAAATCGACCAAAATTTGTTTTAGTTCTCATAACTCGAAAACTACGCACTTTTAGAGAAGAGTGTTCCTATACAAAAATAAGACACATTTGATTTTCTACATATTTTGTCTCTTATATTTTTTCGTCAAACAAACATTTTAGGTGGTAGAGCGCATTGAAGCTAAGAGTTTATATGACATAGTGTGTCCCAGGGGCAGAATGCCGAAATAGAAAAATTCAAAATTTTTGATTTTGACCAATTCAGGCGGACAGAACATTGCCAATGTGCAAAGGACATTTTTAAAAATGAGTAGGGAAACCAACTGTCTGCCTCTTAAAAGTGGCAGCATTAACTTTTGGGGGCAGCTCGAGAAGGGCGAGTTTTTGCTCTGCTTTCAGTTTTTTGCTTATAACTTCAAAATTACACACTTTTTGAAAAAAGTGTATTTATATAAAAGTAAAGTAAAGAAAATTTCCTATCAATTATGTCAAAAAGGTTGTTTTCTCAGACAAATGACTTAAGCGCCAGAGTGCGTTAAACTTTTACAAAAATTAAAAAAAAACTTTTTTTTTTGCTTATTGCTTATAACTCAAAAAATACGCACTTTATGAGAAAAGTTATTCAATACAAAAATAAAGTACGTTAAATTTTCTACAAATAATATTTCTTAATTTTTTTTTTCGGGTAAACGATTTAGACGCTAGCGCGCGTTTAAGTTATAAAAACTTAAACGGCGGTCATTCGGTATACTTACTTACCTACTATCTTTAAATTTCATTCAATTCTATTGTTCTCATTCAATATTTTTAATTCAATAAAATTTTGTACAGTAGCAAAGCTTGTTGAGCGTAATATACTTTGTATTACTGTAAACAGTACAACTTTTCTTAGACCAGAAATTACAAAAATAACTCATTTATTATAGTTTTCCCCGACTGCCTGTTAAAGCTTTTCAGTCCTTTTAGAGATTATTACTCGAATAGATCCGTCTCATACAAGTATGTTTTTTCGATACTATAAGGTATAGAAAGTTAATGAAATTGGAGCATTTACCAACTTTACTTTAAGACCTACGCAATAAATTTTACACTGCTTTGTACGTTTGCGATTTTTCCAATATAGTTGAAGAGGGCTCACAACGAGTGGTTAATCTCAAATTAATGGTTAATTCGTATAGTGCTCGGAGAAAATTTTTAGAGAGGTAAAAAGAAAACAAGGAGTGATTAAAGAACTAAAGTAATAAAGATACTTTAAACGAAGTTATCAAAAGAATTGTTTGAATAAAAATTTTTATCGTTTCAGATACTATATGGGTTACTAGTTTACTTCTTGGTTGTTTCACTTATGCGAGGCGAGTCTTGCAATTCTTTTATTTTATTAGATTCTGTGATACTACTACTATGTTGTATCTTCTACAAATAGTAAACTTTTCTAATAAATAAATAAAGCTCATTTCACCACCATGATAGAAACATTAACATTACAATCCGAGTTAACTGTCACAGAATCACAGCGTAAACCACATTAGGAATCGAAAATAACGTATGTGATATTCACAGAGTGTTCATTTAAAAACGATCCATTTGAAATATATTGAGAAGTACTAAAAATGTAGAAAAAAAGCGAAAAGAAAATTTTATAGTGAGAATGGGTGCAACTAAACTGGGTACCCTCGCCCTAACCCCCACATGCTCACTAAAAAAGTTAAAATGGCACTATGCCTTTTGTGATATCTCAAATTTAAGGTCTTCTTAAGTTTCTTCTTCTTTTGGAAAATTATTTTTAATTTTGGTTGGCATCAATAAGTTTTTCCTAAAAAAGAGATGGAGAATGAGTCAATAATTTCTAGTATCTCTCGGAGGGACCCTATTAAAATATCCAAATAAGACTACCTACCCCGTAGTTAGTATACCCCTGTACATAAATTAAGCTTCTCTTTGTCGTGCTAAGTGAGGGCAAAGTGAAAAACAAAAAAAAGTCAACCAGGCGTTTTTCACTCCTAATAATAATTGACACTTTTATTTTTAAACGCCCTTATTAATTTCTTCCAGTTTGCATTAACAGATTTTTTTTGAAATATTCGCTCGAAATTGGATCTAAATATAAAAAAAAGCAAATTACAATTTTTAATTTCTACTTAGTGTAAGTTATTGCATTTCTCTTTCAGTCGTAAATTAAAATTTATTTTAATTTTCAATATTGCTCATTGATAAAACCAGCAGGCGCAACAGCAAGCGATTCCGTTTGCGAATTTTGTTTAGTTGCTTTTTTATAAGCTGTCAAAAGCAAAAGTTGATACGTTTCGATTAACATCCTTTGTACGGCTTTAAATTTTACGAAATTAATATAAAGTTAATAACAAATTTTTTTTCATTCGAATTACCTAGCTATACTATAATATACAAGTCTGCACGTGAAAGCTACAATATCTTTTTAATGGCTCAACTTATATTTTAAAACAAAAGTTTGAGACGGTGTGCCTGCATGAGATCTACGATACAGTGATTGGGTTGCAGAAAGCTTTTAATCAGTTATTAAAAGTTAAATCATGAAACGGTTGTTTATAATAACGTTTTCCTCATATCTACAACAATCTCTCGGCGGAGCCATACGCGATCTTCAGATCAATCTCCACCGGAGGAAGTGTGAACTAGTCTATCTGCGGTTGTACTTTAAATAGTAACGGGAAGACAAGAGGTCTGGTAGTAGCCATGCTCTAAGTGATTAGGCACGTGGGCATCACTAGTGCGTATCTAGGCTTTCTGCAATCTACTTAATCCCTGTAGCAGGCGCAGGCCCGGCAGTTGATGTGTGGCAGGATGAAGGCTGGAGGCGAGCGGGCCCTCTCTCTTAGCACTCAGCACACCATCATGGTAAACCTGGTCTGTTTCAGGTCGTAACAGATAATCCGGAAGCGATTATAAGTGGTGGCTGGTGGAAGAGTGAAGGATTTTCTGATTCCGAGCCGTCACCAGTCACTCTAATACAGGTACTGAAGGCAGAAGTTTTAATGCTCCTGGTGAGGTTGGATTCGCAGTGCCTTACGGCTTAACTAGAGAGTGGTGACCTCTATTCGCCTACTCAATTTAACTTTGATATACTAACAGTGGGTGTAGATGGAGATCAGGAGGGTCCTAGATCCAGTCAAACGTACAAGACGTATATTTGCAACAATGACTATGGTGGGCTTATTGTTAAAAAATATTATTTTAATCGGCTACTACATCAACAGGCACCATCAATTATAGCACTCTGTATAATTTGAATTTTTGAAATCAGGATGAGTTGCTCAGCATACTTTTGTTTGCTACAATTTTAATGCTTTGAGAGCTTGTAGAATTAGCTTCAATGATTTCGAAAAAGTCCTGTTAAGGCCACAACACCAGTTTTTAATTTTGAAACTCTGCGGGAAGTAGAGAGAGCACTATTTAACAAGAACTAATTTCAGTTCTAGGGTTTGTAAGGGTATATTTGGGAGTATTACCATACTTAATTTTTTTTAAGATTTTTGCGCCCGATTAGGCGTAGGAAAATAATTCTTATTTTTGAAAAGTTTCTATACTTCAGTAGTGAAAGTGCTGTAGTGAGACCAGTAAGTAACAAAAACCAATTTCTATTATTGGGATTGATAATTAATGGCACTTTTGAATAATACTAAGCTTAGATTTTCTAAAAAAACAACGCTCATAATTGGCGTAAAGAAGCGCCCAAAATAATTGATTTTGTACATGAGTATAAAGTTTCGACCCTTTTAAATACCGAAAAACCTTATTTAGGGCATTATTTCATATAAACTAAGTTTATTTACAGGGTGCACAGGGTAGATATTGGAGAGTAGCTTGCTTAAATTTACAAAATATTTTAGCGTTTTAATTGGGCGCAGAAAACTTCCAAAATAATTTTGTATTTCTAAAAAATTTTAATTTCTATCGTTTTCAATACCGGAAGTGCTGTAGTTAGGGCACTAATAGTTAACAAGGACTAATTTTAGTTACATGTTGTAATAATTGAACATTTGAAAGTACATTGGTCCCCCCCAAAATTTTTTAATAAGCTTTGCTTTTTGAAAATTTTAAAATTTTCCTCTTTGCGATATTTAAGGTGTAGTTTGACCAGAATTGACCCACAGAGGTCAAAATAATTTTACCAATAATATTTTTGATTTTAAATTAAAAAATTTTTGTACTTTTGACGTATTCGCGAATTTGATTTAAATAAACTTTTAAAATCTTCACCGTGCCGTACTTCGATAAGAATTTTTGCAGGTGCAGGTGCAATAGACCAAATGTGATGACGCTCTTAAAATGTTATACAAAATACCACCTTATAATCATTGAATTAGCATTCATTCAAATTTTTAATATTCCAGTGTAACATTGAACTCGGTTTGGTGAAGTGCTCGCTCCCTCGTTTGGAATTGCCTTTTGCCGTTTGAGACTTTCTGGAAGAAGTTTCAAGTTCAATTGCCGCTACTAGGTCCAGGTTAGTTATTTTTATTTATTAAATTTTTTTTTAAATTGCAATCCTTTTGTACTGCAAGTTTACGTAATGAAACTGCGGAGGAAAGATGTCGAAAGGTGTATACAGTATACGTGTTTGTACAGGTTACAGAGCCAACGTTGGGCGACATTACGACATAATCTTTCTTCTACATAGAAAGTTATACTTGCTCATACTACGACCTCAATAATTTGGTGGTTTCTGATAGTTTTTAAATATACAGGGTATTATTTATTACAAAGGGGCAACTTTGCACGTGTATTCTACTGGTAAAAACAATTAGGGTATGTTTTCTACGCACTCAATTCCAGGACGTTAATAACCATTAAATCGTTACCGTCATTTTTATTTTTTTAAATCACGAAGTTTAAACTGAAATTGGGAAAATTGTGGAAAACACAGTGGCGTATCTATTTTTACCTAAAAAACTGCTTCGTCTAATAAGACAATTGCATAAAGAGGTTATCGAAGATCCCGCGGTTATCAGAATACCCTGTATTTAATTTTCGAGTTTACCCCCGACTGTTTTTCTATTTTTGAACATGTGTTTAGATATATAACTTCTTGATTAACTAGCGTTGCTTTATTAAATTAAAATTCTTTCTTTGATGGGGCATTTATTTAAATTACTTAATGCAAAATCTAGTTGTAGAGGTTGGCGGTAGCTTTGCAGAATAATGTTTACGTTTTCATTTTAGCACTTTTGGTTATAAAAATTTTTACTTTTTAATTTTTTCCATTTGCGACTACCCCGTATGCACAAGCTGAGATTTAAGTATTGCCTTTGAGGTTTCTAGAAAAGCAGAATTTTCTTTAACGAATACCTTTTTTTCGTAGAGCTAAAAATAAAAAAGTTTTTTCTTTTGTCAACTTTGACTTACTATTTTAAATACAACACCCTGTATCTTTCAAGTGGTTTGAAAGACTGTAAAATTATCTGTCTCAATCAAACTTTTTATATTTCGACTCCGGTTCAGTCGTAAATAAAATTAGCTTTCCTCCTGTCAAATTGAACACCACACCTATAATTTTAGATTTTGGGAAGGAGAGAAGAATTTTGAGATAACTATTGTTTGGTATCTTTTTTCGTTATCTTTTTTTAATAATTTGAGAGCTTGTCGAAATAGTTTCGACGCGTACGAAAGAGTCCTGTTATGGGGTTAAGGCCACATCGCCGTTTTTTTCCTTTTAAAATATGGCAAGTTTCAATTTAAAGCCTTTGTAAACAAACGCTTGACAGTTTTCGGACAAAAAAATATAAGAATTATTAGGAAACTACAAAGAATAGCAAAATAGTCAATATTCAGACAGTGACATCGTGAGTAGATATAAATTTTAAAAATTCGCAACGATTTTTCGGTACGTACGATACTATTGGAAAACTTTTTACAAGTTTTTATCACGCACGATTAAATCAGAAGTAGCGCAATATCCAGAAAATAATGATCTGTGAAGTTACCCTTAATGTAAGAAGGTAAAATTTATATTTTTCAAATAATTTAACGTAGTGAAAAATTATACAGTGTGTTCGCTCAAAGATAATTAAGACAAGCATCGCGGGCTTGATTTATTTATACTCGCTACAACAATCATTCTCTTGTGTACCGTGCCTTAGGGCAGTGTTGTGCATCCGTGGGGTCGTTGAAACTTCAATTTGAGTAGCTCAATATATTTAATTAAAATTATTTAATCGGGAGACTTAACGCGTGCAGAGGTTACTTTATTACGTCGAAAAATGTGTACTCTCTATTACGGACAAACCTCGTATACGGACCTTTATTTTATAGTTTTATACGGACAATTGTGAGTACGGTCGTCGGCCACATTGACACCATTCCCCAGATTTCGCACGAACGAACACATAACGCCGTGACACCACCGTCTGTTACAAATATGCGTCTTTCTTTCGCGTCTCTGTGTCACTTTCGTCAATTTGTTTTCAACAAAAGTTTTTACTTTAACATTTTGAGCGTACGCCCTTCACGTTTATTATAACGGGGTAGTATAAGTGTATAAGTCACTTAATTGTCGCAAAGCGAAGTAAGTACATAAAGCTCATTGACGCTATGAACCGTGAGCTAATTAAAGGAAAGTGCATACTTGAATGGTAATTCAATTACATTTCAATTGATTCCTTTTAAGCAATAAACGCTTAACCGAGATTTTATTGGTCATCAGACACTTAAAATCCCCCACTTTCGTATCGCGAAAAGTTTAATCGCCTTTGAAATAACTAAACCGTTGTGTCATAATTTTTGATATATCATCCTTCTCACCTTAAACCGCAATTTTCCGAGCACAGACTTGCGATTTAATTATTAAAAAAAAAAGCTCACGCCAAATTTCATTTCTATTTAAAAGCACATAATGAGCCTCGGGGCAACAAAAAGACTTCCGGTAGCGTGAGTAAATTTTCTTTTTTACCTCCCATTCTGTCGAGAGGAAAATACACACAGAGTAGAATAGAATTCTTTTATTAGTGTGCCGCAGGCACAGGATCGAGTATGTGGGTTTAGAGACATGAGGGCATTGGGTTACAATTTGTGTCGGTTCGAATATTTTCTAAAAATTTCCTTTTTGAGGGTAGTCCCAATTAAAGACGCGGTGTGGGCGCGACAACCCAAACAATTTTAAATAACCTCGTCAGATTCCACTTTTATCAATGAGTCGTTGGATGTACTTAAATGGGAGAGCTTTATAGTGACACGCGACATATTTTTAAAGGAAATTAAGTTAATTGTCTTAATACACAATCGAGTTAGAGGTGGTGGTGGTGGATGATTGTTTTCTATAAGAGAATATTCGAGATGTTTTGTATTTAAGATGGAATCTTATTAGTTCGGTTGACAAGAGATACTAGCGGTTGACGCAAAAGCTGTCAAGCTTTCAAGTTGATAAATCTTCCCATTATTTTAAGGTATTCCTCTTACTCGGTGTTTACGGTGTAGATTATTTGGAGAAACGTTAACTTCAACTTAATTTTATTAAAGAATTAACGTAAACTCAGCTGCCGGGAAATATACTTGAAAATTTCTAATTACAAGAAAATTTTATATTATCGTTTTGTTTAATTAAAGTTATATATTAAGGGAAAATAAAGGAGAGGCGTCTTGTGTCAGAACTTTTAGGCGTGCAACAAACTAGACGGAGATAACTTAAAAAATAATTGGAATTATACTCGGCGAAATGTAAAACAAAATTTTTATTCTAAAAGGAGAGTAATTTAAATTTGTTGCTTTCATCTAATTCTACTTCAGATATCGCTTGCATCATCAATTCGCCAGTTAGATTTTGGAGCCAAATTATTCCGTAATGATTCCGCTACCGCGAGTTTTTATTCCTATTTCGTTATATCGATGATTTTTAAATTTAACCCCAACTTGCAAAATTCCATGCATCGGCGAGTTTATGTAAATAACGAAATATACGTAAACAGTCAGATGGAGCGGATCAAAGCAGTTGCATTATTTTAACATAAATTTTTATTCGAATTCAATTCGTCTACTTGTAGCTTTTTAATTTTGCTTAGTTGTCTCGATTTGAATAAAGTATGAGGAAGTTCAAAATCGTGATTTTCTCCGACGAACGCGAACGAGATATTCATTTTAAAGTAGTGACTTACAGTCGTATACCTCTCGAGTCGAGAGGTAACACATATTTGAACGATGTAGGAATTACAAATCACATTCGTGACGTGTTTAGTAAACTATCAATAATACTGCATTTCTGCCGACGTCGTGACGTCACTCGGCGTCGTTCAATCAATGCAATAAAGAGAGAAGGCACGTTACGTCGTATCCTAGGTAACCGGAGGCAAGTGGATGGCGCGTGTTGCCTATGGTTACGTTACCGATATATTCATATGTACAGGTAACTCGCGTAATCTCGTAGATGTTGCCAAAAAAAGCACTAAAAAGTAAACAAAATGAAACTAAAGATTACATTTTCAATTGTGTTTGCATAACTTTTTTCCCTCTACTCCATACGACAAATGCCGAATAATATTACATTTTTCCCCCAAAACTGAAAGCAATTTTAAAGCCCCTAAAAAGCTTTTAAGTCTCAATTGAGAAAGAAATGAATAGGGGATATTTTTTTTTAGTTTTTACTCTTTTTTTTCCGCTCGAGATTTAGTGTCGTATTTTCGCGTCTCTCATGTGGCAGGCATCACCACACAAATCCCACTATTCTGTCGATTTTCTGTCGTTTCTTACTACACTTGTGGCTCAATCGAAGTTTGTTCAAATTTACTAGGTTTATTTTTTCCGGAGCTTACCACCAGATCAAAACTAACGCATGCACGAAAGATAAAAAATTGTCTTCGTTCTTCGTGGATGCCAAGAAAAATATGCGAACTGTTAAATTTTCATACGAAGTGTTGGAAACGTTCCGGCCTTATTTGAATTTTCATTTTTTGTAATTGAATTGAATGTTTTGGCACAATGCAAAAAGTCATTTTTATGGGTTTGCCGCTTGTGTTAGCAACGGCATTATCATAATCGCCTTATCATATTTTCTTATTATTCCCTCGTCTGTTACCACACTTTTCTAACGCTGGGGCCAATAGAACTATTTCTAAAAAACGCGCAGAGGCGTTAATTAAAATTTTTTTAACGCTCCCGATGGCTCTCGGCTTTTTTTAATCGCCCAGCTTCATATCACAGCTCACAGCAGTATTATGTTCGTACTACATTCGATAACGTTAGTTTTAACACTTTTTTGTGACAAACGCACGATGCATTATGAGTTCTGATGCGATACGTGCATTTGAAAGAAGCTAAGGGGCTTCCTAATAATTTTAAAAAGTGCGCACCGGCGTCGTGTACGCAACTAAACGCATTACTCCCAAATTAAAGGTTTAAAAATTTAAGCAAAGTCTCAAATTGCTTTAACTTAATTAATTTCGCAAAAAATAAAACCGAACAAAAACCCTGATGTAATTTACCAAATATGTTACTTAGGCACACTCTAAAAAAAATGAAAAAAAATTACACTTTTTGGAGTAATTTAATCAAGAGCGCGCGTTTTGTACGTTTTGGTTTAAAATGGTCATATAGTGAAGTAATAAAAACCAAAACCAATTTCTGAGCGGGTTAACTTAATTTCTCTTTTAGTTAATTGAACACATTTTAATTTTCGTAATATTGTTCTTGGAGCACACGGGCTAGACTAGGGTATTACCTCTAAATTAAAATGGATAAGGTGAATTTTGTTCGATTTTAATTGTACGTGTGTGTAACTTTGTTATCGCGAGTTTGAGATTGATACGTCAACGGTTTGGCGCTATTGTTACACGAAATGTGCAATCTATTTAGTGTCGATAACGTGTTACGAACATTATAGCGATTTTATAAAGGCTCTAATTAGAAATTTTAATTAAACTATTGTATTTTACGTTAAATGAAAATGTTGGTTACATTTTAGTTTCAATTTAAACGTAAAAGTTGTCCAACATACCAACGGATTTAATTGATATAACTTTTCAACAAACTTCGAATATGTGTTAGGAATTTCAATAGATATATAATCATTGCCTAATAACCAACCAGTATTATTAGAGGTATACCGAAACTGAAAACTTTTATTTGGTACATTATATTAGGTCTATATTTCTCCACGGAGCGGAGCTTTAAAGTTTTTCAAAAGTTCTAACGATATAAGTTTTACCCTATATTAGTTTAAAATGAAGAGAGAAATGCTTTGTTTTTGCCAAAAACCGTTAATAGAATATTTAAAGGACTTTAAAAAAACCTTCTTTAGCTTCGAGCTAATTTGTTTTAGGTTTGTGTATTTAAGGTAATCTGAATACATTCGAGGCTTCTAAAATGCTCGGCAAACAGCCATATAGAGGGTTTTCAGTTGTTTAAATGCTTAACATGAATATATTCGTACGAGATATTGAAACGTCTTTTGTATCTACTCACGCACTTTTATTTTTGTTTTCAAAATTAATTACTCACTCACCAAATTTAAACATCATTTCTCGAAGCTACGATAATTAATCACCGAAACTAAATTGCCTAATCAACCAAATTTTAGGTGCAATATTAACCACTTTGGCTAATTAAGGTATTAGTTAACCACAAGTATCTAGTACATCGACGGACGTTTATTAAGCCAGAGTTAGGGTTTTTGCGTAAACCGCAATTTAAAGACACTTCTATAGTAAAAAAGGAGTGCCTAAAGCCACAGAAAAGTAAAAATAACCAATGACGAGACAAATTATTGTTCTACCTACCTATAAAGAGAAGTTTTTCGTAAAAAAAATGTATTTTTCTCATTTCAAATGAACGAGCTCGAATTTTCTTTTAACTGGATTAAACTGCCCGAGGAAACCTCAAAATGTACACTTCTTATTACTCCAACCTGTATTCATCCGATGTTTTTAACTGTTTTGCCCATTTTTGTGTTATTTCATATATACGAAAATATCTTATTAAAACTGTAGAGTAAACATTTTGTTTTAGTATATACCTGTGTTAAAGTTTCAGCCAGTTTTCTTCTAAAAAAGAATCTTTTTGTATAAACATTTTTAATTAACTTTTATACAGAGTGACCCACAAGGGTGTCCTTACGGTATTTGCATAATGTTTGGCGCATCCGGTATATAAATACACACACACACACACAACATACTACTGTACACAATTTCCGAGGTGAGCAGGATGAGAGGGCGAGATTATTGATCTCTTTAAAATGCTTCGAAAGTATCGCATTATTTTTATGCAACGCCGATAACACGGATTTTGACATTATTTTCCGTCAATTTTCGCCTTGGAATAATATTTCGCCCTTTGAAAAAACATTGGATTATACGCACAAATTTTAAAAAACAGTTTTACAGATTTTAGAAACATTTTTCACAAGCTATTACTGTCATTATGTCGCATTCAACCCTCTTTCGTCCTTAAAACACGAGGTTATTTAATTTCGTTTCTTCATGATTACTGAAATGGGACGCCATAGATCGTTAATCGTGAACCTAACCTCCGCAATTTTGAGCACTTTTTTAGTTTTTTTAAATAAATAATTTGGCCGATAATTTTTCCTTGTATCGATAAATAAAATCCCGGTTACAATTAATTAAATTGTTGTCGATTCACAAATCGGTCGACATCCGCGCGGTTTCAAAAGTTTTACTTGGAGTTATTTCTGCGTTGAATCTCATTTTAACCTTTACCCGTACATTATTTGAGCTCTCTCGAGGATTTGGGGGTGAATTTTGTGATCTTTTTGTGGAAAAATATTCAGATGAACATTGAACTGAGAGCAGCTTATAAAGGATCTAGAAATTCTTCGATAGAGATTCAAAATAAAATGGCCTTACTACAGATAGTGGTACACCCAGTGGATGCAATCGCTAAGTGATAGTGGCAATCAATTCATAAAACAATATTTTTTACAATTAAAAATATTTTATCTTGTCGTGTGTTGTGTTAAATAGTTTTGATTTTGTTCAACGTCATAATTGATTTATGTAGTTTTCTGCGGCAAATTCTAAAGACGCAGCTTTGCTTAACCGTGATCTCAAAAGTGAGCACGCATATCCCTATAAGTCGTGGTTTTTAACTGGAGCTGGAATCGTTGATTTCACGTGTTTACTTCTGTAGGGGACGGATGACCTATAAATTTATGCACAGAACGCAGTTTTCGAATTATTCAACAAATTCAACATACAACGCGCTAAACTGTTCGTCTGACGAAAAAAATGTAACGGGCATAATTTGTAGAAAATTTAATGCTTCTTAAGAAAGAAGAGAAGAAAAGTGCTAAGAAACACTTTTCTCTAAAATTGCATAGTTTTCGAGTTACGAGCCCTTAATCAATTTTGGTCGATTGTGTCAGTTTCTTTAATTTATTACGCGCTAGGGCTTAAACTTTTCATCTGACGAAAAAATTTAGTAAATAAAATTTGTCGATAATTTAATATACCTTATTTTTTTATTAAGACACTTTTCTCCAAAAGTGCGTAGTTTTTGAGTTATGAGCGCCAAAAAATTTTTGGTTGATTTTGACAATTTTTTTTAACTTTATCGCGCGCTAGCGCTTAAACCCTTTATCTCACAAAAAAACTTAGTAAATAAAATTTTTAGATAATTGAATTTACCTTATTTTTGTATTGGAACACTTTTGTTAAAAAATGCGTAGTTTTAGAGTTATGAGCGCCAAAAAATTTTTGGTCGGTTTTGACAATTTTTTTTAACTTTATCGCGCGCTAGCGCTTAAACCCTTCGTCTGACAAAAAACTTAGTAAATGAAACTTGTAGATAATTAATTTTTGTATTTTTTTTGTATTGAAACACTTTTGTCCAAAAGTGCGTAGTTTTTGAGTAATGAGCGCCAAATAATTTTTGGTCGATTTTGACAATTTTTTTTACCTTTTTCATGCGCTAGCGCTTAAGACCTTTATCTGACAAAAAAACTTAGTAAATAAAACTTGTAGATAATTAATTTTCCTTATTTTTGTATTGAAACACTCTTGTCCAAAAGTGCGTAGTTTTCGAGTTATGAGCGCCAAATAATTTTTGGTCGATTTTGACAATCTCTTTTTACTTTCTCGCGCGCTACCGCTTAAACCCTTCATATGACAAAAAAACTTAGTGATTAAAATTTGTAGATAATTTAATTTACCTTACTTTTGTATCGTAACACTTTTGTCCAAACTAGCGTAGTTTTCGAGTTATGAACGCCAAAAAATTTTTGGTCGATTTTGACAATTTTCTTTAACTTTATCGCGCGCTAGCGCTTAAACCCTTCGTCTGACAAAAAACTTAGTAAATAAAATTTTTAGATAATTGAATTTACCTTATTTTTGTATTGGAACACTTTTGTTAAAAAATGCGTAGTTTTAGAGTTATGAGCGCCAAAAAATTTTTGGTCGATTTTGACAATTTTTTTTAACTTTATCGCGCGCTAGCGCTTAAACCCTTCGTCTGACAAAAAACTTAGTAAATGAAACTTGTAGATAATTAATTTTTGTATTTTTTTTGTATTGAAACACTTTTGTCCAAAAGTGCGTAGTTTTTGAGTAATGAGCGCCAAATAATTTTTGGTCGATTTTGACAATTTTTTTTACCTTTTTCATGCGCTAGCGCTTAAGACCTTTATCTGACAAAAAAACTTAGTAAATAAAACTTGTAGATAATTAATTTTCCTTATTTTTGTATTGAAACACTCTTGTCCAAAAGTGCGTAGTTTTCGAGTTATGAGCGCCAAATAATTTTTGGTCGATTTTGACAATCTCTTTTTACTTTCTCGCGCGCTACCGCTTAAACCCTTCATATGACAAAAAAACTTAGTGATTAAAATTTGTAGATAAGTTAATTTACCTTACTTTTGTATCGTAACACTTTTGTCCAAACTAGCGTAGTTTTCGAGTTATGAACGCCAAAAAATTTTTGGTCGATTTTGACAATTTTCTTTAACTTTATCGCGCGCTAGCGCTTAAACCCTTCGTCTGACAAAAAACTTAGTAAATAAAATTTTTAGATAATTGAATTTACCTTATTTTTGTATT
Organism: Malthinus flaveolus; assembly: GCA_950108345.1. Classification (NCBI taxonomy): domain Eukaryota; kingdom Metazoa; phylum Arthropoda; class Insecta; order Coleoptera; family Cantharidae; genus Malthinus; species Malthinus flaveolus. Next base: position 7,131,289 of record OX467286.1, read on the forward strand.
GGAACACTTTTGTTAAAAAATGCGTAGTTTTAGAGTTATGAGCGCCAAAAAATTTTTGGTCGATTTTGACAATTTTTTTTAACTTTATCGCGCGCTAGCGCTTAAACCCTTCGTCTGACAAAAAACTTAGTAAATGAAACTTGTAGATAATTTAATTTGTCTTTTTTTTGTATTGAAACACTTTTGTCCAAAAGTGCGTAGTTTTTGAGTAATGAGCGCCAAATAATTTTTGGTCGATTTTGACAATTTTTTTTACCTTTTTCATGCGCTAGCGCTTAAGACCTTTATCTGACAAAAAAACTTAATAAAACTTGTAGATAATTAATTTTCCTTTTTTTTGTATTGAAACACTCTTGTCCAAAAGTGCGTAGTTTTCGAGTTATGAGCGCCAAATAATTTTTGGTCGATTTTGACAATCACTTTCTCGCGCGCTACCGCTTAAACCCTTCATATGACAAAAAAAATTTAGTGATTAAAATTTGTAGATAATTTAATTTACCTTACTTTTGTATCGTAACACTTTTGTCCAAACTAGCGTAGTTTTCGAGTTATGAACGCCAAAAAATTTTTGGTCGATTTTGACAATTTTCTTTAACTTTATCGCGCGCTAGCGCTTAAACCCTTCGTCTGACAAAAAACTTAGTAAATGAAACTTGTAGATAATTTAATTTGTCTTTTTTTTGTATTGAAACACTTTTGTCCAAAAGTGCGTAGTTTTTGAGTAATGAGCGCCAAATAATTTTTGGTCGATTTTGACAATTTTTTTTACCTTTTTCGCGTGCTAGCGCTTAAGCCCTTTATCTGACAAAAAAACTTAGCGAATAAAACTTGTAGATAATTAATTTTCCTTATTTTTGTATTGAAACACTCTTGTCCAAAAGTGCGTAGTTTTCGAGTTATGAGCGCCAAATAATTTTTGGTCGATTTTGACAATCTCTTTTTACTTTCTCGCGCGCTACCGCTTAAGCCCTTCATCTGACAAAAAACCTTAGTGAATACAATTTGTAGATAATTTACCTTACTTTTGTATTGCAACACTTTTGTCCAAACTAGCGTAGTTTTCGAGTTATGAAAGCCAAAAAATTGTTGGTCGATTTTGACAATTTTTTTAACTTTATCGCGCGCTACCACTTAACTCGCTTACCTGACGAAAAAACTTAATAAACAAAAGTTGTAGATAATTTAGTATAAGTACCTTATTTTTGTATTGGCACACTTTTTTCCAAAAGTGCGTAGTTTTCTAGTTATGAGCGCTAAAACAATTTTTGGTAGGTTTTGTCAATTATTTAACTTTAGCGCGCGCTAGCGCTTAATTAGTTCACATGAAGAAAAAACTTGTCATATAAAATTTGTAGCAAATTTAATATGCTTTATTTTTATAGTGAAAAATTTTTCTCATTAACTGCGTAGTTTTCGAGTAATAAGCGATAAACAAATAAAACAGTCTTTTTGAATTCTTGTCAAATTTTAACGCACTCTAGCGCATCAACCGTTTGCCCGATAAAAAAACTTTTTGGATATAGTTAGTAGCGAATTGTATTTAGTTTACTTTTTCATTTTCTCAAAAAGTGTGTAGTTTTGAAGTTATAAGCAAATAACTGAAAAAGAGCAAAAACCCACCCTTCCTCGAGCCGCCTCTAAGTTAATGCTGCCACTTTTAAGAGGCAAACGATCGGTTTCACTACTCATTTTCAAAAATACCCTTTCAGCCTCCTTCGGTGAAAATCAAAACCTTTGTATTGAGACATTCTGCCTCTGACATATTTATCCTCAACTTCAATGCGGTCTACCACCCCAACTGTTTGTTTGACCAAAAAACTGTAAGAGGCATAATTTGTGGAGAATTTAATATAACTTATTTTTGTATAGGAGCACTTTTTTTCTAAAAGTGCGTAGTTCTCGAGTTATGAGCGATAAAATCGGTTATGGCCGACTTTGGAAGTTTCTATAACTTTAACGCGCGCTAGCGTAATTTATTTTTGTATAGCAAAACTTTTCTTATCAAGTGGGTAGTTTTCGAGTTATAAGCGAGAAATCCTCAAAAATACCCAAAATCTACCATTCCCGAGCCTCTAAGTTGATGCTGCCACTTTTAACAGGCAGATGGTTATTTCATTCTGCATAGTCCAAAATTTTGTAGTTTATGGCTTAGTAAAAATGTTCGCTGCCTCCCGGGCCATAAGGTCTGCCTTTGAAGCAATTTTTTTTAGTTTGCATTAATTGCATTTTTCCAATTACCCAGTACTCGATCACCTTTATCTGTGGGGGTTTTCAAAGAAACTTCCTAATGAAAAAAATTTTTAATTACTTCTTATACAGTGTGTCCCCGGATAGACTGCACGATAGGTGTAAATGACCAAAATTTTTGGAATTTCATTTTGATGTTTTGGAATTCCGCCCTGCTTAGTCTGAAAAGAGTTTTAAGGATATTTTGAGTTTTTAAAAATAAAGGGGGCCATGACAATTGGGAAAAATCTATTTACTGGTCAGGTAAAGTGCCTTTTTGGTCAATAATACGGCAAAATTTTATTGACAAAAGTTGTTCAGCATATGAAATTATGGCGCTGTGCAACATTTCAAGAAGATCGCCACTCTTTTATTAAATCGGTTTTCTTTTTGTTTTTTGGTAAATACAAAAATTGTAGGTTGTTTGAAATTACATTGAATGGAAAGAAAATTTCTCAAACTAATTTTTAATAAAATAACGGAATTTAATAACAATCAATTATTAAGTTATTCTATTTGACGTCCTCCAAGATCGGCACATTTTTCTACTCGAACTCGAAACTCTTCATATACTTTTCTTATTGAACTTCGATTAATTTCGGCAATAGCATCCCTGATTTTTTGTTTCAACAAGTCAACGTTATCCTGAAGATCATATGCATATACTATTTGCTTTAAATACCCCCACAAGAAAAAGTCTAAAGGGGTCAAATCAGGCGATCTCGCTGGCCAATGAATTGGACCATATCGTCCAATCCACCTTTCAGGAAAGTGCTCATTCAATAAATTTGTAATAAGGCGACTTGAATGTGCTGGACACCCGTCTTGTTGAAAGTAAAAATTTTCCAAACCGACGTCTTCCATCGCAGGTAAAAAGAAGTTTTCAATCATATCTCTATACGAGTGTTGGTTTAAAGTTGTGTCAAAAAAGTATGGGCCAATGATTTTATCGTATGTTATTGCACACCACACATTCACTTTTTTGTAACGTTGACTATTAGTTACTATACGAAAATGTGGGTTCTCATAAGACCAATATCTACAATTTTGAGAAGATACCACGCCATTAGTTGTGAATGTCGATTCATCCGAAAAAATTATATTTTTAAAAAAATATCTGTCGTTCAAAATTTTTTCCCCGGCCCATAAACAAAACAGCAGTCGTTGAGCATCATCTCCATCTTCTAATTTATGAATGAACGAGGGTTTAAATGGTAATATTTTGTTTTCTTTCAGAATTCTTTGTATGTGTGTTTTACTGATTGACAACTGATTAGAGCGTTTTCTCAAAGACAGTCGGTGGTTAGTGTTCACGGATTCTCTTACCAACAGTGTAGCAGCATCTTCGTGATCCCGAACAAACTTCTTTCTCTTCAAATTCAGCACACTGCCGGTTTCTGTAAACTTATTTACCAGATTTTTTATCCCATTAACCGAAATTGTTACCATGGGAAATCGCTCTTGAAACATATCAATTACACGACTATAAGATGTTCCTCCCAGTCCGTAACACTGTATTAGGAAAACACGCTGTTCCAGAGTCAACATTTTTAATTCAGAAAACTGTAGCGAAAGAATAACTGAGAAACTACTTAGATAAGTAATAGATTTCAAAAGTTTAATCTAAGATAATGACAGCTAAGTAATTTTTTGTTTTACTTTATCAGTACCTACCTACCTGATTTAAGGAGATTTTTCGTTTACATATCCAAAGAAAACCGATTTAATAAAAGAGTGGCGATCTTCTTGAAATGTTGCACAGCGCCATAATTTCATATGCTGAACAACTTTTGTCAATAAAATTTTGCCGTATTATTGACCAAAAAGGCACTTTACCTGACCAGTAAATAGATTTTTCCCAATTGTCATGGCCCCCTTTATTTTTAAAAACTCAAAATATCCTTAAAACTCTTTTCAGACTAAGCAGGGCGGAATTCCAAAACATCAAAACGAAATTCCAAAAATTTTGGTCATTTACACCTATCGTGCAGTCTATCCGGGGACACACTGTATTAAAATTTTTGTCAATCTGTATTGCTGTATTTGGATCAAAAAGTAAATGTAAACAGATCTGAAAACTTCAAAAAATTGATTCCATTAAAATTTTGCTTAATTTTAAATTAATTTTGGAAACTGCTCGAAGAATGCATTATTCTTTAATATGAATTAGGTAATACGTTAAAAAAGTTAATTACGTTATAAAAAGTAGAAAACGTACGCTACATTCATTTTTCTCAATCTTTTCTGTTTTCTACTTTTCACCAAATCATCAATATTCTTTCGGGCTTGGACAGCGAGAATCATTAGCTCAAATAGTTCGCGATAAATAAAAGCGCTACGAAAGTTTAATTTGAGACGTATCAGCCGACGCTTAAAACAAATCTCGTTTCGTAGATTTTCCTTTTCTGCTTTAAATTTGTTATTTAAATTTAGGCCGAAACGAAATATTTTTTTTACTGAAAATTAATTAAATTAGGGATAACTGGGTAATTTGGACGTTAGTTTGTATGCGTGTTCTTTTTAATAAGCATCTAAAAGCACGCAAAAAAGTACGTAATTTTTTGTTGGTGAAATAATGGGTGAGTTGAAGAGAAATTAGGAGCAGGGCCTCGTGGCCAAGGCGCGATATGTTTCCCAAATTATACGTTGTTTTTCCTTTACTAAAAGCGGGGGAGTGGTGGACCAATTCATATTTCTTCACTTGCACTAATTTAATCTAAGTTTCGAAATTTACGCATGGTCAGATTAGTTTTTTTAAGATAAAATTAGTCGCTGTTAGTGCAAGAGAAGAGAAAAGTTAGTAGGTTATAGGTAATTATTGAAATGGTAGCAAATTAAATTTGTGACGGAGTCCCGAGGAATAATTTAGTTATTTTTTAAAAGTTTAAGTTTCAAATCAAATTGTCGTTTGATCGAATCGTGGCTCTTAAACGAGATGAGATTAAAATATCGCCAAGTAAAGCCCTAATTTTATTTTTTGCTATTGAAGTAGGTACTACTAAACCAAAAAATAAATGGAAACGCAATTTTTTAACTGCTTTTAGCGATTACAACTTTTTTAAACCGAGCAACCGACTTAAAGTGAGCTTTAAGGCCTTTACGGTATGAAAGAGAACAAATTATTGAACATCGTGTTTTCTAATGCGAGGGCTTTCGCGTCGTTCGAGTAAAAAAAATTCTTCCCCAACATTAAAGAAATATAAAATTGCAATTAAAATTTTTGTTAATTTTAAATTTGGACTAATTTACTAGACAATGTTAGTCGGGAAGATTTTTAAATTTAAAAACGAAACGTTTCGTAATGAATACGAACGATACGTAAGTATTAAATGGAGTAGCGGAATTAAATTCGCCACTTAAAATCCACAATGTATTTATTATTAAATTTTCATTACACATATGAACATTTTAAAGCTTCCCCGTTCGTTGTCGACCTGGTTATGTCAGATAGGTTGTCGTTTTAGTGCAAACGAATTCAATTAAATATCGTCCATCCATCCTCGACTCGGACCCCTTTATTCGATGAACGTAATGGAGCACATCATTTAGGTCAAGTAAAATGTATGCATTTCCTTAAAATTCTCTTTAACCATTTTTTCTCTCCCAAATTGCCTTTTAACGCGAAAACTTTGTTTCTTCTGTATACGTTTTTATGCAAATTTTCTATATATTTTTCCTTTGCTTATGCGCGAATAGACATCCGAGCAATTTGTGTTGCCCTTAAGTAGTTTACAACGTATTTTAATAAAACTCCCATTACAAAAATGAAGGATTGTTTTTATTTACATAATAATGTTTAGGTAATTGTGAGTTATTTGCATGCACAAATTGCAAAATATAAATTCGCGACAGCACCTGTAGTGCTTATGAGCTTTTATATTGCACTCCCGGCGTGATCAGATTGAATTATATTAATCAAGCTTAAAAAGCAATTACATATTACTACGTTAATCAACACCAAAAGAGAACTTTTTTTGCGCTTTCCCAATTAATTAAAAATTTAAAACAAAATTAATTATGAAATGTTGAAAACACGTGATTGTAAATTATTACCATTAGTGCGCCCCGAAAATTAGTATAGCGAAGCAAATTAATTATAACTTAAGCCTTAAGCCAACCATTATTGGACATGAGTTTCTAAACTTTAACGAAAAAATTTGTTTTAATTAGTTTAAATTAATTAGGAGCGACATTAACTTACCTTATTACAATAATTAATTATTAACGTTAACTTTATTAAAACGCACCAAACTCGACCACCTACTACGTAAACTCGACTGAAGCCTTTTAAAACAAGAAATAATTTATTGTAAATCGATTTTAAAGCCCCATAAGTACAAAACGGAATTAAATTATAAATATTGTCTTTTTATAAATAAAACGTGCTTCTTTTAAAAAAAAATTACGTTAAACATTTTGTAGGGATTATTTAAATGATCGAAGTAATTTACTTACTTATTGCAAATTACTTTTATGCGTACTTATACTAAAATATACGACGTAAATTTACATTAGATTCAAATGAGACGATTTATTATTTATATTTTTTGGTTAAAAGGCGAATTTGCAAAAATAATTTCTATTAACTTTTTGTTGGTTAATTGTTGAACAACAATTTACTCGCAGATATGCAAATTTTTGTTGTTTAAGTAAAATTGAAAATTATTTCGGATCAGCGGTTTTGTTTCTAATGTAACTTTACGTGTGGTTGAATTAAGCGAAGGTAGCAAAATAATATTGCGAGTAGTGGGTAACATAATTTAAAACCTTCATATAGCGAAAACAAAACTTTTTCAGGTTGGCGGTAAAGTCGGGTCATAATTTTTAATACAAAGCAATTGTATATTGCTTTAGACTTTAGACCTAAATTGAGGTAAATATTATAAATATCTATAGCAATACGGCTGTCTCTGCTGAATTGTTCGTCGAAGAAACTTTTTAAATTAAAAATCAATTAACGGCACTTACTATACAAAGGGAGTTTGTGATTAAACCAAATCAGAACCGCATGAGATTTCCATGTTTAATTCGAACAATTTTGGATTATTTATACTCGTACTTTAACAAGAAAGCAGAAGTTATAGTAGCGTTTGACAAAAAAACCTAAGAGACAAAATTTGTCGACAATTTACTGTACTTTATTTTTGCATAAAAACACTTTTCTTTAAAAGTGCGTAGTTTTGAGTAATCCACTTTAGTATTAGTAATATAATAAAAAATCCATTTTTGGGCGATTTTAGAGTTTTTGTTTAATTTTAACGCGCTCTAGCGCCTAAACTGTTAGAATGAAGGAAAAACCTAAGAAACATAATTTGTAGAAAATTTAATGTACTTTATTTTAGTATAGATATACTTTTCTCTGAAAGTGCCTAATTTTTGAGTTATTAGTAATAAACTAAAAAAATCAGTTTTTTGTCCATTTTGGAATTTTTGTCCAATTTTAACGCGCTCTAGCGCCTAAACTGTTAGAATGAAGGAAAAACCTAAGAAACATAATTTGTAGAAAATTTAATGTACTTTATTTTAGTATAGATATACTTTTCTCTGAAAGTGCCTAATTTTTGAGTTATTAGTAATAAACTAAAAAAATCAGTTTTTTGTCCATTTTGGAATTTTTGTCCAATTTTAACACGCTCTAGCGCCTAAACCGTTAGGATGAAAAAAAAGCGAAAAAAACATGACTTGTAGGCAATTTACTTTAGTTTATTTTAGATACCTATAAATAGTATTCTATAAAAGTGCGTAATTTTTGAGTTATAAGTAATAAACTAAACAAATCAGTTTTCTGCCCAATTTAGAAATTTTTCTCAAAGTTGAAAGCGCTCTAGCGCCTAAGTCGTTAGTATGAATAAAAGGCTAAAGAGATATAATTAAAGAATTTAATGTATTTTATTTTAGTAAACTGAGAATTTTCCTTAAAAGTGCGTAAGTTTCGAGTTATTAGTAATAAACTAAAAAAATCAGTTTTGGGCTATTTTTGGGATTTGTATCAAATTTTAACACGCTCTAGCGCCTAAACCGTTAAGATGAAGAAAAAGTCTAACGAGACATAATTTGTAGGAAATTTAATTTCCTTTATTTTAGTATACGAAGACTTTTCCCTAAAAGTGCGTAATTTTTTAATTATTACCAATAAACTAAAATTGGCCAATTTTGGAATTTTTGACAACTTGTAGCGCGCTCTAGCGCCTAAACTGTTAGTATGAAGGAAAAATCTAAACATAATTTGTAGCAAATTTAATGTACTTTATTTTAGTATAGATATAATTTTTTCTGAAAGTGCCTAATTTTTGAGTTATTAGTAATAAATTAAAAAAATCAGATTTTAGTCTATTTTGGAATTTTTGTCCAATTTTAACACGCTCTAGCGCCTAAACCGCTAGGATAAAGAACAAGCCTAAAGAGACATAATTTGTAGGAAATGTAATTTAATTTATGTCAATATACGCAGACTTTCCTTCAAAAGTGCGTAATTTTCGAGTTATAATCAATAAACTAAAAAAACCGGTTTCCTGGCCAATTTTGGAATTTTTGTCAAAGTTTAAAGCGTTCTTGCGCCTAAACCGTTACTAAGAAACAAAAAACGTAAGAGATATAATTTGTAGCGCTTTTAATGTGCTTTATTTTAGTACATCACTTTTTTCTAAAAGTGCGTAATTCTTGAGTTATAAGTAAGCGTTATAAGATGGTGGTTCAATGAATGAAAATTTGAAAAATTTTTCTATTCATAGGATATTCTTATTATCATCAGTGGTAAGAGATTATTGGAGTTATCTTTTTGAAGTATGAAGTGACTTTTCAAAGTAGGTACTTAATTTAGGTTTCATCGTTTTATCCACTATTTGTTTCAATTATCTTGGGCTTAATTTAAATTTACCGTAAGGAGCTAACTATCATTAGCACAGTCTTGATGTGGGCTTTCACTGAACAGGGATTTAAGTAAGTCGCCTAGCTTGTCAGCTATTAAGTGTCCTTTAGATTTAGACGGTATTTAATGCGCGATTAACGTAAGCGCTTAGAACAAGTATTAAAAAGCTATAAAATATAAATGTTTAACGTACACAATCAATTTACAAAAATTTAAAAGTCACGAAAATACGTTTTTTTATTTACAATTTGAAGTGCCAGGGGATTTAACTGAATTATTTCCATACATAAGCTGCTCTCTGTGTAATCATTTGAAAAAAAAGCATTCACAAATGAAGAGTCCCTAACAGACTGATTTGAACAAAAAAGTAATCAACGATTGCGGTTACCGGTATGAGCGCGTTTATATCAAATTTTAGCTGAATCGGTTTTAGAATTAACGTTGAGCAATATACACGTACAGTCGTATAGGGCAATTAAAATGTAAAGTGTTAAGCCAGCATCTCCGTTATAATTTTTGGTTTAATAAATAAAGCGTCGTTACTTGCAGCATTTCTGTTTGCACAGAAAAGCGGCTTAGCAGACGTAATTTAGTTAGTAACTAAGGCATATTACCTACCTAAACAAAATAAAAATGTGCCGAGTCGAAAATTACACGCAGTATAATCGGTTGCTGGGCCTTGATGATGTGCTTAACTCAAATTTGAATAGGTGTCGGAAATTTCTTTTTACACCGCGAGTTGATGTATTGAGATGTTGACTCTGACTCTGATGTTGGAGATACTCTACATCTGATAAGTAGTCCAAGGGGAGGGGGGCTTGTGACAAGACAAGATAGTTCTTGCGCTTCATTTTTCAAAACGATTGTTAAGAAAGTTTGGATGAACGGCATTTAAATGAATACCTACTACTGTACAGGGTGGACAACATTTGATGGTTATTATGGAGAAGTCGATAACTAGAAGAGATATGGAAAAATTTATGGCGCATTCTCGTTATTTTTTTTTGAGAAGAATCCAATGGCGAAAACCGGAATTCGCGATCTTCTTTTGTTTTGTAGCTATAAGCAAACGCTCAATTTTTTTCAATTTTGTTAAATTTGATTTTTTTAACTTCAATCACATATTGCTCAAAAGGGATGGCACTAATAAAATTATTTTTTCTACAAAACTTACTTATTGTAAGTATCTTTTCAACGATACCACTTTTGACATATGGTTCCATTTAAAATTGTGGAGTTCTTGACATTTTGACACAAACTCTTCGGCATGTCAACCACTCCGCGGAATAACAATATCGCCATTCCCATTCTTTATTACCAATTTACGAGCAATCTTTCTAACGACACCATTTGTGAAAAAGAAGCCTGATACGGGTGGTTTGGTTCACCCGGTATAATATTATATATTCTTTATTTCGAAAACTCGAACTTTTGCTTATAGTCCCAAAGAGAAGACCTTGAATTCCGGTTTTTGCCATTGGATTCTTCTAAAAAAAATTGCATAATAACTTCTATAGTTATCGATTTCTTCATAAGAACCATCGTATTTTTCCCACCCTGTACAGGGTGATTTTAAATCAACGACAGAAAATTTCAAAGATGATAGAATAAGTCAATTACGGGATTAGGAAGCGTCAGCGACCCCCATAACATACACTAGGCACATAAATTGAAGGATATTAAAAAAACTCCAAACTTTAGAGCTATTTTCATCAAGGGATAACTCAGAGAAAAATGGTCGTACAGATAATTCAAAAAAAGGAAATTGTAGCCTCAAGTGTCTAGTTTTCAGATCTGAACAGTAAAATTTTTTAACGTAGGCGGTTTTTTCGTAATCATCCGAAAACCAACTAAAAGTAATTTTCCAAATTTTTTCTCGTTTTTGAAATGGTCTGTCGACGTCGAAAAATTTTTTTTCATCTTGCGACCATAAAATTCGTTTAAACAATTTTATCAGCCTTAATTTGACCTCTTAATGGGCTTCGTACGATTTTTTGCCGCGAAGTAATCGTCGAACAAAGCAAAATAGGCTATTCTAATTTTGACAATCGATTACTCGGGAACTAATGAATCGTACATTTTTTTTTCGATTTTATCCAAGATGTTATGTTTTTAAGCCAAAAATATGGATTGTCGCAAAAAAAATCATATTGAAATCGAAAAAATGCAGAAAAATCGAAGAATTGCCTGTTACGCCGATACTATAAATTTAAACCTTCGGGGCGCTAAGAAAAAAAGCCGCAGAGCTTCGCAACTTTAAAAGTTTTTTAGAGACACTTTGAGGGTAAAAAATTACCGACGATATCCTTTGTTCATCCACTAGTATATCCAAAATTATACCAAATTTTCCAAATATCCTTAAATTCGCAAATTTTCAACTTTTTTTCTGCCCTCATCATCGCTTTAAAAATTTTTTTTATCAATTGCCACCGATTGCGTCTTATAGAGAATGTCTTGCAGTTTCCATAAACCTACCCTTATTTTCTGTACGATCATTAGTTCCCGAGTAATCGATTGTCAAAATTAAAACAGCCTTTTTTGCTTTGATCGACGATTACTTCGTGGCAAAAAATCGTACGCAACTCATTATAAGGTCAAATTAAAGCTGATTAAATTTTCTAAACGAGTTTTATGGTCGCAAGATGAAAAAAAAATTTTTGAAGTCCACAGACCACTTCAAAGACGAGAAAAAATTTGGAAAATTATTCTTAGTTGGTTTTCGGATGATTACGTAAAAAACACCCGCGTTAAAAAATTTTACTGTTCAAATCTGAAAACTAGACACTTGAGGCTACAATTTTCTTTTTTTAAATTTTCTGTACTACCATTTTTCGCCGAGTTATCCTTTGTTGAAAATTGCCCTAAACTTTGTTTTTTTTAATATCCTTTAATTATTGTGACTAGTGTATAACAAACAATGATTGTATTGACTTATTCTCGTCCCTGAAATTTTTTGACGTTGATTCAAAACCACCCTGTATAATAACACTTGTAACAAAAGGCCATATTTCGTATTGATCACTCTGTATATTAGAAAAAGCCTTACAGAAAAAGCTTTAGAACAATTTCAGGAAGAACGTAACAATTGAACACGTTAAGTAAAGTAGAAAAGCTTTTTTTAATCAATTTGTCTTTCTTACAGACGCGCACCTATACGTTACTGCAATTTATCTTTTTTGAAAGAAATGTTTTTTTTTTCAATTTACAGTAATATTGTTGTTATTTTTATTGCTTTTAATGCGGGAAACTATAATACGGGAAACTAGAAAATGGCTATAAAATGCACTAAAAACTTTAATATGAAAGTTTTACAATTAGCTCTTAGTTACATAAATCTGCAGCGTACGCTTCATCTAATAGCTATACAGAAAGCTTTAGAGGATTTTTGTTAAACGCAACTTTATTAAAATAGAGCCATAACGTTTATTGTTACGATTCAGTTTAACAGGTTAATTTTTGCTTCAACTTTGCCAATTTAAAGTTTCACATCTTTTTTACGAATTGGAAAGTATTCATCTAAATAGGTAGGTGTTGTAATCAAATTTATAGCATGTGCACGTCGTGTGAAACGCAACAATTACATCTTTATATCGTTATAAACAAACAATTATAGATAATTATTGTAATTTAATCCAAAGAACAAGAAGGTTGTAGTAATTTAATGTTTGGCAATTTTTAAGGCTACGCGTCTCGAATTCAGACATGTTATTTGATATCATCGTTAAATTTTAAAGCAAAAGACATAAAGAAATAAATAAACTTTCAAGAAAATTATCTTAAAAGCGTATGAAATGAAAGCAAAAATTAAATTAGTCTTTTCTCGTATAAATCATAGGTACATCTAAAATTCTTTCGAAAATAGAATTAAATTCTTTCCTTATCGAATCGAACTCCATTACAAGATTAGTTTCGCAAATTTCGTAAAAATGGAAAAATTCGCTGTAAAGATTGATGAAAAATATACTAAGGGTAAGGTATACCTACGGTTAAAACTTTTTCTTTATTCCTTTTTTACTTCATGTTGTAGATTTCGTAATTAAACCTCGCGGTAAATTACTTCTAATTTGGGCCGCAGAAAAAGTAAAAAAAATAATTAATAGCAACTTTAAGAAAACTCTTACGAATTATTTTTAATATTCATAGTGGCACATGTTCTCATTTGACGTTTTTGACAAATGGCCGTATTTACTCATAAATCATCCACAATAAAGTTTGATACGAAAGTTTCAATTTGTTTTCGGAAAAGTACCGACGTAATTTTAAGGGTTTATTAACTAAGAAATTTGTATTTGTAATATTAAAAAACAGTAGCCGAACTTAATTGATATTTGGGAAAAGCTAATATTTGGAGATTTAGATAAGCAAACTTGGGGCCAAATATTTCATTTTGGGCTTATCCTACAGTTTACTTAAACTTAGAAGTTTATGTGCGTATTTCAAATTTCAATCTTTGAGCGTACCTTTTCGGTTTAAGTAAACTCGAAAAAATGAATATCACACATGAGCGTCATTTTTGCGGTTATCTGAAATCTAAAGCCTTCACTTTCAAGAAGCTTTATTGAGCTTATCTATAAGTACGGTAAATTTCCAAAAATTATATTTTAGACGCAAGTTCGTAGTGTGTTGCAAACCACTAGTTTGTTTTAGTTTCCACTACCTACTATCCCCAAACTCTAACTTTCAAATTTTGAAAGAGAAATACAGGGTGCTTCGAACAGGTACGATTTGTTTTTTTCTTTGTACGTGAGCACCCTCTAATACAGGGGTAGCCAACTTGATTATACGCAAGATCTACCGTTTACTGACGAAACTCTGTGCGATCTACCAACAGAGGCGCGTTTATAATTTTTCAGGCCCTAAGCGTAGTCAAATTTTGGGGCTCCTTGTTAGAAGAAAAGAGTATAATTAAATTTTTGATTGTTCAACGTCAAACGGCTTAAAATGAAATTTAGAAATTTTAGGAGCAATTGATAGTGTCTCCAAAAAAAGATGTTTCACAAAAACAAAGTAGGGAAATTATTTGAGGTAAACAAAAAATATTATTGGAGAATTCCGAGGCTCCTTTTGACCTAGGATAAATCGGACTCCGGCTTTTCTACGTATTTATATTTTTTGCCTTGCCACGATCGACTGGACTAATAGTCGCGATCGACCGGTTGGCCACCCCTGCTCTAATACGATCTACTTATGCGAAACGCCCTGTAGAGACAAAAGGTGTCTATCAAGATTCATATATGCCTCTCTAGTGCATCGATCAATTAAACCAACTTTGGTTAAACTTTGCCCTAAATTTAAAGCCGAAAGAATTTATTTTTTTGTACAAAAGTTTTTTGTTTTGACGATTGTAGCGTTGTTAGACTTTCAATGTGTAACGAAGAGGCAAATTCCCATCTGTTTTGTTTATGAGAAGGTAAATAGTAAATAATAAATAAATTTATCCCTTCTCTTTAAACAACTAAAGCCCATTATTTGTTTTGAAATGGGTTAAAAGCTAAAAGTTTCAAAGGACATCAAGAAAAATGACAAATACGCAAAACAAATTAAGACGAAAAGGTCAAAAAGGTAATTTTCGATTGTCTTATTTAAGCTGGAAATTTTTTTGGTTGACGTTATTGCTCTACTGCAAATTTTATTATCGGCTTACCTAACTCTCATTTATTTGAGAATCTCATCGTTTAGTGTAATCTTATTATAAGAGTTTTTGTGGATAAGAACATATAAGGGATGTTTCAAAATGAACGCAAGATTTAATTTTTCAATTAAACAATATTTATTCAAAATGCCCGCTACGACTCTGCTGGCAGACATTTCCTCTTTTAGGGAAGTTGCAGATTATATTTTCGCATATTATTTGTCTTTTAATTTCACGAAGTACACGTCGAATTTCTTCCTTCAACTAACTTGTATTGGTCGATATGGATATAGACGAAACGTGTCTTCCGTCAATGCCAACCCACGAACCACAATTCCTGAAGGCAGAAATTCGCGTGTAGTACCTACCTGGTAAAATTTAAAAAGCAAATATGCGTAACTGTAGTCTTCAACTTTTCTAAAAGAGCAAGTCTGCCAGCAGAGTCATGGCGGCCATTTGTGGGGGTGTTCTATTCTACACATAATTGCCATATGTATACAGGGTGTCTCTGATAATTACCGACAACAACGCTCGATAGTGAGTTCCCAGGACCAAATTAGAAAATTTGTCCCTATTGAAATTATTGTTTCTGGAAAATACATTACAATTATTCTGTTCCATTTTAGCAATCAATTTTAAGAAGATGACTTTCTGCCTCTTCAATTTTTCTTCTAAAGTCTACCGTTTTTAAGAAAATTTGAAATTAATTTGTATTCTACAGCTTACTGCCGTTGGCTATTTTGTAATTTATTTAAAGGAAGGATGCATTTCATTCAAAAACAGAGTTCCAACACTAATTTTACCATAATTGCTCAAAATGGCCTCCATTTACTTGAATTACAGTGTTGATCGAATTTCCTAGAATTTTCCTGGTTTTGCCGAATAGTTCTGTCGAGCAAATGCTCGAATACATCAAGTACCTACATGGGGGTGTCACTTTGAGCATTTAACTCAAAAGCAACTTTTTATTATTTTAACTTCAACTTTCACTCTTTTAACTTTTTAGGGTTGCATTTTAGGGTATAATTTCAAGAGGGACAAATGGCTTCATTCCTGGGAACCCACGTAGGGCGTTGTAATTTTTCTAGGCATCCTGTATATTTTATATTAAAATAAAAATATTTGAACTTCTCGAATAAATGATTTGGTTTATTGAAAAGGCTTCTTCCTGAAACACCCTTTATACACCAGCGCTCTTACGGCTGCTCTACATATTCCTAAAAATTCTCTTATACGTAACTTTTGTAATAGCGTAACATATACTAAAAAGAAAATAAAATCTTAAGAAATTTAGGTTCTTTTTATGTGCCGTAAAGTTGGTGAAAAGCCCGAAGGCTATTCTGATTAATTAATGCATTTTTACATTTTTATATTTGTTTTTCTCGACTCGAGTTTTCAAATAATGCTTTTCCATGCAACATTGTTCCCATTTTTCTTCCACGACAATAGTCAATTGCAATACGCCCCTAACATTTAAATTCCGAAGGCTTTCTTCACTTTTACTTGGTTATTTGATTGCCAAAATTATTTCGATATTTATTTAAAAAAAATAGACGATTCGAACGAGACTTTTTTGCCACCTCTAATATAATTTTAATGATCAAAAAGCGAAAATGGCAAAATATGGAATTTTCCTCGAGTCAATTTTTTTTCGATTATATTTTCTACGCAAAGAAAATTTTTTAATAAAAGTACCTATCTCGAACGAATTTAATTAGTTTTAATAGAAAATTTAAAGCTTTTAAATTCGCAGATCATTAGCGTATCACAAAATTCGGCTACCGTAGTAAAGGATAATAACAGGGGGAAAAAATTTTACAGAATTTTCCTACCTGTTAAGTTCAATTTCCTTCAAGTAAAAAGTGAGTGAGTGCTTCAAAGGGTGATAAAATTTAATTTCATTCATTTTATTAACTTTGAAACACAACATTTTGCGCAATTTTTTTTTCAAACTTGGCATTTTTAAATCTCCATTGATATGAACTTTGTTGGTCATAATTGAAAGGTTCCGTACGGCTTTTGGGGAAAAAAATTTACGTCGTTTCGAGCTTTGGCTGTAAACATATCATGCGAACTTTGTTTGTCGTTAAAAGCTTTCGAAAAACTTTCATAAAAATGTCTAGAAGCATTAAAAAAATAATTTAACTTTTGAAATGAAAATTTAATTGAAATTTACTAGTTTGGGGTTTAAATTGAAATCGTTAAATAGCTCTCTGGTGCTCGTATAAACATTTAAATAGTAATTAAATTTTGAGAGGAGCTTTATTCGTAACGTAACTCGAAAACGCGAAATTTCATCTCGTTATCTCGCAACTTACAATACGAATATCGCGAGTGTTGTGTGGACTTGGAATGACACAAACGGTAATCAGAAAATTTATTATAACGTACTCAGATACAAATAAACAAGAAATGTTCTATTTTAGTGCTATAACAAACCACGACTATTATTACTAGGGCCGTTCTTGGCAGACTTAGTAATAAGAAATAGCATTTAAATTCCTTTCTCCAAGCTCTTTATTAAAAGAGCACTCGTTCGTTTATAAAACCGAATTTTTAAGAATCAGAAAAAAGGTAGGCAGTCGTAAATTTAATTGCCTTACGGCGGAGATATTCATTTCCTAATAAACTCCACGAAACTATTTAGCGTTTAATTTCTCGTCGCCATGTACCTACCTAAATTCGTTTTTACGCTTGGGCAATTCTTATAATTAATTGTAACCCAAATTGTAGTGTTTGAAACTCGAGACTTATATTATTATAAGTTATACTATTATCACGTATTTAAGGATATCGCATAGCGATAAACCCCCAAAGACGTTATTTTGTCCCTCTAGTGTAAGTTATCACCGGGGTCTTTCACATTAAGGTTTCGGGTCGTAGGTAAACGTACACGACGGCGGCTACGTCCTTTTATGTTTTAAAAAATTTAGGTTTATTGATTAGTCTCAATTTGTAGCAACGCGGAGGGGCTTTTGCCTCTCGTCTAAGTCCTTAAAAGGCGTAAGAAGCGGTGAAGTAATATCATTATTAGGATGTACTTTCGTTGTTGCGAGACGTTAATAAAATATGGGAAACGTAGATCTTCGAAATTTTTAGGGGTGAATTCTAATCGTTTAGCGTTTATTGCTTTTTATTGTATCCTTTTAAAAGCTGCAATAGAACCAAAGTGCCGATGCTTTAGCTTTCCGGTAATTACCCGGATCCGGTACAAAACACTAAGGAGCTGAACGTAGAACGTAATAGTAGATTTATGGCAAAATGGATATCAATAATAGCTTTATTTTGCTATTTTCATGCGTTTATAGTAGGTACTTATTTAAAAATTGAAATTTAAAATAGGTATGTAGTACAACTAATTTTTTATAAATTGTTTACTACACATATACTTCTTCTTGTGCATCAGGGTCATATTTAATTAGACTCTCACTTTCAGCAATTTATCTGCATTTTAAAATTCGCACGATGTCATAGTTTTTATAAATACAAATCAGATGAAGTAATAACCGCATCAGGTTCCAAAAACATAAATCACAATCCACTTCTGCCCGAAGTATCCCCAAATCACTCCATATATTTATGTCTCTGTCCTCTTTTCTCCAGTGCACTTCAGCAAGTTTCTTTATCTTGCCTTTTCACCCGATGTTCGAGTCTCCAGTGTCTCTGCGTCGTATATTGTTTCTTTTTATTTTCTATGACTCAAAAACCCTTAAATAATATCGACTCACGTAGCCCATACCCCATTTTGGAGACCACTGTTGTTGTGGGGAGTCGGTGGAAATACATTCAACTATTCGAAATAAATACAGTGATTTTGCGACTTTTCGCTAAAACTTAATGGCCAATTCGTCGATAAAATTAGGTAATATGCGAGTTCGAATTTTCTAAGATCCTCTCGAGCTACTAATGCATTTTCTTAAGCTTTGCATCGGTGCTTCAGAGGGCACGTTAAGCCGTATATGTCGGTTTCATAACGGCCAACTTTGTAATCGTAAATGCATGATCTTTAGTCGTTGGGTTTGAACAACCCCTGTGTTGTTCCCATTTTGTACCGGGTAATTGATCAGTTCCATAACAAGCCCTTTAGATTCAGATGGAGGAGAAGATTCAATACTGTATAATTGAGTCGTACTATCTAATAACATTTTCTAACCACGTACCTTATACCCTTAATTCAGAACTATACCTCTGACAATGAAATATGTTGTACTACAGTTTGAAAGTAAATAGTAGACCTAAATTGGTCAAAATTTATCCTATTCATAACCACTCACACATACAGGGTGTAAAAAATACTAACTCGTTACACCCGAAAGTGGCAGTTTCAACTCATCGAAATAAAAATCTTTTTGTTGGTTTTTCTAACAGTCTCCATAACTTCATTATGTTAAGAACTATTGAAACGAATCAAAGGTTTTCAGAATTATCTTTAGATTTTCTAAATCATTTGTAGTTACAACTATTTTGAAATTTTGTCAAATAACAAAATGGCGGTTGACTAAAAATTTCAAACAAAGATATTTCGATAACCATTCTATTGATTTTTGAAAAAAATACATTTACAAAATCTATAAAGTATCAACTATACTTTTTTTGTCAACGCTAAGGAAATGTATAAATTTAAAGTACCTAAAAATTTAAAAAATGAAGCAAACTATATATTATGTAATTACTAATTAATCAAATTTTCAAAATGTCCACGATTCGCTGTAATGCAAGCCCGACAGGGCATTTTAATGTTATTAGCTGATTATATATAGTGTGGTGGAAACATTCGGCTGCCGGCTTTTCTTTTGCATCCTCTGAGTCTGCCAAGATTCTAGCCTTTTTTTGGAAAACTGTTGTAGCAGATCCTATAAGGATTATATAAAATTACTGTTTTTTAAAATCCATAAAATAGTTATCAAAATAGTATCCTCGTTTGAAGTGTTTGATCGGCCGCCATTTTGCTAGATGTTGGAAAAAAAATCCAAAAAGTTGTAAAGACAAATAGTTTAGAGAAACAAAAAATAGTTCTGAAAACCTTTAATTTGTCTCAATTGTCCTTAAAATAAGGAAGTTGTGACGAGTATTAGAATAACTACGAATTGGAGCTCCAAATAAAACAATTGGTACCAACAAAAGTAATTCATTTCGATGAGTTGGAACTGCCATTTAACGACTTAATTTCTACACCCTGTATAGACAGAAGACACTCGATGAAAGGCCGTTCTTTAATAGCGCCATCCCTGGCTATTCGCGCGCGGTTAAGATCTACTAACGCTTTCATTCATCTCCAATGGTAACTGGCGTAATATGCTCTCTAGAAGGTCGAAGAGCAAAATTTTGAACATATAAGTAGAATGAGGAGCAGTAAGCAGTGTTTCATTCAATCAATGAAGATGATGAGTATCATTCACGTCGCCAAGAGGCATTTTTCTTATTCGCGAGCGAGTATTTCTGATTTTGTATTCCAATTTCCCACATTACGTCCCTTTACGTTATTTTTTTTAAAGAAAAGCCGTAATCATTCTGAATTGTTTGCTAACGGAAAACAAGTACGCAAATTACAAAAAACTTGTCATTTTTGTGTTAATTTATGCAAATAGGGCCTACCTATTGTAATATAGACAACGAACAACGAATAGAAATGTGAGTACTGTTTGCATCGAGGAGAACAACCCCGTTAGTTACCATCACTAATCAAGATTTGATTAAACTTGTAAAATCAAATTAGCCCAACAGTTTTTTTTGTTAAACGACTTCAGCAAACAAATTGTATAAATTAGACTAGAATGCTTTTTTTTTGGTTTTCGAAAGAACAAAGTCCTGAAGTTAATTGACTAATATTTGCATAACCTAAACTAACAGAGCGTTAGTAAAAAATTGATTTGTAAATAAAACGAGTTAATTAAATTAATTTCGAGTTAATAAAAGAAGAACTTTTATCACTTGGGCTTTCTGCAAAATTTCGTATTACCATCGGGAGATGGACATAACAACAAAAGTTTACCACGTCGTAAACTATGCTTTTTTTTGTTTAAATTATCCCCACGAGTTGGGTAGTGTATTTTATTGCGAAGTTATTTTGATTAGGGAAGTTTTTCAAAAAAAAAAATGAACAATGTAGTGGATGCATAATTAAAAACTTTTTTGAGCTTTTGTCAACATTCTCTTTAAATTGTTATTTTGTAAGTAAATATTTAAACTCGAAAAGTTTATAAGAACAGTTTGTAACAATGAAAATCGTTAAATATTCAATTCCAAACCTCTAAAAGCAAAATTTCAACCCTTTTAGAAATATTTAGCTACCGTATACGTGCGCAGCTGTTTTATATGGAGAGAATACATTTCAATTCACTTATTTCCAATCGGAACATTACAGCCAGCATCTCTTTCGTATTGATCTGTACGCGTATAACCGCAGGTTGAAGTAAAATAATAGGCCACCTACACGCAAAACAATTTCAAAGTAAAAGTGTCGATTTGCAACTTACTTTGATCGCGGAGAAAAAATTTTTTTTAACTCTAGAGCGCCCTTTAAATCTTTTCATCAAACACCTAAATCACGTAGTTAGTCGTAAAAATTTAGTTCGAATAATGAATAATTCATAATTTGGAAACTGTTTCAATTTGGCCGTGTGAGATTTTGTCGGTTGGAAAAGAAGAAAAAGAGTGGAATGTAAGTCTAGACGAGTATTAAATTAAATACCCAATTAAGAGGTCTTTAGATGAAAATTGTCACTTAATAATTTATTTTTAAGAGTTTTCCTCGAGTTAAATAAAAGATAAAGAATTTAAATCTTTGTTTGAAAAATCTTATTCCATCGTGTAAAATTATGTAAATTTTTCGAGTTTTCTCAACTGCTGCGGTAATGGTTCGCAATCTCATTTTTTTTCCTTCGTTTGTTTAACTTAATTACGTCGAGATTTTAATTAAAGTAGGTACATATTTTTAATAAACGCGACATAAACTGCAAACATCGTTTGCTTGCCACGCGACATCAGGTATTGGTTATTAATGAGTGTGTAATTATAATTAGGATTTACCTGCGAGGTAAAACGAGAGTTAGGGCAAACTTTACACGTCTGAAAATGTTATTAAATAGCGTTTACACGAAGGGACTACCCTCGTTTTATCTTAATTAAAGCTCGTTTTTTGAATATAATCCAAACTAGCGCTACTAATTTAATTAGGAAAATAATTTTTGTACTTGCCATGCACGGAGAAAATTCGCCGGTGTTTATTTGGTCAGCAGCGTCGATGTCACTGCAGGCAGGTAATTGCAATTGCGGCGTGCGGCAGGAAACGACGACGAGAATAGACGCGTGTATTTACTGCAACGAGATGCACCGACAACCCGTTTTGTTTATTACTGGGTCTTTATTGGCTACTCATTAAATTGATACCAAAATAAATCGCAATTAGTAGTAGTTAGACTTCGGTTTAACTAAATATAGCTTAGCAAGAAATTATATCGCGAGTTAAGACGAGCGAAGTAGCGTTAATTTTTGCGGTTAAAAATTTGAAATTTTTGAATTAAAAAATATTATATTTGATGTCAACTTACTCAAATTTAATGATAATTCCGTTAAGTAACAAAGATTGATAGAATGTCGATTAAAACACGGGTTAAGCGCGCGTTAGCAGGAAAATAGGGCTTTAGACGGACAGGGAGGTCGGGTCCGAGAGCAAAGATCCGTTCAGAAGCGATGCCCAGAGAGGACTGACAGAAAATTTGCCATCGTCATCTCCTGCTACAGATGCTGCGCCAACATCTGCACATCCTTTCTCTTTTCCCTAATACACAAAATGGGGTAAATCATTTTGAAAGCTCGCGCTTTATACAACAACCGAAACAACTACGACGCGAACTTTTTTTGAAATATAAATTTTGTCGACGGTACTTGCACAAATTGAAACAACTTACTTTTTGCAAAAGAAAAAATAACAATAAGTTTGTTGGTCTATAAAAGCTATTTATTTAATCAGCAGGAAAACCTCTAAGCTGTAGATTGCGTGTTTCCCCTCTATAACAAATGTAATAAATTTTTCATCTCGATTAAATTTACGACAAAACTTAACGAATAAGAGCTAAAAGTTTATTGAGCCGTCTCTTTCTATTTTAAATTAGTCTAAATATTATAAATAGATTGAACTTAGTATATCAATTCGTCACATACTAAATATTTTCCAAACATTGCGTAATTACCTCACTAAACAAACATCGACTTTTTTTATATATTTTAATAAATGTTGATTTTGTAAAAACATTGGCAATGAAAGCAAATTTACAGTATTCGTTTGTTAGTCGAACATCAAAAGATATCCCTTAACAAGTACTTTTCTTTCGCGTCTAAAGCCCCATCACGATGCCAACTGTAAAAGGTTTTTCAATTAACGGTGACATTGGTTGGACATTAAAATAATTTGAAATTTTCCTTTCGTTATTTAAAAAAAAAATTTCTTACCAACTCGTACTCTTCCAAACGTAAATTCGATTTAATTTATTTTGTTGGTAAATTCTTAAAAATAACTACATATTTCCAGAAAATATTTCATCTTTTCTTTGATAAAAAAAATTGCTCGAGGAAACATAAGAGAAGCTTTGTGTATAAAAAGTAATATAAGACTCTTTTTATAACAAAAAATATCTTTTTCTATTAGTACTCCTTGTCGGTCCGTTTTTGCGTGTAAACGCTGCAAAACTCTAAAAAGAGACAAGTCGAAGTTTCTAAAAACAATTGCTCGCCAGAGCAGAGAAATTTTCCATTCAAACGTCATTCGAAAAATTTTACATTTCATCTTGATACACACATCTCGATCGTGGGAGTAACTTTCCGTGCAATGTCGTCTCGAAACTTCTCTCCTTTAAATCTAATACGAGAAAGTTACACCTCAATTTACTAAAATTTTAAACGAAAAACGATTTTACTCTCGTTTCAATTAAATTTCTACAATTTTCCTTGCGTCTTAGACTCTTGAGGTCCGTAACGAGACTTTCGACGTAGAAAAGTTTCTAACGCGATATAATTTATTATTGTAAACGTTAATAAGTTTTCGCCACTTTTCACTACAAAACTATACTTCCCCAAATTGCTAAAGACTTCTCCCAAACTCGCGACTTCAAAGCATCTCGAAATAATAAAATATATGACTAAGTTTCCTGGCGTGAAAATTATATTTTGTGAGAAATCTTCACGCATTACGTGTGTGCGTATGAAACAAAGTTTGAAACTTGAATTGCTTTATCTTAGCTTTGGAGGGAAAAAATCGTAACGTAAATTCGAAAGACTCCCACGCTTTTCAATTTTTAGTCAAACTCATTAGATGTGTAGGTGTGCGTGTACAAGAAGTAGATAAATTGAATTTTTGTCAATTTAAAACAGTTTGTGAGAGAACAAAAGACTTGTGTAAAGAGTAAAGAGCAAGGGTATTACTTGGCTCGTGTCTCAATTTTAGCACAATATAAAGCTAAACAGTGGGTAATGTAGGACCTTTTGATATGTAAGAGGGTTGAATATTATTTGATTTCCATCTAAACATCGGGAGAGGGATTATGTCGAATGAATGTAATGTTTAGTAAAGATAGTCACATTTAGTCTAACATATGATTGGATTATATTACCAGAAATTGTTTCATAATTTAGGCGAATTAGACTTTATATTACCCGACAGTTAAAAGACAGTTTTTAATAAAATTGTTCATGGTTCATTTTGCTAAATCCGTGCTTAAAATTTTATTACGACGTTTGATATTACGACACATTAAGCCTCGTTTTTTTTGCTTTTTAGAATATTTTTTACCGCTCGAAAAATATTTATTTCGACTTACACACAGTGTGTCTACAATGGATAAAATAGAGAGCAACTGTAGTAGTACTATATATAGGTCCAGTCAAATTATAGACAAAAAGATGGCAGCAGAGGGGAAGAAATCCAAGAGTTTTGAAAATTGGTATTGTTGTTCGTTAGAGGTGACTTTTCTTCTTTTTTTGCTTATATCTCCGTAACTATCGACCCTACGGAAAATTTATTTAAACACAAAATTAAAGTAAATAAAATTTTCTACAAAATAGGTTCTATTCATTTTTTTTGTACGGGCGATACTTTCAAGGTCACAGGCTGACAAATTCTATGCTAATGTCTCTGTTGATGAGCAAGTAGCAAATATAGGATAGATGGTTGCTTTCTTCTACATCGCCTCAAGTTGAATGCAGACTACACCTTCTCCTTCAAATTCAACTAGTGCGCGGCTTACATTAAAACACCCTACGGTAATCAGTCTACTGGCTGTGTTTGATGGATGCACAGACACCATAAACATTACTAAACATGACTGAATTCATCAGTATGCTGTCTCAGAAATCAAATAAGGAGGATATTGAAACAACAACAGCTGAGGAGAATGCTGACACTTGACAAAGAATCTTCTGAGGACAAGATAGGAACAATATGTGAAGATTTTGATTTGGTGGCCTTGTTAATTGAATTAGCTCTACCACAAAGTAATAAACTCTTCGTTAAGCCACGAAAATGGAGACTAAAACATATTCTCCCTTGGGGTTACGGAGGCTGGAATTTGTTTAAAACTATTTTCTTCATTCATGAGTTCAATGGGAGAGATAGCACCTCATCTATCTACAGAAAAGGTAAGGCAATGGTTGTTAAATCGTTTGAGAAAGATGGAAGACTCACGAGCATTGGATATATTTTAATAACCACTCATTAACGCGCGAGGCGGCTTCACAAGCGGATGGGCAGATGTTTTTAAAAATGTAACAATGCTCGTCAAACAGACTGAAACAGCTTCTAACAAGCTGAAGCCAGAGCTTGCGTCTTTGCCACCAACAAGACTCGCCTTCCGGTAAACCGTATCGTATACTATGGCCAGCTTAAGGCTGGGATAACAATCACTTCAGTCTGTGGTAATTGTGAGAAAAAAATGCAAGACGATGAGTTCGATGAAGGTGTACCCGAAGACCTAGAGACCTTTGAGTTTCCACAAAAACAATTTGATTTTAATATAAAAATATTGTCGGTAAACAATCATAGGTGCTCTAATTTCTGACAATCTTATAACAAGCTGAAGCGAGACTTTGCGTCTTTGCCACCAACAAGAGGCTTTGCCTAGCAGTATCCATACAGAATATTTCTGCAAATGCAAATATGGTTGGGCAACCAGCTGGCGTCTGAGGCCTTGGAATGGAAATGAGACATGAATGGAACCCTCCAACTTCTCACATCTACTAACTCTGAAGCTTCTGACTAAAGGTCGTAACTCACCTATCAGCACAGCACCCGACAAGCATCGTCACAGCACCGCCGAGTGGTCAACTCGACGGTCGTACGTGCGTTCATCTAACGCCTCAGCACGGGATCAGCACCACCACAGTACCGGCACACTCACATCTTTATTGCAGTTGCATTTTGTTTGTAGAAGTAGGTATAGATTCGTGTGCATAGAATATGTTCCGGTTTTCAAATTTACAACTAGCTATGATTGCTCTATCATTAGACGAAGAAGGGAATGATAAACGCCAAAAAAGAAGATATTGGATAATTAAGAATTACAATGCTATAATATTAGTATAAATAAAAAAATAAAGTTATTCTCGACTTATTCTACTCAAAAAGTAGTAAAGAGAAATTATAATTTTCCGTACTTTATTTATCGCTAGGAGTAACGTTTTATATTCTAAAATTTTTATAGCAAATTTAAATTTTTTCTAATCAAAATTTATATATATGTTGATGATGCTTTCAAGTTACAGTATAAACAAATAAACGTGCATTCATTGAAAAACTTGGCCCCTGGAAAGCTTTTAATAAAAACAATCGTTTCCGACAATCTAATAAGTTTATAATTAAACAGAAATGATAGGCAGCATTATAATGATAAGTTAATGTACTATACGCAATTTCAATTAAACATTTCAATAATTCAACGAATTATGAGAAAAACAAGATTTAAAAACTAGCTTTTCTTTAATAAATTTTACAATTAACTTCTTTTGTTTTAATAATTATGATCGGAAGTTAGAGGACAGTGATACGAATCGAATGATGCATCACACGTTATTTTTTGCTTAAAAATAAAGTTTTAAAGAGAAAAAAACGATTTGATGTGCCTATCGACACCCCTTAAATTTTAAATGTGTATTTGCAATTCCCAAAATTTGCGCATTATTAAAATTTGCGCCACAAGCCCGGCTCCTGCATATACTCCACTGATAGTAAGTTGCAACTAAGCGAAATGTGCTGATAAGTGAGTGTACGACATCGGTACGGTATCAGCACATCACAAGCACCCCACCCGCAAAATATTCTTTGGGAGAAATGTCCGGTGGTTGAGGCGTTGAGGTGCCTTGTCGGTGCTGTGTCGATGCTGTTAGGTGGGCGCGCTTACATTAAAATACAGGTAAAGAAATAAAATTTGCCGGTGACGATCAGTCGGCGTTCCTATGCTGTGCTGATAGGTGAGTTACGACCTTAAATCATAAAAACATGTCGTTAACTGGTCGTAGACGATACGGTTTACCGGTAGGCATGTCTTCCGGCTTGCAATCCGGAAAGAAAACTGCATCGTTCATGGATCCACGGCCGGAAAGCGAACCTTGAATTCTCAGCCTCCAGAAAAAAGCTTAACTCTTTTTTTAGAGAAAACGGGATGTGAATGCCTGTACCGAGGGTAATACAGGTTTAGCCTTTCGGATTACACACCAGAAGGCCCTCTTTCCGGTAAGCTGAACGTAAATACCAGCTTAAGGCTGGGATAACAATCACTTCAGTCTGTAGCAATTGTGAGAAAAACTGCAGGAATATACCTTCACTAGACGACGAGGAGTTAGATGAAGATGTACCCGAAAGCCTAGAGACCTTTGAGTTTCCACAAAAACAATTTGATTTTAATATAGAAATAATGTCGGTAATTGCCATAATTTCATCCAAATGCACATTTTCTGTAAATTTACCTTGTCTACCTGAACAATTTGACAGTATCACTTCTACGGGAAAAATGAATAGCTCCTTTTTTGTAGGAAATTTTGTCTACGTTCATTTTGTATATAAGTAAATTTTTCGTAGGGTTGATAATAACGGAGATATATGCAAAAATGAGGAAAAGTCACCAAACAGCTTCCTCCGTTCGTCTTCCTCCCTCCATGATTTTTGGATGGATAACAAGTGTAAAATTCATTACGAATTCGTAAATATAAAAAAGATGGGTATTTTTAATATTTTACGTTAAAAATCTAAAACATGCAAGAAATTTAAAAATAGTTCGTTTAGTAGACTACTCACTCGTAGATCTAAAACCTACCAACCTGCATTTATCCAAACACTGTCTTGGTCTACAGTGTAGAGCTAAGACAAAAATGTAATTTTAGTTTCATTTTTTAAAAAACAATTTTACGTTGTCTTATAAAAGGTAAAATATTAATCAATTACCCAATTTCGCCCTTTTGCACACTTCTGCTTTTTAGAGCTCTTTAAAGCACTTGTTTCATTTCATAATTCTTTTAAATCGTGCTCTACCGATTTTAAATCCGGATCTAATTACGAAGTTGTGGAAAAAAATAAAAAATCTCTTAATATCTCGTTTATGTGCTCAAATAAAATCCTAATATAAAAAAATTGCAAGCTTTTTCAAACTCGACAATTTGTAATAATCTTGCAATCTTCCCCGATTTTAGTTAAAAGTATTTTTCTATTAAATAGCCCATTGACGAATTTACATTTTTTTTCGTTTTTAGAGCACCAACTGATTTACCCTAATGCATTTTTGTTAAAAAACATTAACGAAAATGTTTAAAATGTTTTCGAGCTACTCATTTGGGATAAAACGAGCCTTCACTTCCACCGTTTCAATCTGAGATCAGTAACGTATTATTAATCTAAAAATTATTTTTAAATTTCCGTACGGAATATTTTAAAAGGATATTATTTCGAGTTGTGAATTTTTATACAAGTGTTAAAAAATCATACATATTTGATTATGCGGGATATTGTTTTGCCAAGTGTGTGTTAATGTATGCAAATGTGTGGTAACCCGCGTAATAAACGTCTGAATGTTTCATGAGATGCTAACACCAAACCTGCTATTACTATGTTACTCTCATACTCGTTAAATAATTTACTTGTTAATCACATTTTGGAACTGATTGCGTATAAAATCTCGTTATTTTTACTTTGCAAATTATATTTGGAATACAAAAACGTTTTACAAAGTAATTGCGTTCAAATAGTCTTCCTCTGCAAATGTCACACTCTATCCAAACCACTGTAAAACAATTAGAATTGCTAACCTAACCCGAATGTTTATAAGTATAAGTTTTGAGTTTGGATGCTAAAAGGTAATACTTGTTTCATCCAATATTTACTTTCAGTTTACGTGTATTTGTTTTAATAGCGTTTAACTTTCGAGTTAAACTCCAACTTTCTTAAATTGAGTTGTTATTTTACTATTTAACCGCAGACTGCACTATAATTTCACGGTACATTGTGGTTTATTGATGTATTCATTTAAGCTCTCGGTGCTTTCTGCTGAATTAAATCGAACGTAGACTTGACTTCTTGAATCTCGAAAGAGCTTCTGCTAGACTAGGGGAATCTTGTTTAATAGGGGAATTTGAGATATCAAGGGTAACCTTCATCGACGTGTTAATCGACTATTGTTGTTTCTCGCGGAAAAAAATGGGGTGCGTTCTAAAGACTAAAGTTGAGAAAGATCCGTTTTAGGTAATAATTCGTCAGGTTTTTTTGCTGCATCCTGCTCTGGTAATTTTCATGCAACCAATTTCGATCTACCCAGGGTTTTTAGTCAATCCATTAGGTCTTCGGTTTGTTAAATTTCTAAAAAATATATACGGATTTGTACTGTATCTTCTATTTATATGTACCTCTTCCTCTATTACTACAACGCAGAGAGAACTATTTTTATTTCGGATATATTCCTGTTTCTTATGGTTCCTGGGGCAGCCAATGTAAAGTACTAAAATTTATTATTTTAATTGCATACATAAAAATGAAGTAAATGAAGTTATTTACAGACTTGAAACAATGCAAGACACTTGACGTCTCTGGGCATTGCAGGCCATCATAAGCTTCTGCTTTGAAAATTGTAAAGGAAACTTGAAATTGCATATTAAAGTTCAACAAAAGCTAATCTCATTATTATTATTATTACAATGTAATGATAAAGCTTATGAGGTCTGATTTACGTAAATGCAGGGTAGTTCTTATTGGAGTCTAACAAAATTCAACTGGAAATGGTGGTTTTACACCGGACACTTCTTTCTCAATTCAACTACACGGCTGTTGGCTCAAAATTGTTATTTTATTTCTTATTCAGAACATTAATGGTTATAAAAGAGCGACTCAACGTAAATCAACACCTATGAAGATCGATGGTCAAAGTTAAAAAATCGTTTTTTAAAAAATGTCTTACGTACGATATAATTTTCGTTTTATACTGATCACATTTTAGGAATAGAGGCGTAACAGCCAGAAGAAGGGGTGGGGGTACGTGAGTAGGAATAACCTCAAAATTTTTGACCTAAAAGTTGACTTAACTTGCAAATAATTGAAATATTGGTATAAGTTATTACACCAACATTTCTCCAAATTCAAAATTCTACACATTTGATCTATTAAGAAAACTGATGAAACAAAAATTTTGGTCTTATACCAGATTTTATACCTAGAATAGCCATTCCTTGATTTATACCGCGATTGTAAAACTGGCCCTAAATAGTACAAAATTTATGTCAATACCGGCTGAAAGGCGATCGAAAACAGGAAAACAAAAACAAAACAGTTTTTGGTCAATTTTAGAATTTTTCTCACACTTTAACGCGTTCTAGCGCCCAAGCTATTTGTCTGAGAAAAAACGCTTAGAGACATAATTTGTAGAAAATTTTATATAGTTTAATTTTATGTAAAAGCACTTTTCTCAAAAAGCGCTTAGTTTTCGAGTTATAAGCGATATGCCAAAAAACAGTTTTTGGTCGATTTTAGAATTTTTGTCACACTGTAACGCGCTCTAACGCCGAAACTATTTGTCTGATAAATTGAATTTATAGAAAATTTGATGTAGTTTATTTTTGTATAAAAGCACTCCTCTCAAAAAGTGCGTAGTTTTCAACTTGTAGGTGAAAAACTAAAACAAAACACTTTTTGGTCGAGTGTGTAACTTTTGTCAAGTTTTAACGCGTTCTTGCGCCTAAAGCATTTGTCTGAGAAAAAAAGCAAAGAGTGTAATTTGTAAAAACTTTAACGCAGTTAATTGTTATATGTATAGAAGCACTGTACTCAAAAAGTGCGTAGTTTTCAACTTATAGGTGAAAAACTAAGGTAAAGCAGTTTTTGGTCGATTTTGGAATTTTTACTAAATTTTAACACGATCTAGCGCTCAAGCTATTCGCCTGACAATAAAGCTTAGAGACATAATTTGTATACAATTTAATATAGTTGATTATTATATAAAAACACTTTTCTCAAAAAGCAAAAAAGTTATTGGCGATAAGCCTAAAAGCAGTTTTTGGTCGATTTTAGAATTTTTGTCGCACTTTAACGCGTTCTAGCGCCCAAACAATTTGTCTGAGAAAAAACTGAGAGATGTAACTTGTAGAAAATCTTATACAGTTTAATTTAAATAAAAGTACTCTTCTCAAAAAGTGCGTAGTTTTCAACTTATAGGTGAAAAACTAAAACAAAACCAAGGCAGTTTTTGGTC
This sequence comes from Malthinus flaveolus, assembly GCA_950108345.1. Lineage (NCBI taxonomy): Eukaryota > Metazoa > Arthropoda > Insecta > Coleoptera > Cantharidae > Malthinus > Malthinus flaveolus. The sequence goes on from OX467286.1 coordinate 7,162,730, forward strand.
GATTTTGGAATTTCTTCCAAATTGTAACGCGCTCTAGCGCCCAAACTATTCGTCTGACAAAAAAGCTTAAATTTGTAGAAAATTTAATACAGTTTATTTTTATACAGGGTGATTTATGACGTCGGGGAAAAACTCCACAGGGTGATTCTTATGGGTAATTCAAAGAAAAGACTTCAAATAAACATGTACCCGAAAATGCTTTATAAAGGAGCTATAGCCTGTTCAAGTTTATTAAATGTTGAATGTGTTTAACATCGATTCGGGCCCATTTCCCATTTTATTAGTTACATATGAAAACAATCGGTCTGTGACATCAAAATTAAGTTAATTATGGAGGATTTCACAGTACAAGAGTATGCTGATATCATTTTTATTTATGGTTTTTGTGATGGAAATTCACTTGAAGCTTCAAGAGAATATCATCTCCGATTTCCTGGTAGACGGCAACCGAATCACAAAACATTCACTAAGACCTTTCAAAGACTTAGAGAGACAGGAACTCCTGTTCCACGCAAAATTGGTGGCCCCCAGCAAGTAAATGTGCAGGACGAAGAACATGTCATAGATGCAGTAATCGATGATCCCACAGCCAGCACTCGACGTATCGCAAATAATTTGGAACTATCCCAGAATTTTGTATGGCGGATACTGCATCGTGAGGTCTTACACCCTTACCACTTCCATTACGTGCAAGCGCTGCATCCGGGAGACGCTCAGCGGCGACTATTATTTTGCCGATGGTTATTACATCAAACCGTCGATAACGTTAATTTTATATCAAATGTCCTATGGTCAGACGAAGCCACATTCACAAAAGATGGTATCAACAATAGACACAATGAACATGTATGGTCCTTAGAAAATCCACGTGTCATTAGACAGCGTCGCTTTCAACAACGATTTAGTGTTAATGTTTGGGGTGGAATATTCAATCATGTTTTGCTTAACCTACACGTAATGGAAGACCGATTAAATGGGAATTTGTATGAAAATTTTCTCAACAATACAATTTTCGAATTGGTAGAAGACATGCCGCTGCATTTGCGTCAACGTATGTGGTTCCAACACGACGGTGCACCTCCCCATAGAGCAAGAATAGCGACAGCGTGGTTGAACGTTCATTTTCCTGGACATTGGATTGGCTACGGAGGTCCTGTTAACTGGCCGCCAAGATCACCAGACCTGAACCCAATGGACTTCTATCTATGGGGACATATGAAGCAACTTGTGTACCATGTGCCAATAACAACTCGAGAACAGTTACTCGAACGAATACAGAATGCCGCAAATGAAATTAGAAATAACCCTAATGTGCTTGCTCGAGTCTGTGATTCACTAGTCCAACGTTGTCATGCTTGCATTCGTACCGAAGGAGGACACTTCGAACACTTACTTTGAGTTTAACCCCAGGCGTTCTTTCTTCTCTTACATTTTAAAGTTATAAGTAGACATTTAACATTTAATAAACTTGAATTGACTATAGCTCCTTTAAAAAGCATTTTCGGGTACATGATTATTTGAGGTTTTTTCTTTTAATTACCCAAAGGAATCACCCTGTGAAATTTTTCCCCGACGTCATAAATCACCCTGTATAAAACTACTTTTTCCAAAAAGCGCTTAATTTTTGAGTTATAAGCGATAAGTGAAAAAACAGTTTTTTGTCGATTTTAGAATTTTTGTCACACTTTAACGCGTTCTGGCGCCCAAGCTATTTGTCTAAGAAAAAACGCTTTTAAACATAATTAGTAGAAAATTTAATATAATTTATTTTTATATAGAAGAGCTTTTCTCAAAATGCGTTTAGTTATCGAGTTATAAGCGATAAGCCAAAAAACAGTTTTTTGTCGATTGTAGAATTTTTGTCTTACTTTAACCCGTTCTAGCGCCTAAGATATTGGTCTGAGAAAAAAGCTCAGAAACATAATTTGTAGAAAATTTAATATAGTTTAGTTTATGCTTAATTTTTGAGTTATTAGCGATAAGCCAAAAAGAAGTTTTTGGTCGATTTTGGAATTGTTTCCAAATTGTAACGCGCTCTAGCGCCCAAACTATTCGTCTGACAAAAAAGCTTAAAGACATAATTTGTAGAAAATGTAATACAGTTTATTTTTATATAAAAGTACTTTTTCTAAAAAGCGCTTTTTTTTAGTTATAAGCGATAAGCCAAAAACAGTTTTTGGTCGATTTTGGAAATTTTGACACACTTTAACGCGTTCTAGCGCCCAAACTATTTCTCTGAGAAAAAAAGCTAAGAGTTACAATTTGTGTAAATTTTGATGCAGTTTATTTTTATATAGAAGCACTCTACTCAAAAAGTGCGTAGTTTTAAATTTATAGGTGAAAAACTAAAACAAAACAGTTTTTGGGCAATTTTGGGTTTTTTATCAATTTTTAACGCGCTCTCGCCCCAAACTATTCGTCTGTGGAAAAAAGTTAAGAAATAAAATTTGTAGGAAATTTAATTTCTTAGTTAATTGTATTAAACAAGTTTTCTCATAAAGTGCGTACTGTTTGAGTTATAAACGATAAACAAACAAAAGTCTTTTGACGCATTTTTGTTAAACTTTAAGGCGCTCTAGCGCCTAATCTGTGTGTCTAAAGAAAAATTTTAAGGGATGTAATTTATATAACATTATTTGATGTAGTTTATCTTTATATAGAAGCAGTTTTTCCTCAAAGTTCGTTGGTTTTTAAGTTATAAGCGAAACACTGGAAAAAGAGCAAAACCTAATCTTTCGAGTTAATGCTGCCACTTTAGGAGTGGCAGACGGTCGGGTTTAATACTAATTTGCGTTTAACTCAATTATAATATATTTATCTATTAATTTTGACATTAAAGTATTAAAATCGTTACGGACGCACTCACACCTCACCCAACGCAAATGTAGTTTTAACCTGTGGGCTAAAATATTATTCAACGCGTTCTCTCCCCGTTCTTGCCTTCCCTCGCGTATTTAATAAATTACAAAATAATTGTTGTTTTTTAAGCAGCTAAACTTTTTCGAATCTTTTTTTAATTATTAAACATTATTTTAACATAAAAACAAAAATACAACGTTAAAGCCAACCTAACGACTTAGTTAAAGGTTTTTGAAACGCAACAGTATGCAAATTAACTGTGTAAAATATGTCATAACATTGTTGGTTAAATTATAAAAGCATTTTCTAATATTCTGGCGTTATGGGTTGTAAATTTAGCCGAATTCTCGGGATAGTTTCGAATGGTTTGCACAACTAAACTTACTTAATGAACAACACAGTAAAGTGCGTTTTGTAACGATTTTTAACTTTGAGTTTAGTTTATGTTTTTTAACTTAAATTTATTTGAAGTGCTTTAGCAACGTACGACCTATCTATAAGCGTTTAGTTTGCATGGAAATTTTTAGGAAAATTTTAGGTGAAAATAAAAGGCAAAATCATGCCGATTCTGTGAAGTACGAGTTTCTTGTTCCTCATCTTTTATTCAATTTGTTCTGTAAAGTGTTATTTATGCGGTTGTAAATCATATCCGAAGGATCATATACATATCCTGTGTTAGTGCATGGAAGTTGCTAAGAGTTCAATCTGTCGCAAACTTTTTGTCGAGGGTTATTTTCCATTTGAAAAATTGTAGAATAAAAGTTTAACTCGAATGTATGTAGATACGCCAGCGTCATAAATATTGGTTTCGCATAAAAATTTGTCTTTTCCTTTTTCAAATTCGCCGTACAGACTAGGCGACGTAAAAATAACTAACAATTAACTGGATGCTTACAATATTTTTGTGTTTTATTCGTACGGGTCGTATACGAATTCCGAGCATTTTTACAATTTTTATGCTATTAATAGAGTCTACTAGTACATTGTTTTATTGCTGCTACTAATTGAATTTGTAACTAATTTTTATCTCAAAATAAACTTTGCAATTAAAGTTATGAGTACCTAATCTTACGAACGGGTAATTAAATTTTTATCAACCTGGTGCTCTCTTTAAAAGTACAACAAAATGGCATTATAAATATTAAGTTTTTATCTTCTTCAAACTTTTTAAGAGCTTAACGATAAATCTTTCTTTTTTATCCCAAGGTTTAATAGAAATGTGAAATTAGGTATCGAATATACCGTCTACTTAATGTTTATTTTTGATTAATTTACTCCAAAAATTTATGAGTGTTAAAGTTAAATTTAAAAATAACAAAATAATACGCCAAGTACCTACCTTACCTGTAAAGTTTTACAAAATTAATTTTCTTAGGAAATGCGAGTTATACCCCAATATAAATCACCTTTATGTTTTCTCTATTACCAGTTTAGATTTTTCCCAAGTTTGAAATAAATTTATTGTTATTCATTTAAGATACATTACGTCCTTTACATTAGTAGGTACACTTCTGTTACAAGAATAATTACATCTTTAGTTATTCCGAAGCTTTCCAGCAGCAATATTAAGAGCTTTGTAATAATAACGCTATAGGCTTTTAGAATTGTTATGCTAAGTTATTTGAGATAGGTAGACAACTTCTTGCTCATGATATACCACTGCTATTGTTGTTGAATTATCCCCATTTAATTAATTATATAATATTGGATTGTAACTAATTATCGACATACAGCGAAAAAGTGAGCAGATACGATATACGAGCGACTTAACCGGGTATAGTGTAATGAAAGTTCCTAACACTATTTTATGAAATAGTTGAACAAACAGAATAAGAAGTAATTGGTGTAATGAAAATACTATTATTATTATTATTATTAATAAGTGCAAAGAATTGGAAGATTTTTAATAATCAACAGTGAAGTTGAATAAATTATTATTTGCAATTAAGGAATATTTTTTAAATATGCGGGGTAAGCCTATAAAAGTGAAATTACAATAAATATGCTAAAAAGGGGAGCTTTTCCCCTACTTTGTGTCCGCTGCAAGATAATTGCGTATTGTGGCATATGAAACTTCATATACGGGTCGTTTGATAAGCATGGTAAAAAAGCAATTTAAACAAAATTTTATGGAAAAAATTTATTTTTCAACGTAATTTCCATTCAGGGCCGCGCACTTTCTAATTTTTTGATTCCGTCTAACTCAAAACTTAATTCATGAAATTTCACCATTGCAGCAGTTGACCCGGGGTTTTTATTTCAGAACTTGGTTGTGAAACTGGCCAATAATGTGGCACAAGCGACCGCTGATATTGTCTTTCCTTTTTCCATGAAGTCGCTGAGGATGATTTCTTAAAAGTGCCCAAAAACAGTCCAGCCGACACAATAGTTCTTGTCTTCTATGGCGCACTTTCACCTGCCTCTATCTACTGCTTTGATTGTTCTTTTAGCTCTGGTATGTAATGGCGGATCCATGTTTCACCCACAGTGATAAACCGTAGCAAAAAGTCATTTGGGTCATGGGATTATGATTAAATATCGCTAAACACTAAAATTTGCCCTGGGCTAGTGCCCTTGGCAGCCGATTGAATAGTCGCGTCATCTAATAGAAATGTATGAGCTTATCAAATAATTTAGTAGTAGTAGAATAGTCCCAAAGAAAGAAGAACCCATCACGTGACCAAATCTACGCTAGGCGTGGTCTCGGAGTCCAGTAGCGGAACTAGTGATTTTTTCTATTAAAAACGGAGCTAATAAATTTTCAAATTTGGTGTAAAAATTCCAAATATTAGTAAGTAGGACCGAACGGAGACCCAAAGGGCCGATCTAGAGCTTATCAGCGCGGAGAGCTGGTTAAGTTCTAGTTTTGCTTTTAGTCAAAACCAGGAGAGGTGTCCTATGACTCATTCCAAAAAACTACGTAATTTGAATTACGTTATTCTTGTTTATAAGTTTGTTTTTACTTTGTGGGAATACCACAGAATATTTTAATACGTCATTTTTAAATCATTTTAGCAATGAGTCATAGGACACCTCTTCTGGTTTTGACTATACTAATGAGCTCACAGCACTGTTCGTGTTCGTTTCTTCCATAGTAGAAACTGGATGACCTCTTCTTTATAGCATGTCGTTTGAGGAGGTTTTGTAGGAGACAGTGTGATTCATAACTAGGAGTGATGTAATTTCTAAAGGAAACGTCCTCAGGAAAATCATTTGTTATATAAAGGCCTCTTTCAGTTTGAAAGAAGGAATAACCCTATACGGTGTATCGTACTAATTTATGATTTACCCTGTATAGTGAATACAGAACAGAATAATAGTATACATTTTTCGGAATTAAAAATACTAACTCAAGTATTTTAAAATTTAATAACCGTACAGTTAAAAAGTTTATACTAATTAAAATTTAATTAAAAATTATGCTTTTATTAAATAGTTGTTAAAATTCAAATTATATTAATTTGCTTTGTTGTTATATTTGTTTTGTTAATTAGTACAATATTTCGCTTCTCAAACTATAGATGTAACCTAAAGCCAAAACCAAAACTGAAATATTCTATCCAATTCTATATCCGGATCTCGACCTTCCTGTTTATGAATTAATATAAATAGACTTTATTAGTTTAATTAAAGGGCAATTATTTATAACTATTGTTAATCTAAATTTATTAAATTTAAATTTTCGTATTTCTCTCATCTAATTTTAGAAAATCAATTGTATTATGCTCGTAACAATCTACTGCATTTCTACAATTTTGGATTTACTCTACAACTACAATCTATAATAATTATAAAATAACTTTACTAATCTTGTTATTTAGTAAAACCAACCGACTACTAACTTAGTATTATAGTAAGTTTTAAAACTTTTTCTATTTCGGTACTTAAATCCACTCCTTCACGCACTGTTTTGGTCTCAAAACAGTGTCGTAAGACGCTCTCTTAACCCTAAAACTACCGTACGGGGTACCCGGGTACTTTTTTGAGTTTAAAAGCCTATAACTTTTTTTATTTTAAAGGAATATTATTGAGACTCTTTGACATCCTGTAAAATTTAATTCTTTATACGAAAATACTAGAGGGGCACAAAAAAATTAAGTGAGATGGGATATTTTTGAAATTTAATAACTTACACCTTAAACCTACCGCATGGGGTACCCTGGTACCTCGCTGTTATTTGCTTGTATTTCATGGGGAATCAATCAATTAAAAGTAGAAGTATTCGAATTATCCATTTATATTACACATTTTTATATTATAAATAATAATTATTATTATAAACCATAATTATTACTAATTAGAAATCGTAAAAAAAGTTAGTGATGAACTTTTGTTGAGATATGCCCATCACAGACAAAATTTTTACAACTCTCTCATCTCTTACTCGTTTTCCTGTTTGGCATCTTTTCACCATTCTTCCAAATTATGCAACAACCAATTACCCTCAGTCGTTCAGTTCTATCCCGTTCTTGAACGTTTATTTGTGGCTGTGGTTTTGCAATGCTTACTTTGACGCCAAGAAATGATAACAATGCAATTTTTATCAAAATAAAATTGAATAATCAATCCTTTAGTTCCCTAGTTCATAATTCTTAATCCCTAATCCCTAGTTTAGTTAGTATAGATCCTATATACTTCGATCTAGTATGGATGGCATACAAAGAGTTTTTCCTAAATCTTTTAAAATTTCCCTACGTTGATTTGATTTTGAAGGCAGCTAATAGGGCGATTTTCAACAAAAATTATTTCTACAATTTTGGACACGGATTATTTGGAAAGATGTTGCAGTACAAAATAAAAATAAACCCTGTTGTAAATGTCCACGACGCTATGCCCACAGAAAGCGCATGTTATCTTCACAAAACAGCTTTACTTTTGAGACGCAAATAGTCATTTGCTGGTTATAAATAAATTTTGGATTAGGTAAAAAGGCGTGGGAAACTAACAATTGTCTTCTGGGCACTGTCGAAATAAAGCACGTGCCGACACAGGGTTTATTTGTAAAAATATTGCAGTGTAATATAACATAAACTCCGTTGTAAATGCCGACGACGCCATGTCTTCACAAAACCGCTCCAATTTGACAACAAAAATTGTTATTTTAGTTTTTTTTAAATTATAATTAAAAAAATAATACATTTGCAAGTTGCAATAATAATTAATATCGCCCAAATATAAAGTAATTAGCTGTATTACTACTCATTCTCTATAAACATGCAGGGTACCCGGGTACCCCGTGCGGTAGGTAAATTTGTATGGTACCATGAGGGTTAAGGTACTGTTTTTGAGGAATTTTCTTCTGCTAAGTTTGCGTCAAGTTGAACTGACGTTGAACAAAAAATATATTTGATTTGTAATAAAGAATAATGTTTTTACATATTTCATTCAGAAGATAAGTTTAGAAAAGTGATATAATACACTATTAGATGATAGAAATTGTTAATAATTAAAGTTATAAGTCAAAAATGGAGTGACAAAGAGGCAACTTTATACACTATTTACAATTAAATGTATAACTTTAGTTACCAATAGTTTCTGTTATGTAATAGTGCTTTCTAGCACCTTGAACACCCTCGGCAAACATTAGACTACGTCTTGAATAAGAAATGAGACAACTTTAGGAACAATTTGAATAGTGGAGTATTTTCTGTTTACTTCTTTTGCAATACACTTGAGCTGCTTAGTTCACCACTTCCAGGTTATAGTTGTGTCTAACTAACTACTGTAACTTTTATGAACTAAGTGTTGGTGTACTATACAATAAATACCACTTCAATACATTCCAAAAATGCCAGCCGGTATATCGTTATGCATGGAACTATTTTTTCAGTCCATGGCTCCAACGTTTTAAAAGAGACCGTTTTAAAAATTAGGTTTCGTCTTAGAATATACTAATATTGAAAAATTGAAATTAAATAAGTCATTCCTGTCCCGAATACGTGGGTAGATGTTAATATACACATTAATCTTGACGGATATCTAAGTCTTTAAAGATCGTCATCATTATCAATTACCATGGTTTTAGCCTGACAGACTCGTTCCTCCGTAATGGTAATTTGTCTTTCCATATTTTGGTACGTCTTTGTCTAAAACGTCTACCGTATTACTACTACCACAAGCTTTTATGCTTTAGTCGATAATAAGTTTCAGTAATCGTTTTTGTCTACTATTTTCACGTTTTTTGTAAATGTATAAAAGTAGAAATGAATTTAAAATACATTAGCTGAAAGCCACAGGCAGAACGCAAGTTGCCTTAGGTGAAATATATAATTTACCACATTTAGTTGGAAATTTTATTGTTATCATAGAAGTTAAAATTAAATACGCGTTTAATACGTAATTGGAAAATTATATCGCATTAATGCTCGTATGTCAAATTAAATCAATCACGGGCTAATAACATAAATATCAATAAAATCTCCCCAATATGATTGGAAAGTAAAGAATAATTATTTTTGTAATAGTTTGAATTTATTAATGTTTTATTTATAAAATTGCGTTGAAAAATGTCTTACACCATTTTACCCATTTGTTAATCAAACCGAACTATTTGCAGGTTGTGTGGCCAGCACCAAGCGTCCAGCTTCCCACCAAACTCTCGTGGTTGCACGAAGCCGCAAAAATGGATAAGGTAAGTTTTTTTTAATACAAAATTTTTTTTCGATGTATCTCGCCACAAGCGCACAATTACTAGTTCACAAGTGATTGATTATGTGGCATGCCTCAGAAATAGCCAGACAGTCTAACTTGTCTATAATTAAACGATCTCGCTAATCGAGCAGTTAATTTTCACTTTACGATATAACGTATTAAGCTCGATGACTAAATTGGTAATTTGAATCGAGATTACGTATAGACAATAATTCAAGTTTTACAAACAAACGCCGTTGATTGGTTCAAACTTTTATTTCAAATTGTTATCATTATCAAATACAATATTTACACTCTTGTAAAGTATCTCTTAGCTGAGATATCGTTGCTTGTGAGGGTCTAAAAATAATAATTATTAATAACGAGATAATTGTTATAAAAGCACTCGACTTACGATAGTGAGATTTTTATCGGTAAAATCGTATGTTCTTACGCCAGTTTTACCGTCTAAAGTTTTTGAATTGATAACGACCTTATTGTCACCAACCAACGTTGCAATACTCTAAAGGGGAAATCGACGTTTAGTTTTTAATTTTACGCAAAAATTGTGTAAAACTATCAAAATAAAAAGGCATCGAGAACGTTTAAATAGTGCCCAGGTGTGATACTTTTTTAATTTGATCGCATTGCATTACCTTAAGTACGATTCCCATCGGCATCGGTTCGTCGAATTCTTGGTTTAAAGCAAAAGACATGTTGTTTAGTCCGGAAGAGCTGTTGATTGAGTATTTATCGCCATTCTTAGTAATTTCGAGCGTAATTTTGGCAGCTTCAGCTTTTTGTGCCAATTCTTCGGTTGCACCTTCACCACAAAAAAATTATACACAGTTAGTACAGTTTGCTAATTTTTTTAAAATCATGTTTGGCTTACCTATAGAAATGAGGTACTTTCCCAAATTTTCGTTCTTGTCGAGTTTGTAAGTTCCTGTAATTTGAACCATTTTGAACGTTTACAAGTTGAAAAGTGATGAAAACGTTAACGCAACGCCACTTTATATAGATTATTTGTTGTTGTGCAAATTTAGTGCAACGATTAACGTGAGTGTTTGTTCTAAACTTCACTTATTTATCGATAAAGTTTGTTATTCATACTTATTAACTTTTAGACTTTTTGTTTGGTTACTGTTTTTTATCTAATCGTTGACCCAAAGATCAAAAATGTTGGTCTGAACCAGGCACTTATAGTACCTAAACAAAGTATGAGTACCTACGTACCTACCTTCCTTCATATGTTCATATGCTCATATTAATTATGTATAGGTAATTATTAGTAATTGATCGGAAATACTTTTTCTAGCCTAAAACTTCGTTATTCTCCCATAGTTTGACTTTGTGAACGATAATTAAGTTTCTAATGAGTTGCCATCATACCCAAGCTGCATCCATTAGGGGCCACTTTGTTTTGCTACTAACTCTCTACGGATATTTTATTAGGATACATTTAACGCAATTAAACCACCCTGTGTACGTACACGTAACATCAACCACATTAGAGTTAAGACTTTTGTTTTACATTTTAACTTTTGAAAAGTTTGCAGTTTTTACGTCTCTTTTTAAAAATAGCCAATAGTACAATGTATTATTTAATCCACATAAAAGTTGAACTTTTCCCTTTACAAAAAGACCCTTTAAGCTTTTATATTTTCTTTACACAACCTCGAGTGGCATTTCCTTAACTATTTACACCTTAAAAGTATATTAAAGTTTTCAAATTGAAATTAAAACTTCTCAACTGTTTACGACCCGTTTATATACTCGTTGCAACTAACTCCCTGCCCTCGTACAATGGAATTATTAACAAGATTTAATTTTTAAAGCTTCTCGAAGCCACCCCTGACAGCTTTACCAAACCTCGCTTACTACGCTTTCAAATGGTCACTTATTCAACTCGCAGTAATTCTCAAAGTAATCAAATAATAAAACGTTTTTCTTAGATACGCCAATCGTTATCTCCTCTGTCTTTTAGTCTTTAGTAAAGAAATGAAGTTTGTAAAATTAAATTTGGCAAAGTACTCAACTCTAAAATTTGTTCTTGGTTCAGGGTTCAGGTAGAGTAGAAATTTGATTTTGATTAATTTTAAAATATGTGAAATTTTCTTTTGAAACAAAACTCTTATTTATTAAGTCCGCTGCCGCTTTTAAGATTTTAGACGACGTCAACAGTAATTTTAGTATCACTGAGCCGTATACCCCAGTAGCTCTTTTCCGATTATTGATTTCTCGATAACTTTTAGAAGCAATTAGTTAATGGAGCTTTGACATAGACAATGTTATAACCATCAAAAAGTAATTTACAATAAATAATTGTTATATAATTATTTAAGTTTTTGGAGAAGAAGAAACTTATTTATTTATAGTAATTTATATGATGAGCTCCAAACTACTTGAGATCGGTTTTAGGTATAATAATTAAATAACTTTGTAGTAAGAACCAGAACATAGGTAACTAGGTCGTCACTTGAATCGTCTTATGTTTCATGGATATTGTCTTGCAAGTCTCTGCATCTGTATTTTTAACCAACAACCATTTGAGGATGAGTATCAATAATATACAGGGTGTACAATCGTTTTTTGTGCATAGAAAGTAGGATAGCAGTAAAAACGCATTTTTTAGAAGAGTAGGCGCCCTTAATTTCTTAATGGTAAAGCAATACTCTCTCTAGTCTTCTGGTATAGTGTTAATATGTCTGTTTAATATCCGTACCGTACGAAAAAATTGATTTTTCAGTTTCTTCAACCTCAACCCTCAACTATAACTTTTCTCTGAAATCGTCACTAAAGTATCAGAAATGGTCACGAAACGAGGGCACTATTGGCACTAAAGTACCTAGTAGATTCATTTTTGTACGATTTTGGACTACTCGGCCAAAATTCGAATTTTTTAATAAATTCGGACTTGTAATTAATTGATCGATAATTTAACGCGACTTGTATTAGATCGGCTGTTAAGTTGGTAGACCGTAGATGAAAGTATCACATTTTCGATATAAAACCGAAAATGTCAGCAGCGCAAATGTCAACAGCGCAAATGTTTGTTATTCATTTTCGTTTTGTAGGAAAAAAACTTTGTGTGCTATTCGATTGGAAAGGGTCTTTACTGTATCAACTATGGCCTCAGTCAGCAAGCATCATTTTCAGAGCTTGTGACACAGAATATTATAAATACGACGGGGTCGCCTACGATGTGGCAGTTATTATCACTCATCAGTTGTCGTGTTTTGACAAATCTATTCTTTACTAGTAGGTTTGGAAATAACTTTGTATGAATTTCTCGCTGGGTTTCATAGATTTATCCTAAATGAGTGTCTATCTTTACAATACAAGGAATGAAAGATAAGACTCTTCTCTTTATATTCTTTTTATTTTTGTAATTTTGTAATTCATCTAGGAAACTATATACTACAGGGTGGGGCAGGAAAATCAAATGATTAGCTAATCACATCAGCGTTAGTTTTTGTATGAAAAAGTTTATTGGCATATTAACGTTGTTTGTGACATAGAACTTAATGATTTTGTTGTTTGGAAAATCAAATCGTTCAAATGATGATGGAAATTGGCCTCCCACTCAGGCCTCTGTCAATTTGTTCATGAAAAGTGCCCTTAAATTCATCTAATGTACAGGGTTTGGTCTCATAGACGTCTTGAGGCACCCGCTCTATAAAAAAATCACATATTTATCAATCTCGGGACTGAGAACTATCGCCAAATTAGGAAACGAAGTGGTGGGGAAAACAAGACCGGGATGTGGGGGATGTTGCCCCATCTTGCTGAAATCATAAACGCCAAATAACGCTAAAAAATATGTTTATCATCTCAATGTAACGCACAAAACAATCCTACACAAAAACAAGGTGTTTCCGCGTCCAGGACTTCATGATGTCGACTGAAATTGAAACGCTATAAACAAAGGAACGGAAAGCTCGCACCCGCACTTACATCCTCCTCCTACAGGCTGTTTCAAAAACATCCAATTTCTCTACCTGACCTGCTGTTTGTAATAGAAGATAGAAAAGCCCCTAATGTAATGGTTGAATTTAATTTTTTGATATAGCAATTTTCTTATTTTTCTGATAGAACCACTTGGTGGCCGGTCTATAGTATCAACTCCACTTGAAACGTAATAATTCGTTGGCTATTACGCATTTTCCGAACGTTTCTAAAGGTAATCCCGTATTGAAAATGTCTTAACATCAAACTTGCACAGCTTCCACGTATTCTTTAACAGTAGAATTAGTGATGTGAGTAACGTAGCAGAATAAAATCATCGCGTTTTGCGATGTTTCGAAGTGCTCCAATATTAAAATATAAGAGAGAGGATTACGAAAGGTTTTTATATTTAAAAAGGTACTTAGTCAAAAAAATATCGTACAAAACGTTACATTTTTACGTGCTTGATTAGACTGCTTTAATTCTTGCTTTTTATATCGGCACATGCAGCGAGTAATAAAACGTTTCAACTCTTTCAATCGAGAGTCTCTTAAAATGTTAAGTGGAGCTTTCAAATTTTTAAGCCTCTCATTTGTCGTAAGATTCATAAGTTTCTCAAAAATATAGATCCATACTAATAATGAACTCTGTCGTAAGTGTGTGTTTGTGCGTTTCTTATGCTCTAGAAAGCCTCAAGCTGTCGATTTGAGATGATGGAAGGAGTTAATTTCGTCCCCCGTACGAGACTATTAGTTTTTGGCTAAATATGTCTTCTGCAGGGGGCACGGTACGACTGCAGGTATTTAAATTTATTTCAAATTATTGAGAAAAGTTGGAAAATTTAGTGCCTATACCTAACTGCAGTTTTCTTTAAATAGACGGTTCATTGCTATACATCAGGGAACACATTTTTATATTGAATATATGATGCAAACCAACCCTAAATTAATCACATAGTAGTGCGAAAAACGTTTTTAAGAGAAAAATATCGAACACCCTAACGCCTCGGGAATCGAACCCGAGCATGTAATATCCGGTCGCATGTTCGAACCAACGTACCCCAAGGCGGACGGCTATTTATCTCTCAAATTATGAACGTCTCGGCCTAAACTTTAGAGCTACGAGAACGCAAAGTATTTAATTACAAATTCGCGTTCTCGTAGCTCTAAAGTTTATGCCGAGACGTTCATAATTTGAAAGATAAATAGCCGTTCGCCTTGGCGTACGTTGGTTTGAACATGTAACCGGATATTGCATGCTCGGGTTCGATTCCCGAGGCGTTAAGGTGTTCGATATTTTTCTGTTAAAAACGTTTTTCGCACTACTAGGTATGTGATTAATTTAGGGTTGGTTTACATCATATAATGAATTAATTATTTATACCCTAGTGTATAGTATATATGAAAAAATATTAAATTCACGTATACATTTTTATATTATAAGGGGTGAGCTGTGAAGCTATTCAAAGAAGGCCCATGTTTCATTCCCTCGCCTAATTTTGAACTATTTAATTGATTAATTAATATCAAATATTTCAATAGTTGGGAGCACCAACCCCCTCTCCTAATGGTCACGCCAGTACTAAACTAAAGATACATTTTAAGGTTGACCAACACTAATGTGAGGTTATTAAAAATAGTAGGTAGTTATGAGGTATTAGTAATTAAGCACAAATCGAGACGTAAATTGAAATGAAGGAAATTAAAACAAAATAGTAATTAAAGCTTCATTTAGCGCTTTATTAAAATGCTTAAGGCTATACATACATAGTAACAGTTTAATGTAAAAGGGATGTGATTTACTATTTTTCGTGTTTTGTTTCTCTTTAGATTGTATATTATTAGTTTTATATCTGCTTCTTTCGAAGCAGTCATTTATCATAATCTGTTTTCACTTCACGAGTAAAGCAAATATTTTCTTTACATTGTATCGACAATGCTGTCATGATTTTTCTAAGCTTGAAAGCTTTTCTTACATTTCCACTTATTTCTTCGATATTGAAATTGTTAACTTTTCATATACTCGAGAACAAACCAAGTTGGTTGATTAATAAAAATTATTTTTAAAAAAAAGTTAGACACAATCGACAATCGACCTACAAGGAAAAGGCCGTAAGTTTATATACGGGAAAATTACCAAGAAAATTGTTATTAGTAAAACCTTTTAAATTGTCGACAAGCTTAATATCTTCAACACTTGCTTGGTAAGTTTTTAATCTCTAGGGCATTAATGTGGAGTTTTTGTTTTCTCTTAAGAGCTTACTATAAGCTCGAATCGGAAAAAAATAAAATCTCCGAAGACGCAACATGCAATTTTTGAGGGATTTTCCTTGTACCCGCGGATAAACGGATAAACATTACATATCTTTTTTTGTGCTATTTTAAAATGATTCGAGAAAAACAAACAAAGTGTCGGAAAACTTCTTCATAAGTTATCGCAATTTTTAATTGTAACGAAAATGTAATATTCGCTTAGAAATGCCCATTTGGAAATAGATGTGCATAACCTCAAAAAAAAGATCGTATAAAGCGAGGGTTGCCAATTTGTACTTGTGGTAGTTTTTGAAACGTAATTTATGAGCCACGACTTCAATTTAAGCGTGTAGTAGTTACATTATCAAAAAAAAAGAGTTGTTGAAATCTCAAATCGTTTAAACATAATCAAAGTCTACGTTTTATTTAAAGTTTTGGCACGAATTGCAAATTTAAAATCGATTAAGCTCCTTATGTTATTTTATTACAAGGAAATGATTTAAATTTAATTTCTAAAGTGTTGTAATTATAACTTAAATTAATTATATCTGGCACATAATTAAGAATTTGGCAAACCAAGACATTTTTAATTTAATTAATTATGAAATTAAGTTTGAAACTTATAGAAAACTATGTTGTACATTGTTACGAAAAAGTTAAAATTAATATTTTAATTGTAATTTTAATATACGAACTACCTACAATGTTATAGTTATAAACACGTCAAAGCGTTATGCTAAAGGTAACGTTAATTAAAAGTTATAGCAGAAGAGCAACTGCTTCCCTTCCTGCTGACCCGGTACACCTTAAGGGAATATTATCCTTAAGGCTTTAGATAAACAACTTCTTGCTGCACTTTCTTTATATTACACTTTAATTTTATTTTTAATACGTTAATATATTTTTTTGTGCCTTTAAAGCAATATCTTTTGCTTAATAACACGGTTGGATACTATTATATTAAAATTTTGTTTGAAACTGTGCCAAAATTAACTTTAGAAAAGAAAATTAACAATTTATTATCTATTTGTCAATCATAAAGTTGGTGACATGTGTACAAATAGTACCTAATAGTGATAAATGAAGTTACGGCACTGCCATACTTTATTTTATTTATCCTACACATATTGGTCCCAAGTGTATGTGACTGTTGGTAAATTAACCCCTTCTTTATTACAGTCGTATCTCATTCTGATTTAATAAAAACAAATAATTAATTAAATACGAAAGTGGTATTAGGTACAAAATGGGCGATGTGTTATCGCGGGATGAGAATACTAATGTCGAGCTTTTTGTGTTATAAAAAGAAAATTATTAACTTGTAGAGGGTGGCTTTCTTTGTGTAACTAATACTGAAACTTAGATAGAGGTACACGCACTTTATTTTAAATAGGCCGAACAGCATATTGGATAACATCGTAGTCTTACAGAACGTATCGTGCAGTATTGGTTGTTTTAGGTTGATGTAAAGGGCCTTGCAGTAAGGACCTGTCATTTGTTTTTAGTAGTTTTCAATTCATCTTGGCAAAATTCACGCTTCCATGACGTTTGGTACTGATACCACAACACTCAGCGTGCACTTCATGAAAATTATGGTCTACATAATTTATAATTAATTTACTGCGCTTTCTCGGAACTAACGCACTTCTTTTTACCCAGCAGTACTAAACTACCAACAAAACATCAAAATGCAATAAATGAAGGGAATATTATTGGTGGTGCTACAGAAAATCTAAATTTATAGATTTCTCGTAGTTCTTAAAAAGTAGGTCTTTGAGCCACGATAAATGGCGTATTTTGAGAAAAGACTTAGGTTTGCACCCTTTATAAGAGTGTGCCGACCCTAAAACTAAAAACCAGGCCATCGTAGCCATTGTGAGCCATATTGGGCTCTACAGCAAGTCAAAAAGGATCCTAATTTTGGTAAAAAACCGTCTTTTCGGACAAAACTCGTTTTTGGCTAGATGGCTTCGTCAAAAGCAAAATTGTTGTTTTTGGGGTGCAAATAATCCACGAGAGTTTCAACAAGCGTTATTGACGACTAAAAATTGAATATCGAACCCTGCATTCATGAAATTAGACCTGATTTATTCAAAAAAGGCTTCAAAAATTACGTTCATCCATTTCACTCTGGCAAACGAACCTGTACTGGCCATTTACAGGGTATATAATGCAGACAAAAAATTGTGGTTGCATCTTAAACCGTTTCAATTTATTTCATTTTTAAAACGTGTTGTTTTTATTGGAAGACCCTGTAGTTGTAGTAGGTATCTAAGAGGACTGACGATACACTTAGTTCAAGTTTACATTTTTCAGAAATGGATCTAACATCGCAAGACTGCTTTTAACAGCTATTTGCTTGTTTACATCACTGCTTACTGGTAGTACCCCTTTGTTCGTCTACGAATTTAAATATAACTTCATTAAATATTGAGCTCTGTTGGGCTACTTTTAGAAGATAATCCACTAAGTATTTATAAAGTTCACAAATACGTGAAATTGCTACCGACTGACTAAATGTCAAAGGTTTCTCCATCGTGCCGATGTTAAAATTGCACAAATATTTGTATCTTGAAGTAATTTAAACCGCCCTTGATAAATTAAATTTTGACACGAATAAGGATGACTCAAGTGGGGAAACTCAAATGATTGTCGAAAATATTTTGTTCGTAGCACCTGCACGAAGCGCGTTTTCAAAACTCGCGTATAGTTAGCTCGAAACATTCTAATTTCCTTGCCGGACCTCCTCTTTCCGTACGATTAAAAAATTTACCAAAAAACCGCCCGCAACCTCTTCGAGTAGGTATATCTGTCTTATTGGTCCAAGAAGGCCTTTTAACGTGCTAAATGAGTTCTGGCTGTTTATATGGACTAGAGCTAAATCAGCGCTGGCCCCGAGTAGCTCAAGGTCGGCCCTTTGGGGCTTCCGCTTAGCCCTACGGCCTTGCGATCCTTAATAATCTGCCTTCGGCCTTCAGCTCGTCAATCCTTCGGATCTCTATTCTCGGACAATGTATGCGATTACACATGTGCAGTTAAAGGTAACTTGAAGAGCCATTCATTAGTACACACAGGAGAAGAGTCATTAAAATGTTGTGTACGGGATTACAAATGTTAACGGAAATACTTAAACGAGACGTTTTAGTAGTACACATCTAAAGTCTTTTTTTCTGTCCACACTCGTGGTTCGCCATATTACTATTAGACTATCAGATTTGTTTCGAGTTTAAGGATTGTAATTTGTTTTGACAAGAAAAAATAAAAAGTAGATAATTCAAATTCTCAAAATGTTTATTATTTATAGTCAGATGGAAGAATAATCAAACTCGGTAGAAACTAGTTAATTAGTAATATTTATGGAAGATCTATTATATTAGAAATTAAAAATTTAAACCACAGGTTTATTAACACCTGAAATTTTGTTGAGAAATTAAATTTGATTTGAATAATGACGTCATTAACAATTTCAACGGTTTCAAGAACATTTTGGGAACGTTAGCTTCCCGCACTCGTTATGAAAATAGCTACTCTCAAGCTCGATTATGCACCATACACGTTTGTTTGCGTTCGTTAAATGGGAAAGTGACAAGAGAAAATTATTTTCGAGCAAACGAATTACGACAGCTTCTTGTCTGTTATTTAATTACTAAGGCAAAATCTTAAGAGTAAACACCAATTGAAACCCGCCAATTTACACTAAAGATTAAATCTAATTCGACAAATTACGTCAAATTCCTTTTACGCCAAACGCAATTTTTACCGAATTTTCTTTTCGCTCGAATCCAACTCGAATTTTAATTTGAATCAGCTGCTCTTTTGTTTTGCATTCGAAATATATCATCCTTCGTATTTTTGTTTATAACAACTGTACGCTTTGTCTTACTTACTATTATTCAAACTAACGTTGCCGAATCGTAATTTTAGCTACCGGCCCCACGTTTTGTTCATTACTAATGTAGTCCTTATTAATCATATAAACGTGTTGGGTGTTGGGTCCTAGTGTAACTTAAAATGATAATAAACCATCAACTGATATATGAACTGCTATTTCTAGACGCCACTAAAATATAATTATTGCCGTTATAAATATTTATTGGCAATAAAGTCACAATAAAATCAATAAAACGTATTCTAAAGCCGTCAATTATTAATTTCAAATTATATAATGACATAAAATTGGTCAATTAACCGTTGGATGTTTAAAATTAGTTCTACAATTTGCGTATAATTGCGTCTCGAAATATCAGTTGTCTTTTGCAATAAATAAATTTTCAATTTCTTGAGAAATCTTGAATTTTTCATCGATGAAAAGAAAAGAAACAAACACGTGAGATTAGTGCGGATGATCGTAATTCGAAAAGTTAATTAAAATCGCATGTAAAGGGCCAAATTAATTAAACCGACGCGATACTTCAAATAAGATATTTGCATTGAAATTATTTTCGCAAAAGTAACCCTTTATAACTGAAATCTGAAATCCTTTCTAAACCAATAGGTAGGCATTGCATACATAATTAGCTAATTTGTCTCACTAATATCCTAAGATACTTAAAGGATATTACATAGATTAATTACAAAGCGCATCAGTATAGACAAAATTGTTTAGTCCCAACTTAATATTAACTAATAACTTTACTCGAATTTTGTAAACATTTATGTAATTAATGTGCCACGTTTTTGAGTCTTTATGAATAAAATGTATCTTGTTAAGTCTTTTAAAATTTAAAAGGGTGTCTTTTTCCGAAATAAATCTTTATTTCTTGGTTCTTGTTCTTAGTTGCTCTATCTTCGACGCATTTAGAGATCGTGACCGGAATAAAAATTGAAAATCAAACATTGGATAACCTAATAAATTTAATAAAATTGTGAATTTTCCCCTATACTTTAAATATCATGGAACTATTTTAAATGGTGCCGTGGTGAAGTGTATTATGGCACCTCATCAGTTTTATTGGGGTAATTAGTAATTGAAAACAATTAGACCAAGTAAAGTCATATGATCAGTTTAGAATAGTGGGCATGAGACTGACAGGACTCTTTAGGCCCCAAAAAACAAATTTAGGCGTTACACTTACTCGAACAACCCAAAAACTTTGATTTTCAAGTTCCTCCCAGTCCACGTAATTATTTAGTTTTACGTTGGTTCATCGAAACGACATGGGTCGAGTAACGATGGAGAGTAAGTAATGCTCTGTATGTCAAACTCACCGGAGGGCTTAATTCGAATTAAATAAAAACGCTTTTTAATTCTATCGTATAATATAATTGATGTCAGCTACAATTTTATATCTACATAGATACGGTCTATCTGCACTCTATTTTTTGTATAAAAATTCAATTATTAAGCGTTACAAGAGCGTCATTCGAATTTAACTCAGTTTTTTTCAGTAGATAGAAAAGGTATCGTATGAAATGGAATTGATTTTAAACGAATCAAAAATTAAATATTGTAAAAAATATCATCTAAAGCTGCAAACTAAAATGGCGTTATTGAATTTAATAATTCCGAATATTATGTATATCATTGAAAAGGTATCTTGTGTTTATTGAAATGGTTCTATCACATCTTAGTCGCTTCAATAAACTACACAGCTTGTGACAAGATGCATGCTGATTTGATAAACACACGAGGAAATGAAGCTATTGAAAGAAATTCTTTTGATGTAAAATGAAAAAGTCGATAACGTCTAATGAGTAGGTAACGAATATACGAAACTTTTATTTTAGTTAAAGTTGGTACTTTAGTGCATCCAGAAACCTACAACTTAGTTTTAACTGGCGGATTTAATTTCGAATAGCAGTCAAAAGTAAGACAAACACAAACTTCATTTACTGCGATTTAATACATTTATGTTTACAAATTTCTCAAAATAGTATAATATAGGAGTTCGCCAACAAATTATGAGGGGAAAACTTTCAAATCTTACAAAATACAACTTAAATTGCTTTATGCTAGTTCAAAAACTTATTCAACGAAACATTGAAACATTGTAAATGCCACAATAATTGAAAATTATAAAGCTACATTCTAATTTTAGAATCCAATTATACGACTAGGATTTATTATCTAACAAAAGATCACTGTATAGTTATTTATTATAAGATAAATAAATTTTACTACCTTACTACCGTACTACCTTGTGGAGCTTCTGGTGCTCCATATTTCTAAAATTGTTAAAATACGCCTTCTTCCTCTGCATATCCTCTGCATGGTAGGCCTTCTTCTAGCCCATCCATGTTGTAGGCGCAGGCCCCACTGTTGGTGTTTCTGGATGACGCCTAGAGGCTAGCGGGCTTTCTCTCCTGGTGCACCATCATGGAAAATCTGGCCTGTTTTAGGTCGTAGCAGGTGATCCGGAAGCGGCTATGAGGCCGCTGGTGAAAGGGTTGCCCAAACCGTTGCCAATCCGTTCCGCTCTTTGCGTGTACCGCGTCTCGTGGAAGGTGGCCTTAAACATTCCACTTATTGAATATAGGTACTGCAGGCGGAGGCTTACCTTCTGATAAAAAATTGGATTTGTGGTGGCTTACGGTTTAACTAGGCAGTGGTAACCCCTATCAACGGTTTAGTAAATTGGTACAAGGGGGGAGCAGGAGGATCCTAGAACCACATAATGAGTCCCATCGTTACAGGTGCTTTTTAAGCTGGCAATGGCTCGTTATTATTGCCGTTGCCAGTCGTAATAATTCACCTATGATTATTCTGAGTAGAGAGCGGGTTATTTTGTCAGGGGAGTTCTCCAATAAGGACTTTAGAATGTTCCTCTCCAGGAGTTTCCCTCCAGTGTTTAATATGTCACTTTGCCAGAAGTTACTTAATTTCTCTCTTTGCCATTTTATAGAGAATCCCAGAAAGCTGGTTCAGGTTCAATTGATCTTATTTTGCTAGCATCTCTTGTTCCCTGGTATGTCGGCGTGGGCTGGCACTCATACCAGCTTGACAAAATTTTTCTCTCTTAACTCGTTTAGTCTGCGTATGCAGTCCGTTACTAGTTCGGGTCCCACCAAAGTGGCGTTCAGTGCTTTAAGGGTTGCTTGGCTGTCAGATGCTATAAAGATTCTTGGTTGTGATACCCTTGATCTAGCAATATTTGCACACCTGTTTGAATGGCGTAGATTTCTGATTGTAAAACGGTTGCGGGCTCCCCTCTTGCGCCTGTTTGATTTTTAGAGCCGTTTGTGTAGAACACAAGTTCATTCATTTTGACTGCCTTGCATTTCCATCCTTACCTTGCCCTCGCTGGAATGTTAATTCTTTAGGTTTTTTTGATGGTACAATATCCTCTGGTTATTCTATCAGACACAATACTAAGTATGGTGTATTCTGCCATCTTTCCTTGGATTGAGGCTCGTCCTTGCGCATTCTTTTTTGTGGAGGAGTTTTCATCTGCAAGCCTCCTCCTAGTGCTTTGGATTTTACTACCAAATATAAGAGTGAAAGGTTAATCATTGTTTCCATTGCTGCTATAGTCGTGGTACGCATAGCTCCAGTTATTCCTAGGCAAATTTTTGGATTTTGACTAGTTTGTGTGTTGCAGTTATTGTTTGTGTTTGTATACCACACAGAGCCTGTTTAGGTATGTTACTATTGGTATAACTATTACGGTGTATATCCAAGAAGTCAACTGCGGTGGCAGTCCTTAGGTTTTACCGAACGTTTGTCTACAGGTTCATAGGGCCCTTGTAGCTTAATTAACTAATCTTAGTTTGCTATAAAGGTTATCTCCTAAGTATTTGGGTTCCCCCACTGCTTCCAGAGGTATGTCTGGTACCATCGATCTTATTTGCTTTTCTTGTAAAATTAATTAGCAAGGTCTTTGTCAGATTAGCCGTCAGGCCCTCTTCTAAACATCAATTATCTAGAAGATTTAGTGCTCATTGCATTTACAATAGTCCCAAACTTTCCCGTTGTTGTTATGGCTATAGCGTCAGCATATCCTAACGGCATATCCCTCTTTCTCTAGACGTTTGAGAAGATTGTCAACTACGGGACAGCATAGAAATCGTGAAAGCACCTCTCCTTGTCGGCAACCTCGATTTACTTTTACTATTATTAGGGTGCAGTGATCTAACGAAGCGTAAACTACTCTATGTTTTGGCATATACCTATGGAAGATGCATCTGATAATTTTGAATGGACTTTCTTGTCTTTCAACACATTTTCTGTGGATAGTGTAGAGGTATTATCTAGGGCCTTTTGAATATCCATGAACACTCTTAAAAGAAATTCCTTGTTCTTCAATGTGTTTTCTACTGCGTTTACGATTTCCCGTATTGCCATTTTACAGGATTCTCCACGTTGATAGGCAAATTGGTACTGGTTCAGCGGAGTGTCTCTTATATGCTCCTCAACTTATCTTTTCAAAGTTTTTAGAGGAAAAGACGATTAGCTCATTAGCCTAGACAATTTAGTTTGGGCGTTGAAGTCACATCCCATTTTCGGTATAAAATCTAACAATTATTGTAGAAGCTACTAGCAATAATCATAAATTTAAATTAGGGACGAAGCACTCTAGTTCATATATCTACCGTGAAGGAGATCTTTATAGTAAACTCGTAACTTGAAACATCCTGTATATGTCTTGTATATGTCCTGTAAGTTGTCTTGTCGAAATATTTTTGATAAGACTTATACTTTTATACCGTCTTTTACCTCCCTGGGGAGGCACGTCTAAATAAACAGTTAAGTATATTACACGTATAAAATTTATGATAAATTAAACGATTAAAAATCGTTTCAAATAACCATTCGATCGACTTTTTTATACCTCTTTTAATATCAGAATTAAACGTATAAATTATTGGTAAAATACGTATAAAAAACAAAAGTTAAATCACTACGCTAAAATGAAATTTATATTTCATTAAATTGAAGTGTATATTATTGTAGTGCCGCATCATATTTTATTTGCCGACTACATTTTATACGATACTATTCCGTCGATTTTAGTTTACCTCATTATTATAAATCAACCGCGAGCGTTCTCAAAAATACCCTTAATTGTTTAAAAATCCACATTAACCTCAAACCCACGCGAAAGTTCCCAAAAACTATTATTAATTGTCCAAAAATTAACAGTAGCCTCAAATGTTAGCTCCAAATGGGATTATTGTACTACGACCCGTGTTGCATGGATTAAAACCGAAAACATTTGTTTTTCGTTTGTTATGATTTTGTAAATATTTACATAATTAATTGTTAGGGATATCTACGTCCAATTCCTGCGGCTGTGTTAAAATTCGCAAATTTGAGTGCGCATCCATTTTGAATTTAAATTTGTTGAACTGTTAAGCCGGAAGCACAACACGTAATACGTTATAACTTAATTAGAGTTCACAAAACGCACCCTAAAGCTTAATGCTTTAGATACGATATTTTCTTTAGTTTACCTGGACTGTAATAATTAGACTGGCAAGTTTGCTTCTAAATATAGGTTGCTCCTTCTAGTAAAACATCGAGATGGGGCGTGTTAATAATCAAGAACATTATCCTGCAATAGGTCCTACTCAGGAAGTGTAGTTTGTTTGGCGATTAAAAAAGGGCATTGATAGAAATTGTGCGGTTGAGGTTTCGAGAAACTACGTAGTTAATTTCCGCAAGTTTCAGAATTCCGAAGTTTTCTGTCACTTGTCACATGTTACCCAACTGGAAATGCTAAATCTTTAAATGGAGTTGTTGTATAAGTAAAGTTGGAAAGATAACTCGCATAGGTGGGTATACTCTATTGTACGATTCCGAATGTGTCACCTCTCGAATACGAGAATCGTGTGCATTTTTAAATCAAAATCGTATAGCAGTCGGGCTCTTTTTTAAAAAATAAATAGCGACCAATGACACGAGTTCAGTTTGATGTATATAAATTTTACACAATATCACTTTTTTTCATTTCGTGGTTTATTAATTGCCTAGTGTGAACTCTAGAATACGTGTGGGGAGAGTAAGTGTGTATAAAATGGCAAATTGGAATTATTCTCTCTATTACCTCATTATACCAACCAAACGTACACCACGTACGTTTCTCTACTACAGAAGACGACTATTTTGTACACATAAGTATTCATTTGTCACGTAATTCTTGTTTAAAACTTGAAATGGCTTAAAGAAGGAGTTATCGCAATGTGTTCTAGTTTTCAGGATGGCCCATCGAGAGCTTTGCAAGGCACTACTATCTTGAAAACTAACAAATAGATCACGATAACTGAAACAGAATTTAAAATTTGTAAGTAGTAAAATAAAAGGATGCACACTAGAGGCTTAAGAATAAGTTACATCTCGTACATTAAAATATTAATAGAAATGCTTTAATGAATCGTGTTTAAAACCTTTTCAGGCATTAAGCTTAGTGCAGTGGTCAAAAATCTCTTGTGCTTATTAATTATTCTCATTTTTATTCCAAAAATTAGATATTATTGCATTTTTTTTAAGTTATCCATAACTTATACAGTACCGGATTATACCATGAGTGGATAACTTTGATGGCTGACTCTTTTCATGAAACTCGTGCGTCTTTCTCCGCAGTTTATACAGAGTTACCCCGTAAACAAATTTACACCACTTCTCAACGCTATATCTCGAAAAGGGTTTAATTTATGAAAAAACTGCATAAAACCAATCTTGTAGCTAATAATGTTTTCTACAACTTACATAATAACCTTTATCGACGTACGATCTATAGGAGGCGACTTATTTGCAAAAAACAAGAAAAAGTCATCTTTAACCAACTTTCTCTCTCTTTTTTACCCTCCGAGACTTTTAGTGTGTAATATTGCAGGTTACAACGAGCTAACATAGCAATTTTCAAAACTCTTGGATTTTTTTCTCATAGTCCAGTCAATGAATATAGTACAGGGTGTAAATGTTAACTTGGGACACACGCCTAGGGTGTGTAGGGGCTACCTAGGGAAGCATTTTGATATAAGACACCCATGGTCGAAAACGTATCCTAACGGCGCCAGAGGAACGTAAAGATTTTAGAACAACTGCTCAAAAAAATACTGGTAGGCTGAAAAAACCAAACATTTGACGTGATGGAAATAACCAGCCCAAGTGTAGTTTTCATGTGCAACTATTCATTTCAGTCTACTCCGTAACTATGAACAATCTTTCTTTTATCGAACTAACGAATATTCATTATGCGTCCTGTGCTTGTGATGGGAATGCACGTGGCGCTCAACGTTGGTACCAGGAACGATTTCCTAATAGGAGGTTCCAATTGGACTTCGACAAGCAATGTGGCTTCAACACGATGGGGCACCAGCCCACTACAGCCTTATTGTCAGAGAGCATCTGAACCAGGAGTACCCAGATAGGTGGATTGGGAGAGAGGGCCCCATTGCTTGGCTTCCGCGATCCTTAGATCTAAACCCCTTAGATTTTTACTTCTGGGGTAGAATGAAAGATCTTGTCTATCCTAAATGTGGCACACCTGTGGCTACAGAAATGGACTTGGTGGCAAGAATTGCGGCTGCCGCTGACGTTGCTCTAGAGGAGATTTCTCAAATACCTGAGGCAATGGCCAAGCGCACCACGGAGTGCCTTCTTCAAGGCGGTAGACACTTTTAAATCCAGTACTTTTAGTGATGTATCTTTGAGCAGTTGTTCTAAAATCTTTATGTTCCTCTGGCGCCGTTAGGATACGTTTCTGACCATGGGTGTCTTATATCAAAATGCTTCCCTAGGTAGCCCTTACACACCCTAGACGTGTGTCCCAAGTTAACATTTACATCCTGTATAATATGATGTTGACTGCACTATCAAATGCCATCTATTCGTCTAATTTGACTAGACTGGATTATTTTGGTCCACTTCCTTAGCCGACTTGATTAATTTCATGAACTTGGCGAAACAAAAATCAGGTTAGATCTGAATGGTTTTGACGCTCTGAAACATTTACCTACATACTACCTGGTCTTGCGTATCTAAAAATAATACGAGCATCGAAGT
The DNA here is from genome assembly GCA_950108345.1 of Malthinus flaveolus. Classification (NCBI taxonomy): domain Eukaryota; kingdom Metazoa; phylum Arthropoda; class Insecta; order Coleoptera; family Cantharidae; genus Malthinus; species Malthinus flaveolus. Next base: position 7,190,363 of record OX467286.1, read on the forward strand.
TATTCAAATATTAATTAAAAAGCGCGCATTGGCAATTTCATTTAATCTGGGACAGTACAATATCTCGCTTTATAACTTCTAACTAGATTACAATTCAAATAAATGTATACATCATATTTTAATGTGGTAGCAAGTAACAAGTATAGAATATAGAAGTGCAATTTAAACTTTAAATTAACTCGATTTTTTAAATGCAACGGCAACCCACAAACGTCAAACTGGCTATTTAATAATTCATTCTAAACGATATTCATCGACTCTTTTTTTTTATTGCGTACACAAAAATTCACAACTCGTCAATCGAATAATACATTGGCGTACATTGTATATTGGATCATTTTCAGGAACGAAATTTAAATTTGATTTCAGCAGTTGGAAAACATAAAATCAATAAGAGGAGATATTATTTAGATATATTTGAATAACTTATAGGAGAGGTTTAACCTCCATGTTTTATAAACCCAAAAGTGAAATTCGTAATACCTTCGTAAATTTTTTTTTTATTAATATTAACTTATCCTTAATTTGAGTTTGCGTGAAAAACTAGGTAGTTTTATATGTACTTTTGTCTAATTGAAAACGCTTTTTTTAGACGTACCCCGACTTTGTTCTAAAACCAAAGAGTCGGCTTCAGTCATTTACAAATCTACTACTAATTAACACCATTAATTTACGTATTTTTAAATTTGCGTTACAAATAATGATTATTAATTGAATATATTAGGTAATAAATTTCAATAATTTCAGTTACGAAACGAGTCTAATTAATTTACCGTCGATTAGTGATTGATTTTCTCCACGAGCTCTCACTATTTTTTAACGATTTTTAAAAAGTATGTATAATTAACGTTTTGTCGTTTGTTAGTTAGTAAATAAATAATCGTGTTGACTATATAACTTTATCATACAGTTCAATTAGCGTAGTTAATTCGGCATAAGCCGGTTGATACAATATGGGCGGCCAGGCGTGCGTCAGGATCAATATGTAGGTAACCGAGCGAATCTATCTCTCATCCTCAGACTCGTAATACAGAGTATCATTGTTTTCTATCATCTCGCACAAACAACAAAATGAAAACAAAAGGTTAGGGAGAAGTAAGGCCTAAAAGTTGTGAAATAGTTTTCTATTTGTTTGAAGTTTAACTTGGGTTGTCTGGTGTATTATTGGTATCATTTGATTAAATTTTTACTTCTCTTTTATGCACCGCTAAAAACGAAAAGTATTGTTTTGGGTTGTGTAAATTAACTTTTTTATAAGGGCCGTTAAAAATTTTTTATTTTAACGAAATTATAGTAGGTACCGTAAATTTATATACAGAAATGGGTTTACTAGTGCCACTAAAGCAGCAGGTAGGTGCATATGAAGTGCTTTTATATTAGAGTACGTACGTGCTGCTAAAAAAGGAATTTGCTCGCCATAATATCCACCTGTATTAACATTTCCCATTTTCGAAATTAATTCATTTGTACTACCTACGTATTTCTAATAATTGAAAAAGTGCACATTGTTGCTAACCAAATTGTTAACTAACGTCGACTCGATTAGGTTTCGGGTTTCATGTTAACAAATCAAGTGCAGAGCATTACTTCAATAACTTATTATGGAGCAATCAGTGAGCAACAGTGATTAAATTGCATTTAAATGTCATTTGCAAATTTCTATTGTTAGTAGCGTATTATTGTGGCGAGTGGTTACAGAAAACTACTTCATTTACTGTCTGTAAATAAATTACATGATTTCTCGACAAATCTTAGAACGAGTCTCACTATTTAACTAGAGATTATGTACAACCAAACAAACTTTTACAAGAAAAATAGGAGATTGAATTTCCTGTATCAAAAGGAGCCGATTCAGCGCAGTTAAGCTCTCTGAAAAACTGTAAGAGCTTACAAGTCATTAACGCTTCCTAAGAGACTGGAAGGCACAACCGCCAGTGAATTTAAACCACTTGCTTTGTTATGAGAAACATCTCCTGAAAGCGTGACTCATGTGCCTCCGAATGGTTAGGAGCTCTCTACTCCTTAGCCTTAGGGTCAAGATCAGTTCGAAAAGTAATTTTATGGTACATATAATTAGAAACTTTGAGGGCTAAGACCGTATAGAAAAAGCAAACAGAGTGGCTCTCGACTAGTTTCATGCTAAGCCAACCCACCACGTCCAGTGTGTGAGAAACTCGATCATACTTCCTTAAACTGAAAATAAGTCGAAGACGCCTGAACGTGTTGGACTCTGCCTATGTCAACTGAGTTAAGACAGGAATGGTACAAACCATCGCAATAATTAAATCTGAAGAGAACCAAGAAATCGAGAACGAAACGATTAGCATAGAACATTTTCGAATATGAACCCTTACGCAGATAAGTGATGTGGGGCTTGAATCTCAACTCCGTATCTAACACAACACCCTGATTTCGAGTCTCGTCCAATAAGAGTGAGCTAGACCATCCGGTATGACTATAAATTGAAGGAAGTCTGCCAGTCTCGTACAACGACGAACGAAAATCAAAACAGACGATTTAGAGGGGTTTAATAGAAGGTTCATTGGAAAAGCTAAGCAGGCAGAATTAATAGCGGGCAAGATTTTTTTAGCACGTCGGCTTTTTCATCTGCTCCGTCAAAATTATTTATTCATTAACGTGCTTAGTTATTAGCCTATACTAAGAATAAACTCAACAAAAAGCACAAAATCAATTTGCCCGTCTGGGATTAGAGTACCTACTTGGATGACAACTAAAAAATAAGGATGGGGGCTCAAAAGATCGGAAAGTAAGAAAATAAAGGGAAATTGAGTGATATAAGTTAAACGCCATAACTGTTAAAATACATCTCTGTCAGGCAATATAAACTTAAACGAAGATTAATTTGTTTGTCGCGCCTTTATTTAAAATTGTCTTTTGCGCCTGAGGATGACAGTGTTCCGTCTCTTTAAAGACGTTCTTCTCCGTAGATTGTAATTATTTATCGTGTACCTTACCTGTCCTAATAAACACTAGAACTAAAATTTTGCTCTTAAAGCAGAGAGAGAAATTCGATTTGTCTGCCTGCGGTAAATTTGATTGATTTTTGCTAAACTTGGTGTCTTCTAACTTTCAACTAATTACAAAAACACCAAAATGTTGCTTATTTATGAGCACATAATTACGATGCTTTTGCTAGATGAAGCTACTCCCAATTTTTGGTTTTTCTTCGGATATCCACGCCTACGATTTTTTTCTTAAAATACTACAACTGATTACTGTGGATATGTACTATATTTGCGCAAATGAAAAATTTTTATATTGCTCCTTTACATTGTCATGACACACTTGTCAATTTAAGCAATTTAACAAATGTTGTTTCTATGGTAACAAGTTACCTAGTTTGCTTCGCTCACGAAAAAGTAAAAATAGCGGATTGTTGTTCCGCCCTTATTTCGACTCAAAAGAAAAACAAAACAAAGTATAAAGTTTCCGTTTGCGTAAGTATACATATACTATATTAAGATTGGTCAACTGTAAAACAATCAAAAGTTGAGCAGTTTTGTAGCCAGAAATGCACAGCAGTGAGATTTTTGGGAGCAAATAATGAAAAGTTGCAAGTATTGACTCTTCTAATTGTTTTAAAAGCAAATGAATTTAAAATAATTGTTCATTAATTGAAAACTGCTCAGAATTCCCAATTAATTTTTTATATTGCTGCCACAATTTCAATGTAAATGAGGAAAGGTTATATTGAAGGAAAAAAACGATTGTGCATAATAGCGATGAACAATATGGACATAGCCATGATGAAGTTGTCAAATTAGTGGCAATCGCTATTCAATCGAAACGATAACAGGAATAACAAACAAAAGCTTGTATTTGACGTAGTTTATAATTCTAAAAAACGATTGTGTTTAGGATATTCTTCTAAAATAATTATTAAGAGATTCTTCTAATTTAGCCTGGGCTAGTTAAATAGTCCATTTATTGAGCTCAAAATCGATTTGGAGGGAAAGAATCTCCGCATCTATATGTAAGCAATACATCACAATAATTCAAATCGCTGAAAAATGTATCCAATGAGTAGGTACATCAGTGTAGTGCGGTTGTAGTAATAAAGAGCACTTTGCCTAATTAACATTCCAATTATAAAAAGTGTAAACACTCTGCAGTGAAATGGAGTTCTTATCTCGGTTCTCATAAGCCCATTATTTGCACTTTTGTCTCTCGTTTATATAGTATAGGTATAGCCTTACGCTGACAGTAGATGAAAATGAACTTGAGCTTATTTATACATTCATACTTATTTTCTGGGTCTTCTAGATATTTATTCATCGTTCTATGCACTACCCAAAAAAATTTATTCGGACAACAAAGTTTTGGGTGGTCGGTTTATGTGAGAATTGGACTTTATACGGGAGGATATTGTAGATCTTATACGTAAAATGACTCGTAAAGTTGTGTTGGAGATGATCAATTCAGTCGAGAAAAGTTTCAAGCTTCCGAAATATTAATAGTCCACCCCAATAATAATAGTTTAGCATGGAAAAAATATTGAATTTTATTTCTCTAATTGTCCTTTATGTATTCTGGGATAATGAATCTGACTATCAACTTTCCCACCCCCTAAAAGTGATGCTTTCTGCAATAATTGCGAAAAAATGCCCTTTCTTCAGTTTTTCGCTTATAACTTGAAAAACACTCACTTTTTGAGAAAATAACAAACCTAAAATAAATAAAATTTTCTATAAATTAGATATCTTTAGTTTTTCCTTCGATAAGCAGTTTAGGTTCTACAGTGCATTAAAGTTTGACAAAGATTCCAAAAACGGGCAAAAAGCTGCTTTTTTAGTTTTTGTCTTATAACCCAGCAACTACGCACTTTTCGAGAAAATTGTTACTATATAAAACTAAAACAAATAAAATTTTCAAAAAATTATGTGTTTTAGGTTCTTCCGATAAACGGTTTAGGCGCTAGAGCGCGTTAAAGCTTGACAAAGATATCAAAATCGAGCCAAAACCTCCCTTTTTAATCCTTCTTATAACTCAGAAATTAAGGATTTTGGAGCAAAAGTGTTTTTATATAAAACTAAACTACTTAAAATTTTCTATAAATTATAATTTTTAGGTTTTTTCCATTCGATAAACGGTTTAGGCGCTACAGCCCGTTAAAGTGTGACAAAGATTCCCAAATCGGGCGAAAAGCTTCTTTCTTAGTTTTTCTCTTATAAATTAGAAACTATGCACTTTTAAGGAAAAGTGTTTCTATATAAAACTAAAATAAATAAAATGTTCTATAAATTATAATTTTTAGGTTTTTTCCATTCGATAAACGGTTTAGGCGCTACAGCCCGTTAAAGTGTGACAAAGATTCCCAAATCGGGCGAAAAGCTTCTTTCTTAGTTTTTCTCTTATAAATTAGAAACTATGCACTTTTAAGGAAAAGTGTTTCTATATAAAACTAAAATAAATAAAATGTTCTATAAATTATAATTTTTAGGTTTTTTACTTCTAATAAACGATTTAGGCGCTACAGCTCGTTAAAGTTTAACAAAGATTCCAAAATCTGGCAAAGAGCTTCTTTTTAATTTTTCTGTTATAACTCAAAAATTAAGCACTTTTGAAGAAAAGTATTTTTATTAAAAATAAAATAAATAAAATTTGCTATAAATTATGGGGTCTTGGATTTTTTCTTCCAATAAACGGTTTAGGCGCTAGAACGCGTTAAAGTTTGACAAAGATTTCAAAATCGGGCGAAAAGGTGCTTTTTCAAGTTTTTTGCTTATAACTCGGAAACTACGCACTTTTATAGAAAAATGTTTTTATACAAAAATAAAGTACATTCAAGTTTTTTAAGTCTCCTAAGTTTTTTATGTCAGAGGTTTAGGTTAGGCTCTATAACGCGTCGTTGAAGTTTAGTGTGTATCGGACGTAGCGGCTAAGTCGAGAACTCCAAACAACACCCTCATTCCCTGATTTCTCCTAAAGAGCTTTCTAGTGGTACACAGTCTTGCCATGACGACTAGAAGATCTATTATCCTCTCCCACAGCTGTCACGCTGCTGTGATGAGATACTAGACTATCGGCTGTGAAAACAGAAAAGAAAACTCTTATTTATCCGATTTTGGAATTTTTGTTCAACTTTAGCGCGTTCTAACGCTTAAACCGTTTGTTTTAAGGAAAAAACCTGAGAAATACTATTTGTAGAAAATTTTATGTTATTCGTTTTTGTATAGATGCATTTTTCTCAAAAAGTGCAAAGTTCTTCAGTTATAAGCGAAGAAACTGAAATTAGAGCATTATTTGCAGTTGCACATCACTTTTACGAGATCGAAAAGTAAAAATTCGGATTCAGCATCCCAAAATACATGCACACCGCTAGAGAGAAAAAAGTTTTATAGTGTTTTTTGGATCCGCCTCTTATTTTTCTCTAGCGACTAACTATATTGCCGGTCTTTCACGTGAATAGCCAATTCTATAGCAAAATCAATAGGAAATTCCAAAAATTTTGTTATATTCGGTCTATTTACGAAACAACGTTTTAAAACATCCTCAAAAGCTTATTTTTCCAGCGTAAAGATTTTTAAATTAAATCTAATATGAAAATGTTTTTCTTTGTTAAAAGTGTATGTTTTGGATTCGCAAACATCATTTTTTAGTGCAAAGCTATTACTACAGCCAAGTGCGCGCGGACGTTAAAAGAGACTTTTTATTAAGAACCTTTACTTATTACATTTTCAACAATATCGAACTTAAGCTTTTAATAAAAGGCTTTTAAAGACTCCTCAACCATTTACTGAATATAAATTTTAACAATTTAACCTTCAAATATTAATTTTATGATTTTGTTGCCGAATCGACCGACCCTAAAAAAGTTAGGTGCTCAACAGAAAGCACTTAAAAGCTCTCAAATGAAATTATTAATAAATTTGTATAGGTGGGTACAAGTATTGCGTAAAGGTACGTAAAATATTAGAAAAGTTAATTAATAAGAAGTACTTACGGCTTCATATTTTTCCGTCTACTCGTACAGTTGATTTGAAACACAATTTTCAATTGATAGGAGAGCGGTTTTTCTGTGTTTGCGAACTTTTTCGAGTGTTGGAAGCTAAAATAATTAAGTTATTTTTTAATTAAATTAGCTAAAACAACAATTATTTTTTGCACTGACTTTTAATTTTAAGTAATTAAAAAGTTTGTTTAAACGAATTGTGAAGCAGACAAAATTATTTTCTTTTCTTCGGCAAGACTTTGTTTTTTGTTAACCGTAAAATAAATGGTTACGTTTTGTATAAATATACGCTTTTAAGATTATTGAAGTGGAGATGTACCTTTGCTTAATCGTGTTTTATTTTCAATCTGTTTTAATTTTCAGTTTTTTCACGTAGATAACCATTCTTTCAGACGCACCGGTGCGGGTTTGATTCGCGTTCACGTTAAAGTGCCCTTTTTAACTAATGATGGTTAATTTAAAGGGAAATGAGGGAAGTGTGTATTGTGTGTAGTCATTAATTTAAAAAAAATCCCAATTCGGCGCAAATGCGGATTTAATCCAACTGATATTTTTGCTGGGAAATGCTTAATAAGCGAACTACGCCTTTCTGGATGTGTTTCTCAAAAAATTACACTTTATTATGTTTATCTGAATGCCCGAGTTAAAGTTGTGAAGTTTTAGTGGTCAAATTACAGTAATGATGAGTAGCAATTGTGAGAGTCTAGAATTGGGATACTACCCTAACCATTTTTCGTGAAAATGTTCCTCTTTCAAAGTCGTAAATCCAACCGTTTTATGTTTTTGAGCATTCAAATGCTGTTTACTGATTTTTTGAACATACTCGTATACGTCGTTTATTTCAAATTGAACTGCGTAATATGGTCACTGTTACGTTACTCAAATAATTGAGAGTGATTTTTACCGATAATTTAATACAAAATAGTCCGTAATCCATTTAGACGACTTTTATTCGATTTTACGATAAAACAATGAAGCCTGAGCTAGGCACTAACGGCTATAAACAAATAAAACAACAAACAAATAATGTCGTATTCATCACGAACAAATAAAATTATGGATTCGTTCCAACAACAGAAAATGATATTTAAGGAATTTTGAGAATGTTCATTTGTTCATTTACCGTCTAATTCAAATTCACTTTGTGTATTTTATTATTTGTAAATAAATCATGGAATGTTTGGTAATTCAAACTGTCGGATAAAATATCGTGTATTGGAATATCTTAATAATTATGTCCAAGGTTCCATTTGAATTGAACCCAAACGAGAAAAATAGGTAATTAAGAAACGTTGTGTAGAAGAACATGAACGACTAAAATTGAAATGTTTGTTGTAAGATTGTAAGTTTTAATAATTTTGATCTAATCCATATGCCTGATCCAGGAGCATAGAATTTTAATCGGCGAGAAACAAAACAAAAACTACATTAGAGACAGTTTTATCAGCTGCAGAAGACCTTAGAAGTTTTTGAAAAAATGTGCGTTTTCTAAGAAGCGCAGCAAAGCGCAGCAAAGCGCATTGGCACTTCCATTTTTTCAACCCCTTACATGTGGCTTATAGCCCAGTGGTTAACTAAGGGTTAACTAATCTAATAGTTTTGAAACTTCACATACAAACTACACTTTCTTGTAGGTGTTTAGTGATAAATGTCCTAAAAAGTCATGAAGAGCTATAGCGGCATTGGCCGAAGACGTGTCGCTTTTTCGGTTTTTCGTTAATATCTCCAAAACTATGAGTTTGAGCTAAAGTTTCATTACATACAAAAGTAAAGCTGACAAAATTTCTTACAAAATTCAATATATGCATGTTTTTTGTATATGTCTAAAGTTTACCGAGTTATAGGGCGTTGAAAATTGGTCTTCTTTGTGCCAAAACCACTAATGCAACTGTCTGCTTCAACGATGGTGGATACACTTTTCAACTCAAACCCTTTGTTTCGAGATATTGACGAAAACCAGAAAAAAGTAACTTGTCTTCGGCCAATGCTGCAAAAGTCCATTTTTGGCTTTCGTTGACTGGACATAATTATGGAGTATCTGGATCTGGATCATTTAGAGCGCGGGAGCTAACTCCTTATTCCACTTAATTGTAGGATAAATTCCAGAATTCTGACGGGAGGGGTGGTGCCTATTCTGGTAATGTCGAGCCAAAAGTCCTCCAGGCGGGACTTCTTATCGACGTTAAGGCTGGACACTGACAAACCACATGCTCAACCGTTTTGTCTTCTAGTTCGCATCCACGATAATATATGGGATTATCTACCAAACCCAGTCTGCAGTCGACAGTCTTCAGTTAATTTTCCATTGTTCGTAGATTAGTTCGAGACAAGTTCTAGACAGTATTTTCCCAGTTTATTAGAAGGAGCCGCTATAGCTCTTTTGTTTTGGCGGTAACTTATGTTTCTTGCCCATCCTTCAATCTGTAATTTACGGGTGTTATTAACAGTTGTTTGATGATTGGCTCAGGACCACTAAGAAAGCTGTTTTATCCTGTCTTGGACAGCTCGACGTATGCTTTATCATTACTCTCATTTCCTTAATGCCATTTAACCTAACAGAGTATGAGAAGATTGCCATTGTATAGCTAATTCATCAGCTCTATGCACTCCAACAAAAGACCAGAGGTTGTTGCAGGTGTTTGGGGCTTGTAAGCCAGCTTTACTATCGATCGATATCAGTAAGTTTGAAAAACTGAGGTAGGCTACTGTCGAGGGCAAGCTCAGGTTAATGAACACCTGCTCTAGATCTCTTTTGATTTTTAGATCCATCAGTAAGACAGTTATGCCTGCTTTGATGTTCTCAGTGGAGTTCATTAGAGATTCTGATGAATGTATATTTTGGAGAGATACGGTTTGCATCCATCTCCATCTTGGGGCGCCCTTCGAGGATTTTGGTGTGTTAATTCCAGATCTGGCCGTAGTCGAAGGACTGCTTTTGTTGCCATCTCCCCCACATATAGATCTAGTGGAGGAAAGCATATCAGCACCTCTAGTGATGCTGCTGAGGGTGTGGTTTTCATAGCTTCTATGGACATGGGACATGTCTAATAGACTTTTCGTAGTGACCTGTCTTGTTTTGGGTCACTAGATAGGAGCTCTATAACAGATCATAGGCTTAATAATGGCAGTGTAGAGCCAAAGTGAGATTTTAGGAGAAATACGACCCGTTTTTCCAACTGCCCTGCGGCACTGTTAGAAAGTCAGACTTTGGGACTGCCTTTGCTTTTGATGTGGTTTCCCCAATTAAGCTTGTGGTCTATAGTAGTAATGTCCTGATACTTAACGTCACTCACTAGATTTAGGGAAATTCCATTAGAAGTAGGCAAAATCATTTTGCTTAGTTTCCTTTTTCTGGTGAAAAGAACCAGCTCCGTTTTGCTCGGAGTTACCGTCAAGGAGTGCTCTTCATGAGATACTATTGCTATTACGTTAAATATTATGCAATTGCCTTTACTTTATTTCTGAATATTTTATAACAATTTCAAACATTTAATTTCCCGTGTGTTTTCTTATAATTTTAATTTTTTTTTAACCACAACTTTTGCTTTAACTCATTAAAAATTAAGCACTCACTTTAAATTCAAAGCTTCACATTTTAGTCTTAGATTAAGCTGTAGAAACGATTTCCTAGAGAGCTAAATATTTAGCGAATTAGAATAACTTTCTGGTAGCGTCTATTAGTAATTGAATTTGTGTAAATCTGTAATCTCTGTAAAAAAATAACCGATTCCACGGCTTTGTATTAGCACCGATTTCGTATGCTGTGCTCGAAAACACTTGTTGAGTAAAACGTCTACACACATACATTTTGCACCTTTTTTTTTTAAGTCTACCGAATACAAATGTCGTTTTACTCTCTGCTAGCAATTTCGTGACTTTTAAGTAGCTTAAAGTTCTAGTCTAATATAAATAGAGCTTATAATTTCGCTTTAATCAACTACTCGTATGCTATTAACGTTTTAAATTATTAAAATCCATTACCTGGGAATGTTGAAATAGACATTTTTTTGTAATATTTAAATATGTATTCGTATTAAAGAAAAGGTAAAAACTGAAACAAAAAGTATTTAGAAAGCTTTTAAAACAATGCATTTAGAACGGTTAATATGCTGTCATATTTCATTCTTTATTTTCGAGATACAAAAAAACGAATTATTTCAAGTGGTAGGTATTATTGTAAGCAAAAACACACAAAACCGTAACTAAAACAGGACCAGTAATTTCCATTTCGTATAAAAGACAATAAAATCGATTTACTTTAATCATTTCTCATTTTGCAGCTCTAATTCCGCAAACTATTATTACACACATTGAAATTAATACCAAACAGTAGAGGATTACTGTTGTGCTGTTGTTTAAACGTCCCAGGCCGAGTTATAGTTTTGAAGCACACTCACTCACGCCTGACTCACACTATCCACTTTTTATTTGTTATAACTTCCATCTCGTAGTTTTACTGATTGTATTTTCTTCTTCACATTGTTTGAAATAAGCGCAGACGTTTTTATTTTATTTTAGGTATTACTTATACAATATCTCTCAACACTGAGGGCTGAAGTGTACTTTATTCATAACCGACACCATCACGGTTATTGATACCGTCATTATTTTCTCGAAATACAAATAGAAATCGAACTAGAGAGGAGTGATGCATCAATTCGTTCTTAAGTGTGATGAAACTATAAAACGTAGCGTGTAGCTCGTCGCCAACGAGACGTAAAACTAACATGGATTATTTCGCTCAAAGCGAAAGTGTAGTGTAGTGTTTGGTTTTCATTATAACCCATACCTTGAAAATAACTCATTTGTGCGTTTTAGGAATTTGCTAAGTAGTGAAAAATGTCGATTATTTGCCACATATTTTGTAACACCCTGTGTAAACCCTATAATATTTGATAGACAAATTCACCGAGTCTCAACCTATTAGTACCTTAAATTACGTAAATTATACATTACATAGTAGATATGGAAAGCGCCTGAAAAAAGAAAAAGGGAAGGACGTCCAATTAGAGGTTGCATGTTGCACAATTTTCTTTTCGTATTTCCCATATTAATTATAAATTCAAAAGCTCGAAAGGGATCATAGTAACCGAAACAAACAAAAAAGTTACGTACGTATAGCTGAAGTAGCTCAATTTGAAATTCAATAATACAAAATGTAGTTTCTGTTATAAATATTTAAACTGGAGTGTAGAATAAATGTCTTAAAAATGAGGGTCTGTCATTTTATAGGCACTTTAAAATATCAACCTTAAAAGCTCCTTAAAAACACTGTCAAGTAAGATAAAGTCGAATGCTCAGACGTATTTGGAAAAACGTGCGCCCTTTCTTTCGTTAATTTCGTAAATGAACTTAAGTGAGGTAAACGTCTACTTTTAAATAAATTAATAAACCGCTTATCGATTTTTGTTTGAAAAAATTGTGCAAGGAGTTTTAAAAAAAATCTCAAAAGTGGCTCAGGCCGTTTTTTCTTAATTAAACACTCTATTCAACATTCAAAAATTGAAAAACAAAAACGAGTTTTTAAAATAGTGTAAGATTAGGTGTCTAATTATATGAAACATGTTAAATTTTTAATTAGCATTCTAATTACAAATATTAGAACACTCCGTATAATAGTCGACTCTTGAAATCAGGTTAGTTTAGGTTAGGTTAGGTAGCTTAAACGCGTACGAAAAAGTTTTTAATTTGAAAAGGTCGTAGAGAGTAGAGGGGGGCACATTTTATAAATTATTTTTGGTTTTCGAAAATTTGAAGATTTATCAAGTTGCGACGTTTGAGGTGCTGTTAGAGCAGAATTGGCCCACAGAGGTCGAAATAAATTTGCCAATAGTATTTTTGACTATTCGGGAATATGTATTTATTTAATTAATAGTATAAAATAGTTAAATTAATTATGCCCACCATTTGTTTGACTGCGATAAGAAGTTTTGCACGTGCGCGTCGCTAAGTAAGATAAAGTTTTAAAATGCTACCCAAAATACTATTTAATAATCGTCGTATTTGTATTGATTCGAATTTTTATTATTTCAGTGCATCATTTAACGTGACTTGGTTAGGTGTTCATGTCGTGCTGCCGCTTGGAATTATCGTTTGCCGTTTGGAACATACTGCAAGAAGAAGAAGTTGAATTTCCGCTACATCATAAAGGTTAGATATTTTGACTTACTGAAAATATTTTAAGGGCTACTCTTTTTTTACTATCATTATATGACTATAATCACTATAAGACTGCGGAAGAAAGATGTCGAAATGTGTACGTGTACATACAGTACCGATGTTGTGCGACATTGCGACATTATGACATTATGACACAATCTCTTTTTTACCTTGAAAAAAGTTATATTTAAATATGATCTCAAGATAAAGGTGATTTCTGATTCTTTTCAAATACCGGGTGCAGGGTATTATTTATTATAATACGAATGGATCAACTTGACTAGCGTTATTCTAGTGGTGAAAACAATTGGGGTATGTTTTCGATACTTCGTTGAAAATTGCAGGGCGTCAATAACCATTAAAACTTTTAATGTGACCGAGCGTGGTATCCATCAGGTACTGTTTACTCATAAAATGGGGAATACTTAATTTTAAAAAGCCGTATCGACTTGGGCATCCAGGTCATCTTCAAGTAGATCGTTTTACGTAAATTTGGAGAATTTCATGTGTGATGGGCGTATCAAATAGCGGATTTTTGACCTTTAAAAAATGGCAATACATTCTGTCGGGCGGTGGTACCCGGGTGCCACCATAGGTATCTTATTAGATAACACAACACAATAGATAGGTATTCAGGCGTATTCTGTATCCTACCCTCTAACATAGTGGTCAACTTTAACGTTACAGTAACGTTTTATATCCTTTTTATTTAGCTAAGATAGAACGTTATTTCAACGTTAAAGTTGGCCACTATTTTTAGAGGTTATGATACAGAATACGCCTGATTGTAATATTTTATTATTGTTATTATTAAATAATCAAATATTACGAATATTAATTATTAATCTCGACATTGAAGGCATTTTACTCTTTGATTCTTGTACTGGACGTGCACGGTATTTGTACAAGTGCTACAAGCGCACTTTTGGGCGAGAGAGCCTCCTCCTGGGATTGAAATTAAGTCTCGAAATATTTTTATTCAATTTATATACATTTTTCTTTCCTCCTGGATAAGTCAGGGTCTCAGTGCCCATTGCTAATAATGGACGTAAAATATTGTATGTATAACGTAAAAAGTATGTAGGATTTTAAAATAAGGTCCCCTTATGGAGCTCTTTTTGCTGGACTATAGAAAATGTTGCTGGTTTCATTATAGGTGCTACGAGTTCCTAACCAAAGAGAGAGGGGGGGGGAGTCTGGTGCCTTAAAGAAACTTTTGTGATGGTACTTAGTCCTCGTAGTCTGAGAGTTCAAGCCAAGAAGTGCACATGGGTAAACGGTTTACAGTGTGTTCATTCTTCTTGAAACCATTTTCCTTCTCCCAGGTTCAAAATAGGGTTATTTTCATTCCGAATCTTTAAAAGGGGGCTTACGCTATCATATACATTACAAAATAGCATTGAAATCTTCGAGAATTCTTGAAAGTGGAACAGCAAACACTAACTGTGCCAAATAGGTAGACAAACAGTAACTACCTACTATTTCTTTTAGGTATATCAAGTGCATTTTTCCTGATCTTTGCAAACTGGAGGGGGGGGATCATCTCTTTTTTCAATTATGTAATAACGAATTTTTAATTATTTAGACAAAGATTGTGACAAATTTTTATTGTATTTTATTTCTCGGCGTTTCTGGTCCCCCTGAATCCAAAAATGTAAAAAAAATAAATATCTTATAAAAAGTCTGTAAGGGGTAGTTGTGGGTGTAGAAAGTTTTCAAGGTTTGATAACGCAAGTTGAACGCGGGGAAAAATTAGAGTTTTGTCGAAGAAGCGTCAGTTTCGAGTATAATTTGAGAAAAACATAAAAATATCAAATTACTTTATGTTGAGTGTATAGGTGTAGTAAAAACGTTATTTTTTCAAGAAAACAAAGGTCAGAATTTCGTTTTTAATATAAAATACGAAATATTACAAATACAAAAAGGTCTTTTACTTTCACAAAAACCATTTTAAAAACGACTGCAGTATTAATACTTCTGCCATAAATATTTATTACTATCTTCTACTCGTAGTTCAATCATAAAAGAATTTTATTTGTCATCGCATAATATACGTAGATAGTACGTATGTATGTGTATTATAGTTGTATAGCTTTGAGACTTGAGCTTAATTACCTATCTCATTGGAAAAATTCAAAAATAAACAAAAAGTTTATCATTCAAATACCTATAGGTACCTTGTTACTGCGAAACTGATTTTAATTCGACCCCATCGATTTTTTCCCGCACAGCACAATGAAAGTCAAAGAAACTCTAAATATATATTCGAACCTTTGAAGTCAAAGAAATATTGGTTTTAAAAAAAAACTTATTTTTAAATTGAATTTCGTGTACATTTTTAAATATTACATTACAAAAAAATTTAATTAAAATTTAAATTGCAATTTTATTCATTTGGTCTACATGAAAAAAAAAGTACAAATGAAAGTAAAGAGCGTACGCTTAAAGAAAAGATTCAAATGTTACGTTTTAAATGTGCACGCAAACCATTTTTAAGAGCTTTTCATAGCATAGAGAAATTTTGTTTTTTTAAAGTTTAAAATTAAAATATTTAATTATGTGTATTCATACACGAGTGTACTTAACTGGTGTATAAACCTTGCAAACAAACGCATTCGAAACGGGAACCGTTACAATGTTCTAATGACACAAGAAAAAAAGTAAATTGAAGTTCAACAACCATATTTTGAAAACGCCCTCAAATTTTTGAATTGATATAAAGCCATTCCACATCGAGTCGTTCATTTACAAAAAATTCGATTTTTATTCCAGATTTAAACACTTCTAAAGCATGTGTGGTTCAATAATAATTATTTAAATTGCATTAGTGGTTGTGGGTGTTATTTCAAGAACGTAGCACTTTTCAAAATTTATAGGGTTGTCTAAAACTGAAATATTTCAGTCCACCTCCGTCCAATCTACATGAGGCTAAAGGTGAATTCCGCCGCTTTATTAAAACGTAAGCTAAATAGGGAAAAATTGTATAAAACTTTTAGGGTGGAAAATTGACTAAAATGGTCTCCGAGGGTGGTATTCTATAAAGACGCGAGATTTGCCCAAATGCGCGCCCCAAAATGCACGTAAACCTGCCAAAGAGCTCTTCGTTGACCCAAATAATAATAAACTGCTATAAACATTTGTTTTGCGATGTTTTGAAATAACAAAAGGGTGAATATTAACAACAGAATAGCACAAATATGTTAGAGAGCAAGAGTAAGAAAGAAAGGGCTTCTCTTAATATATTCTAATTTTCGTTGTCTCTAGGCAGTTAACATTTATTTAAAGTTTGTTTGTTGTTATAATCTTTATTGCTATTCTTTCCCAAAGTAAACGCATTGTGTAGTATTATTTATGTTCGTAGTTTATATACTGTAAAGTAGTAACTTTTAATTGAATTGTTGGCTTGAACGTGCTTATAGCTTTTATGTAGAACCAAAACTCCTTTAGATTCAACTTAATTATCATACACGCTTTTACTATTAGACCAAGAAAATTTAGTTCACTTTAATAGTATGTTATATTATCTAATTTTAATGTTTATTAGTTAGTATAATAAACTAAAACTATTTGTTATAAAATTTAATTACTATTACCTGTTACAATTAAATACTTTATCGTAATGTACCTAACGGCGGAAAATTTATGCGCTTTGAAGTCATTAATTTATTATTATTGGTTTCACAGTGTTTGATGAGCTCATACTTGTGGCTTGTAGTACCCACGGTTATTGTGGTTCAATATTTGTACTTTCTACTATAAGAAAACCAATCAGGGTCGTACTTTTCAACCCTTTACAGTAAAAAAACATTTACTACCGTAAGATGCCATTCTCGTCCTATCTTTCTTATATAAGAAATTTAAAAAAATTTCTCTTTAGAGAGATGGGACTCAGAAAAGAGACGTTGTATGGCAATATATTCTTCAAAAAATCCCCTTAATTTTGGGCAAGGAGAAGGAATCACCTCTTAAAGGTTTTCGCAAGATACTTACACTCCGCAAAGAAATTATCGCCACTTCTGCCTTTAATTACGACTTGGGAACGTCTTCTCATACTCATCTCTTAGCTAATATTTGAACATTATCTTGTGGAATTTCTTATTTGCTGAAACTGGATCAGATCTCCAACCCTTGTTCTCATCGTGTCCCATAAATGTTTGAGGCCTGGCCAATCTACTGCTCGAATATCAACTTCATTTAAATATTCGTTTACTATTCGAGCTATACATGATCTAGCATTATCTTGGATAACAAGAAACGCGTCTTCGATGAAGGTGCAAAAAGGATCTACATATGGTGCAAGGATGTCAGTTATATAGCGCACAACAGTTAGGCTACCTCCATCTGCATCAATAAAGCAAAGATCTGTACATGCTGTCAAAGATATGCCGCCCCAAACCCTTATCGAGCCTCCACCGTACAATGTGGCTTATCTAATGTCACATGCAGAGTATCTCTCATTTAGTCTCCGGTATACCCTTCCCTAGGACGACGATTGGAAGTGTATAAACAAAATCTTAATTTGTTTGTAAATAAGACTTTTGCTCAATCATCAATCTGCCTCAATCTTGCAAATGATAATCTGGCTCTACGGTACTCTACAGACAACCTCGAGCAGGCTGCTGCCACTCTAGGGTAACTTTTTTGTACGAAAACTCGTCTAGAATGGTATCGGTGCTTACTAGAGTCCTATGGATACCGGCGAGCTTAAGAGTTGTTGCGGTTGTTAACCGTTTTCTAATAGCTCGAAACTTGTAACGTTGTGGCCAGTAATTCCGCATCGTTTTGTTGATTGTCACTGAACTCCCGTATACCCTATCATGCTAAATTGTATTCTTATCATCTCAACTTTCTCTTAATTATTTAAAATCGTATAAAAGTTTGAATTTCGTAAAAATTCAAAGTTAATTTGGTTTAGTTAAGTTAGTTGCGTCGTAGTAATCATTAATTACCACCCCGTGTTTATTTAATCATATCTTTGAACCTTTAATTTTAATTATTAAAAATTTAACAATTAAGATGACCCGGCACCTGACGATTTATCAAACGTACATAGTACATACGCGAGGTCAAGCTCGCCCGTTTTTGCTTTACCAAAA
The DNA here is from genome assembly GCA_950108345.1 of Malthinus flaveolus. Lineage (NCBI taxonomy): Eukaryota > Metazoa > Arthropoda > Insecta > Coleoptera > Cantharidae > Malthinus > Malthinus flaveolus. Next base: position 7,208,591 of record OX467286.1, read on the forward strand.
CCTAATAATTTCAAAAAATTAAATTCTTTTTCTACAAAATAATAATTCTAAATTTCTTTTGATCTTATGATCATTAAAAACATCCTCTGATTATCCCCAACTGGCATTGGGATTGCATGGGGATTGCATTGGGATTGGTGGACCTCAAGAGTGGCGGAAAGGTAATAAATAACCGAGAGTCCGTTTCTTAGGATCGTCAAGTTTGAGTCATCCAAATGAAAGCGTAACGTAGTGTTTCAGGTCTTAGCTGCTGAACGGGTTTTTTCTGATTTGTTTTTGGGTGCATGTCAGTGACAAATCTACTAGCACACGTCTTACGTGGTGGTTTTATGAGCAGCCGTTGAATATAAATCGCCGCGCATACTGTGCTTCCGTGTGTCTACTGCTCTGTAGCGGTTCTTGGGAGCCGTTGAGAAGCATCCATAGACGCAAATCTCTGCTACCGCATGGCTACTGTTCTATGGTGGTTCTTAGGTGCCTTCGTGGGACACCATAGCCGCAACACTTCCATAAACCTCCCTAACCCCCCTCACGTAGATTCTTGATATCTAATTAATTTGTAATTATTTAGAAGCGCTGTTAATAGTTACCAAAGTATTTTGTTTTAATGCATTTATTTCGTAGAGATGTTTGTTTGAACTAGGTATTGTTTGATGGTGGAGAATAAATTTGTGTTATTTAATGGTATTCTGTGAATGATTAGTTTATACGTTCGTCGAACTCACCCCCGTCTACCACTGAGTAACGCTGAAGAGCAAAAGATTGATAAGCAAGCGGTTTTCGGACTTACAAACTGTCTTTGACGACATTAGTCGCCCATGGCCTGTCTTGCCCTGCTCTTGTTGTAGCCTTTTGAGACACACAGAACTCCTACTGAGCTCGCGATTTATGACTCCTCCAGCAGACAAAGTTGCAACTCTTGAACATACTCATCGCGAGTTTCTTGTAACGCAATCTATTGTTATCTTGGAACAATAGAAAATTATGGTTTATACGGCCTAATCCATATTGATTAAGCGAAGAATACTACGCTAAATAATAACAATTTACTAATAATTTTCTGTAGAAAATCATAAATTAAAATAAAAGCAAACGATAAGTTAGTAAAATGTTCTATTCAATGATATTGACGAAATTTTGCGGAGTGTATATGGATCACCCTGTATATTGTATAAGCATTTTTGTTCTTGAAATTTGTTGAAAAAAAGATTGACGTCGTGTCGAAAACTTCCAATATGGGACTATATTCTCTCTCTCCTGTCTTTACTTTCATATCAAGAAATGCTGTAACTCTCTAACCTATATCGGAGAACTTCTTTGCCCTTTTTTAATTTTATCGAATCTTAAACGTCGAATTGAAAATAAATAAAAAGAAATTGAAGAGTGAAATATTTTTTGATTCAATTACCCCGTTACCAGAGAAAGCAACTACTATATTGAATCGTTTTTAGCTACAACTTCTTAGCGGTAATAAATTTTCCTCTAAAAAGAAAATCCTTATAAGTATTTGCAACTACCCTTGTAGAATACGATATAAAGAAGTCATCCTTCGAGTTGATAAAATTCCTAGTTTGTTGTATTACGAGTTTTTAGTACTTATAGGTACAACTGGTACAACTTTACAGAGATACCTCTAATTGCCTGCCCTATTTAATCGTATCAACTCTCAACAGTTGTCGATGCAAGTTTACATCAGTATTCAACACTTTACGTGTTTTTCAAGTTTTTAACAAGGTTGCACGGTTAGAATCTTTAATACTATTCAAGAAAAATGTTTCACCGTTTAATTTATCAATTTACATTTTCTAACCCACGCTTTCTTCCTCATCACAAACAGACGTTTTGAATTGCAAATAATACGGAGCAATCCGCGAATACAAAAATGTATCAGGAATGTTAGGGGTTGTTTGTGTTTAAATCGTTAAACAATCGCGGTGTTTTGTTTCAGATTCATGTTACTAACTAATACGATTTCCTATTTCCTACAGGGTAAATTGAAAAATTAAAAAAAAAGTCCAACTACTAATTAAAAGTTAAAATTTATTTTCAGTAGATACATTAAAACTATTTAGTTGCTTTAAACCTCGTCTTGTTATAAATTTATCTTTAGCTACCCGCTAGCGCGCTACCCTATTGGATAACCCGATGCATATAATGTTTCTAACAAGTTTCAGGTTATTAGGTATGTGTATTTAGTAACATAGTAACATAGCACAAACGATTAAATATAGTTTAGCGTCGATCCAATTTAAATCCTCAAAGTAGAAAAAAAGGCAAAGTTAATTAGAAATTGAATTGAAAACTTCTGATTGACTAATTGAAATTACAGGGTGTCTTGTGCATGGTTTATAGCGTATGTCGTCGTCAATACTATATTTATTAGACCACTAATAGAAACTACGCCTACAATTTTATACGGTGTGTCTCCTATAAGGTGGATAAGTCATTAAGGACATAACTTTCTTGAAAAATGTTTTTTTTAATTGCATAAAAAGATAATTTTTTATAGAACCTCATCATGGGCTTCACCATCAAAAAATCCAATAGTTTTTAAACTTTTTAAACTCATTTGTAGTGATTAATCTAGTGGTAATAGCTAGGTAACCGAAGACAGGTCACTTTCATCGGTTTTTCGTAAATATCTCGCAAACTATGCGTTTTAGCTGAAATGGAACTATATAGAAAATTAAAGCTGCTAAAATTTTCTACAAAATTACATTTATGCATTTTTTTTGTATTCATAAAGTTTACTACGTTATAGGGCGTTGAAAATTGGTGTTCTTTGTGGCAAAACCACAAACCACCAATGGAGCTGCCTGCTTCAATGATGTTTGGTTAACAATCTATAGAAAATATTTTATTTGACTTTTCCATTTTAATCGCGAACACCTGAGTGCGTAAGTGGGTAGTGTAGCTTTATAACTACTACAGGACTAATCAAAGACAAATTTCGGAAGTGATCGTCTCACAGTTGTTTGATTCCGTTTACGAGAAAGGAACCATATATTAACTAAATTAGTCACGCTAATTTACTTTGACGAACAAATTATAATTACGTAGGTAATTATTTAATCCTTACTTAATTATTATTACGACGGTCGACGACAAATCAAGTTTGTTGAAAGACTGGAAGATTTTTAGAAATTTTTATCCACCCTTTATAATGTGCGTGGGTGTAAATTCCAACGTTTCATTAGTCACCCCTTTTGTCGAAAGTAATCACACCCTTTAGTTGTAGTTAAAATTGCACCGGTATTGATTATTCTTCTATTAAGCACCTCGTACATAGGCATCACATAGCCCTTTAGAAAAAAAATTGTTTCGTGATTTGTTAATAACCCTCTATTTTGAAATACACTACATTAAAATTGATGATTACGGCATAGTGGTAATTCTGTATTAAAAACTTTTTAACCCGGATTAACAACATCAGAGAAAATTCTATTACAAACAAAAATACGGTTGACCAACTTTGTATTATTTTTAATATTCCACGCTCCGTTGATGTGCAAGTGTTTATTCATTTTAACTCCTTTGATTATTGGATCATGACTTAATTTAAAATGTTCATCCTTCCATTATGAGTTTTAACAAGAGATTTTCAAACTTGTTCTTTTGTGTTGAGAGTCGCAGGGACAAGATAAGGGGGAATTTGTGATTGATTTTGTAAAATAAATTTCCTGGTTTTACATTTTTCCAAAAATAAATTTTTACGCATCTAAAACATCCTCTCGTGAAATTCCGACAAAAGTTCTTTTGGGAAAGTTGAAAAACTTTTGTGTTTTAATTGCTGTTAAGTTATTATAATTAATATAAATTTTTAAAACTCTTAAACCCTTTTTTAAGTGTACATTTGCTGTCGAAATTTCTACTGATGGAAAGTTGATCTATAAATTTTTAATAATTCCATGAATAAATAAAATTCATTTGCAATATAAGCGGGAACTCATAATAATTGCTGAAATCGACTGAAATTGTTATTATCATATTTAATGAAAATTTTATGGGATCTAATAACTATTTGAAGAACGAAAACTAAAGAATTTTTGTCTGGTGGCTTCTAAAATACAATTTTGTTAATTGTTTTTTAAAACTTTTGGAAGTGAGCCAAAGAACGTTCGCTTTTTATTTCAAATTTTTTTCATGAGAATTTGCACATGTACTTTTTCTTATAAATGCTTTCTTCTCACGCACTTTTTTGGCCATGTTTTCTTGCAACGCTCCAATTTTTGTTCGTAAGTAAATTCCACGTACGCACATAGCATTAGATCATTTCGAAAAAGCGTATCGGTTTTTTAGTATTATTATTGGTAATTGTCCATAAAAGGTATTTGACGAAATACAAAAAAAAACTACACTTTATTTTCTTTCTTGAGACTTTTTAAGAAAAAATTAGGCACTCGCTTTTAGACTTCATTATGAACTTTTTTAACTTTATTAGTTAACTTTTTACGTACTTTAATTTTACGACCCTAATAAAAGATTTGCAAATTTAAGCACTCTTTAAATTTTATTAATTACGCGCAATAATAAAAATTTCTTATCTTCCATTAAGTTATTATTAAGTTTTTCTAACGAGCTAACCTTTAAGCTTTATTACAATGGATAAAGGGTGCATTACAGGAGTTTTTTTTTACATTGTGGGATGTGAGATTTAAAAAATTATAAATCGCTGTTCCTAATTTTATCCTGAACCTGAACAAATTAATATAATGGATAACAAGTACTAGTCGCATCCTGTTTGTCCCACTCGTAGTAGAAACCGGAGAAATTTGCGAATTTTAGGAAATTGTCTCACCTTTAATTCATCTCTTTGGCATTTTTCTTTAAATTTTATAGTTTCTAGAGCGTTAAAAAAGTAACAACTATTTTGGAAATGGTATAGGAAGTGTATGAAGCACTCTCTTTATATTAAAGAGAATGGTGCTATATTGGGATGTTCCGTGATTGGTGCAGTATGCGTCTAGCGTCTATAACTTGGTTAATTTCTATTGTGCGATGGTCCAATGCTAATCAAATTAAAAGGGATTGAATGTTGAATAATCTTTAAACTTGAAAAGAATAATTTTTTTACGTAAGTGAAAAACAACGCGGATAAATAGGCGTTTTTAAATAGTGAAAATAGGCATAATATTCACAAACGTCTGTCGGTCCAAAATCCATTTTGTACCCCATTTTTCCTCCCCGCCTTAAAAAATCATTTTGCGTAAAAATAAAATTTGCAATATGAAATTTGTCTAGTATAAATTTTCTCCTGTATAAGAATTGTCCATTAATCGATCTGTCAAAATGAGAAAACTTTTTAACCTAACACCTAACCTAACATTTTATTTTATCTGTATTTTACTTGAATCGAAATGCAGTGCTCTAAAACGTTAATTAATTACGGGAAAATATCCAGAATGAAGCGCTTTTTACCAATTTTTAGAAATATGGAAAGTAAATCCACAATCAATTGTAATTATAGTAACTGTTTTAAAATTCCCATGGTAACGTTCCTATTGAATCAATACTCCATCAGTGTTAACACATCTGGCAGAAAGTTTTGCACAGATACTAAACAAGAACAACATTTAGTCGATATAAACACGTTTGAAAAGGTGTGCGAAGAGACTCTCGACTCGTTATGTGAATATTTAGAAGAGTTAGTCGAAGATTCTTCGCACTTGAAATCGGCGGATGTAACTTTTAATGTGGGTACGACTTATTCCTCGAGCTACTTGACCTTAACGAGTTTTTATTTTAGAGTGGTGTTTTAACTGTTGCTTTTGGTTCGCCTTATGGGACGTATGTAATAAATAGGCAATCGCCGAATCGTCAAATTTGGCTAAGTTCTCCCACTTCGGGACCGAAACGTTACGATTACAATATTAGAAAACAAATGTGGTTTTATAAACACGATGGAGTGAGTTTGCATAAATTGCTGCAAGATGAAATACCAAAAATAGTGAAACGTAAAGTGGATTTTTCCAAGTGTTTACATAGTCAGATTTAACTCAATTTTACGGCGTTCTTTAATTGTTTTTGTTTTATTGTAATATTTGGCCTATTATATTTTTTTTGCTTAAATTTGGTTTGAATTAGTTATTTTCAAAATGGAGGTAATGGAAGATGGTAATCTTATCGACAAGGTCAATATTTTAATACAAAGAGACTTCGCGTATTATAAGGTGCGCTCGTACTCTTTGGCTTATTTGAAATTTAAAACCTGCGTTATTTCAGACCAATCAACGTGTTTTACAAGAGACAATTTGTCCGAACATAACAGGAGGAAAACTTGATTTTCCGAGATACGCTTCATTTGCAGCTGTTAAGCTAGTTTTGTGGTGGGAAGATGAATTTTTAGCTGGCTTTCGTAAAGATTCCGGTTTAATAGTTAAATCCGTTAAAATGATACAAAGTAATGTTTCTAGTCCAGAACGTATACCTATAGTAAAGACATCGGATCCAAACAGCTTTATTACTTCAGTCACAAGCTCTTCTAATCAACTGCTAGGTATTTAAAATTTAAATAAAGAACAAATTGAAAGAGTAAATAAACTTTATCTATCTGAATATTTTTTAGAACATTTGCACGTTTTAACTCAAGAAGCGTTAGATCACTCCGATTTAACAGTTCTGATGGGTACGATTGGAGCAGCTGCTTTAATAAGGAACTGTCTTTGGTTTTATATTCAAAGCTGCACGGAAAATTCTAAACAACTTTCGACCGATTTGCTTCAAACCAGTTATAAACAATACCAAGAAATGGGAGAAGCTTTAGCTGAAAGATTATTAGACTTACATTGTCGCCTGGTTTCCTTATACATTTTACAAGACGCCGAATCTTTGGATTGGGAAAATGCTAAACCATTTTTTGAATCGGAACGTGGATCTTATGTTATTCAGATGTGGTGGTTGTATATCCAAGGTGAGAGTAGTTGTCTACTTTCTTAGATCTAAGACGGATTTTTTAGCAAAACTGTTGTAGGAACAAAATATACTCTGTGGAACACTGTGCCTCCTAAAATGGCACAAAGCGTCTTTGCTGGTTTGCTTAATGAATCACTGACTATTTTAGCTGTGAGATACACTCAAGTAGGAACGCTTTGTTCTAAACTTAAACTTAGGTGCCTTAAATTTATTTTACTTTATAGTCTTGTCCATCTGAAAAACGCAGCCAACTCTTAACAGTCGACATAAGTAATCTTTTGATGTGTATTGGGCAACTCTTACCGGCAATTTGTAATTCTGTAGATGAAGTTATTGGTCTTAATTTAAATTCGCAAAGTAAAATCATCAGAGATATTCATGCAAAGTGTCAAGAGCTCTTTGCTTGTTTATTATTAAGAGGTACTCCTCTGGACGTGTTGTATAAAGTAACTTTTTTGCTTCACTCACTTACAAACTAATCAATTATTAATTTAGGTGTTTAAAAAAGGCTTTGATTCTATGGACATTTGTCGTTCGAGATGTTCGGGCTTAAGTCCTTGGGTAGTTTTTGGTTTACCAAATATTTTTAATCATTATCCAAAAGGTGTAACAAAATCTAATGATTTACCCGACAACTCTGCTACCGCAATGGAGATATTTGTCATGCTATCGCAACCACAACCGAATTGGTGCTTACTTTTGAAGGTACCTACCCTTTTGTTACAATTTTGTAAATTAAGTAAAACGATTTTTTAAAGGTGCTTGGAATGAGAAGTGGTAAAGTCCTTTTGATGTTGTTTAAATTGTCGACAAAACTTAGTTCGAATACAAGTTATAAGCTAATATCTACGACTAAAGTGGTACCGTGTAGCGGTTTCTTGTGCATGAAAGAAAATAGTTGTCAAAGTATAACCTCTCCAAGTTCTATTTGCACATCACAGCATTATAATCAACTTACCGAAGCTCTAACGTACATTTTGCTTATATTGGGTAATAATAACGATTTTATCGAAATTTTCTTAAATTGCGTTACAACTAAAAAAGATTGGGCGCAATGTTTTGATAGAAGACAGGTAAATTTGGAATTCAAAATTAAACTTTATTCAAACGAGCGTTATAGGTTTGGAACCTTAATTATCCACCTTGGTATAAGGCAATTTTAAATTTGGTCAAACCCATTTTAAAAACAATCGCGCCTACCGTAATATCTGCAGCACAAACTGGTGCAAGTATGTATCAAGCTATGAAGATAATTTTTGCAAGTATGACGCAATTATGGGACTGTTTCGAACTATCAGTTACCTGCATTAGCCTCTTACTACAAGACGCCCTTCCAACTCACATTACACCAATAGGAAACTCAACTTTGCTACAAATTTTAGTCAGCGGCTTATACGAAGAATTTGTAAGCATGTCTGAAGATAATAAGAAAGAAGTTAGATTTTCTGAATCAAATTTATCCATAACGGTTCCCTTAAAACGTCAAGTTACTTTAGACCAAGCGAGCTCGACCGGTAGCTTCGACGGCACCAATAATTCCGTCGAATCCGTCGCACTCGCAATTGCAGAGGCTCTCTGTAGTATAGACGAAGATAACAAACACACCGAAGAGATCGATACTTTGCTGGAACAGGCAAAGTTGAATTTAGAAATGTATCACGAACAAACCGAAGGGTGTAAACGCGTAGAGCAGAGTTTGCAAATGTGCGAGGTGCTCGTTAGTGAATTGTTGATGACGAGTGATGGGAAAAGGAGTTTGAAGGTGATCTTGGTGGTTCTCTTATATTTTTCTCTCATTATTGCTTGTTGCGGAGATACAGTAGGACTTTTTCGATGAAATTTGGGTTCCAACTAGGACCGTCTCATAACTTTATTATTGCAGGTTGTTTACGATTTTTTAAATTGCAATTCCGAATGGTTGTTACAAGAACTAAACGTTTTTCCTAAAAATGACGCAACTAAACCTAACAAAGCTATCCCAATTGGAGATAAGTTGTTGCACACAATGTTCTACATCGGTTCAAAACCATTTGACCAGGTTTTCAAAAAGTTTACTCTTTTTTCATCATCTTAATGTGGTAATTCTTTTAGTTACTTACCGGAGATTGGAAACCCGATTGGAACAGTTTCTACAGTATACCGATGGGATTAAATATTGAGAGAATTTGGAATCAGGTTTCAAAACGATGGGAATTTAGAGACGTAAATTCGTCTAATTTATCGTCATTGGATGCACGAATTATCGCGCATCTTACAAACCTCTTGAAACAAACTTGAGAAGCAAAAACTTATTTCAATAGTGCTCATTTATTTGAACATTAACTTAACTCTAAGATTAATTATATTCACATTATTTTAAAATTTCTTTTATGTACAAAGTACATCTTACATTAATACAAAATTCTTTACTAAGTTTTTACAGTTTAAATACTATACAAGGTGAGTCTTGATAAAAGGTCCGTATTAGGCTCAAATCGACTTAAAATAAAAATTATCTTGACGGTATCGTCTACAATTATGTCAAATATTTTGCAATAGACAAGACTTTTTGCACCTTTTATTCTAAAATTAGTTATCTGAATCGATTCGGTACTACTTTTTGAGTGTTATTTAAAATTTTAGTTGTCATCCCAGTGTTACTTGTTTGAGATGGCTCTACTAAACATAGACTCATAGGATATGTGAAAATTAAGTGATTAAGTTTTAAAGAAAATGGGACTGCTGTCAAGTATAGGTAATGGAAAAATTGGATAATCTCCGGACGTGTGCTCTTGAAAAAGTTGAAACTTAAATCAGTTATTTCAAATGATTCACTCAACTGATGAAAATAAAATTATTGAGAGAATTGTTGTAGGAGGAAATAAACGAAATAGTTTGTATACTGCAAAATAGTTTAACTTGATACACAAATAACAACTTTTATTTACAAAGTTCTGTAATTGTTACATAACCCAATTCGGGTCCCTCTATCGAGACTCGCCATCTCTCTATAATTTGGTTATTTATTTATCACATTATTGGTCAGACGTGTTAGAAACTATGGATCGAGTATGCTCCAGAGGAGAAAACGCCAAACTATTTAAATACTCCAAATAATTTGTGACGCGTTGGAAAAGTTTTTTTCCCCTATTTTATATTTGTCGCGACAGCTCCAAAAATAAAAGTTTTTTAGTTTTTCAATCAGGAGCGCTTATAGTTGTAGTAGTTTGTCTTCTAAGCATATCCGATTCAAATATTTTATAGAATGTTCTTTTTCATCGACAATGAAATATATCTCGTAAACTACACATTTTTTTTAAACAGTTAGGTGCATTTCGTACACATTTTTATGATACACACCCCCGTTAAATGAAAAACCACACTGTTGTAATTAATTGTAGTACAGCAATTGAAACAAAAATTTGTATAAATTTAGCGTTTTAAACTACCCATGTAGTTGTATCCTAAAAATGCTTTTTAATTATTTTGTAAACAAAAACAGTTTTACACTTAAAGCTTATTTATATAAAAAGGTGGATTTGTAAAGCGCTTTTGTTTCCCGATGCAGGAGTGGACAATATTTATATCCTATTTAAAACTATTTTTCTTTACATGGTCTCTAAATAGAAGGAACTACGTAATGGTCGATAGAAAACATCACTACTCTTACTTACACTAATACTGCAGCCTACATTTTGAGATACTTCGAAGTTGTTTGTTTTCTCAAAATATCTGAACGAAACGAATATGAAAATAAAGCCAATTTTAGATATGTGAAATTTTAAATCTAACATTAATTTAGCTGCCGTTTTAATACCCTGTTGTAGACAAATTTTTTTCATACACGGAAATTTTACACCTATTACATATAATTAATTACATCCTCGTTTCTAAAACGTCAGTTTTTTTACTACCATCAGTTTCCTCGCGAATCCAAGGCAATTGCTTGTTGGATCGCGAGGTGTGGCACTAGATCCACGTTTTTCGTTGTCTTAGTGCGGTCGGATCTTCGTCGTCTTGTTGTTTATGTCAAGAAATCGCCTTCATTTCCGTATTCTTCCATCTTTTTCCGCGCGGATAACCTGCCTCGTCTTCTAGATTACTATAATACGTATTTGTCGATGTTGGATTGGCCAATCCGGGATTAAATGACATTCGCACCGTTCCTGAAAGTTTCGAGTCAATTAAACTTGTTATCAACACATATTTTAACAAGTAATTCAATTTATAAGTTATTATAATTTAGTTGTGTTCACCTGTTCACTTATTTAATTATTAGATTAATGCGTGAACAGTTTTGAACTTCAAAAGCAATTAATTATACTTGTAGGTACAGTACTTTATTGTTAGATTAGTTTTAAGTAGTTTGATTAAAATTCTAACTAAATGAAATGATGTGTATCTCAATATATAATTTTATTACGAGGACCTTTATCAAAGAGGTGTTAATTGAACAGTACGTTAATTAGTATGAATTTACTCGATATATTCAAATTAGTCTTGTGAAAAGTGTAACAAGATGTGTTTTACAGAAGGGTTGCTCGTTTGGAAAGGTCACTAATTTTAACTGTAGTAATTTCAATTATGATCAATTCTTTCCGGAAACGGACGGGAGAAGCTACTGTACCAGCCCAAATTAAGGAATACCTACTTGTAATTTCATTAAATCACACAGTGTACCTAATAATCTTCACCCTGTATATGATTTTTAATTAATGGATGCGTTTTCTGAACAATGAAAAAAATCATTAAACTGAGCTTTTCACCATTTTCCACTCAATTGAGTCGATAAGGAAGTCATCCGAGGCAAAAGATACTGAGCCAATTTTTTAACTTGCCCCTTATTACTTTTTAAGTATGTACTTAGTTGCAAATCGTTACTGCCATTTTTTGCTCACGTCATCAAAATTTAGGTCAAAAACAGCTTCTATTACTAATTCTATAATAACTCGAACTTACCATTTCTCACAACCCTATGATGATCCGGAGAGCCCGAATACGACCTCCTTCCACTGGTGAGTACTTCTCTTCTCGTTAAAGTTCCAGGACTTACGTGAACGAACGGAAGCCAAGAAAAAAATTGTTTGAAACCTCTTCTAAACCTAAAATGTAGAAAAACACATTTAAATAAATGCAAATTTCCTTTTAAGGGGCAATTAATTTGAAAGCGTTCAAGGATGGGTCGTTGATTGCTATTGCTTGTTGTTATTAAGCGTTGTTTTGAATGCGGAAATTTTAAAGAGGTCGAATTTAAGAGAGTAGTACGAATTACTCAGATACTCAGATTGTTGCGAACCTTTCAGTTTTGAATTTTATGCGCATAATAATTTATTATTTATTATGTTCCTAAATCCGTAAACCAATTTGTGCATCAAAGAGATTTGTATACGGTTGTCATTCTCGTCCTGTTTGTAATTCAGAATACGGGATAAATGCAGCTGCTACCGTCAACAAATTCAAATCTTATATTATTCGTGTTGTTGAATTTAGAAATGTTTTTAATCTGAAAGTTCTCAAAACGGATGGATGCTTAGAGTTTACTAATGGTAAACAACAGTCATTAGACATCAGTTTAGGCCCTTCGGGCTATCTTCAATGTGTTTTTTTGTATATCTAAACAAGACTCTTCCTTCCATCATCTTAGTTCCTTTTTATTAGGTACTTGGAGTTTTGTGTTAAAAAAACCGCTACACCCTTAAATCGTTTTACATTAATTCTCCCTTTTTTAATTTTGCGTTAGTTACACGGCTCTAGGAAAAAAAATTTCTTGCACCAAATTGTAGAATAACAAAAGGGCCAATTTAGCAAAACTAAAAATAAAGGTGTGTAGACTCGCATCTTTATTTATATAACATGCTTTGTAAACTATGTACTATACTTGACTGCACACCTGCAGGTCAAAATGGAGTTACGTATTAGAAAAGACCCAATGACAAGAATTTTGGAACCGTATTTTGTTAAACTTGTGCAATCTGTTAGCGACATACTGTATAATTCCTTACCTTGCGTTCATCCAGCAGTAAATAATTGGATTATACATGGAGTTACTCATTGCTAACCAATAAATTGCTAGATATGTTTCTTGAATGTAAGGAGAATCTGTTATTTCGGGATAATAGGACGTTACTATAAAATATAGATGGAACGGCAACCAACAAACCGCAAATATCACCACAACTATCATCATCATTTTGACTACCTGCAAAAAAAAACAATAATATACAATAATTATAACAACTTATCATTTAAACACTCGCGAATAATACAAAAGGAAAATTTAATCCTGCTATCTCGTAATCTAATTTAAACTTGAACAAATTTGTACTAATTCTCTTTGGCTTAAGGTGGTTTATATTGTATGAATAAGTGTAATAGATCTTAGTTTTGCATAAATTTAATTAAAACGAATTGATTGTGCTTGCTTATTATACATGCTAGTTAAACAACAGTAATAGGAATAATTAATGTAAATCGTAACTCTCGCGTTTCTTTTTTTAAAATTCCCAAGGAGTTTGAGCTTATTGCGATCGAGAAGGGCTTTTCACATTATTGCGTTTCCCTACTATATTCATAACGTTAAGCGGCAATTTTAGAGTTTGAAGTTTTCTGAGTTGGAAGATGAGTAGATACATAGGGTGTCTGAATAGTAGAATTTGACCAATAAAAACTTTAAAAATATGACTTTTTAACAGAAACGATGACTATATCCCAGTTCTTGCCAGCTTTTTAGCCAAATGCCCTTTACAATTTTTTCGTGGCCGGTGATGACATAAATTTTATAATTTTTCGATGCCTTTGTAATAATTAAAACGAGTCCTCATAATGGGAGCTGTTTCCTGCCGATATAAAAGTTTTCTCGTGTTCCCAATTTGAACAAAAGCAACCGAATAAAGTTTAATAATTTCTCGAAAATTTCAAATATTCATCCGTATTACCTCAAAAGGGTCGCCTTTAAATTTCTTTTGGACGCCCTATTTAATAATTAAGAGTATTTAAACTCAAAGTGTCGGTTAAATTAAAAAATTAATGAAATTTTATCAATCGTTTAATTTAAAATTAAAGGTAATGGGAACAAATTGTATTTCCTACTCCTACCTATGTAGATGTAGATTTATCAACAAACCATAAATTTCACTTTATCATCAAATGAACATGGCATTTTCTAATTGCGTTTGTTATTAGCCATATTTGTATTATTACTTGGTATGACTAATACAAATTTATTGCTTTGTATTAAACTAATGACGATTAAAAATTCAAAAAAGTTTCCAGAACTTGCTTTCAAATTAAACTTTACCAGTTGGGTCACTTTTTTCTTAAACGAAAATCAATTTTATTACTTAAAATGTTTGAGAATTCAACCATCTATTACAATATTAAATTTACGTCAAGTTTGTGATTTAATCGGATTTGCAAATCTCAAGTTACAGAAAGTTTTCTCTCAAACTTTGATAAGTGTACCGATTCCTGTTGTACGTACCTGAATTAATAATTTCGTTCCCGACAGTTTAGTTGATATTTCGATCAATTACCACTTTAGGATTTACTAATTTCGTTTAGAGAGTAGAAGAGAAACAAATTTACGCCTCAAAAGGAAGTTATAACATTTTTGGAGCGTGTTGGGCATTTTGACGCTTTACATTTCGTTACAATAGAGTGGAAAGTGCTAATTTGTTCGAGCGCATGAATTAAAAAACAGTTTTGAAAGCCGTGTAGGGGTTGTGTATAATTAACGAGGATTATCCCTTAAGCAAAATCTAACACTTATACAATGGGTAGAAAGTATTCGCAAGTTCAAACTGATGTGAACTTGCTCTAACTTTAACGGTGCGCTAAATATTACGCCGGAGGCTCGTGAAGTTGTGATATTTTCTCATATGCTAAGACTTTACGTTATAGGCGTTATTTATACGTATAACTACCCTTGCACATGCTTGCCCGAGGGTTGCGGGACCATTTTTACAATTATTTCGACTTCGTCTCATAATAAAATTCTTTAACTTTTCTTCTAACATTGTTTCTATCCGTAATGTGAAACTAGGCTGGGTTTATATTCGTCGCACTGCCGTCTACGCCGGAATGGAGACCCAACGTTTTGCGAAAATCCTATACGTGTGACCTAAAAGTTTTAGAAACCTATCATTTTTTATTTTTTTATTCGATGGGGGGTTGATCGGAGACTTTAACCCTGATTTTTCGTAATCGCGAGGTTAACCCTTTGCCGCCATCTTGGAAATTGCGTTGTGGCCCATATCGTAAGTTGAAGTTTCTATTTCGCTCGGTTTTCTGCTGCAGTTGTACTCGGTTAAAAGTATTGAAATTGCGTGCGACATGGAAACACAACTTTGGGCTCGGATTGGTTGGCGATCAATCAACCAATGGCATTAATTTTTATATAAAAATACGCGTAATTGAGTCTTCTTTAAAAAGAACAGCTTGACAGCTCCGATGCATCGTAAGAAAATGATTTTCAAAAAACAGCCCGAAAAATAAATTTTTAACTTTGAACACTAATAAGTTTTTTTCTCTGCATCGGAGCGCTTACCCTGACATAGATGAATTTAAAGGAAAAACACTGACGAGTGCAACGATCCAAAAACCATCGAGTTGCGATGGATGGAACGCGAGATATGGGCTCTTATTTCTAATATGGCTGCAAAAGAACTAATTTCGCGAATACGTCAAATCAGGGTTAATGTCTCCGACCCCCCTACCCTAGCAAATAAAAAAATAAAAAATGACAGTGGCTAAAACTTTCAGGTTGATTCGTAAATGAACTGGACAATTAGTCAAACTACACGGACGAAAAGTCCGTGAAAAGTCATTTGGAAATAACGTCCATTTAGTTTCGCACTTACACTCACAATTTTCTAATTTTCAAGGTTTCCATATTAGCTATTTATAATAGCATTTTCAGTTGGATTCAAATTTTTCCACATAACTAGTTAAAGGTAGGGCTGCTTCCTTCATGTAAAATTTTACAATTAAATTACTGCAGTAGCAGGGGGAAGCTTCCTAAAGGGATTACACGAAAATTTAATACGTGTACACCTCCCGTACCTATGCAAAACTCGTCAATGTTAGAATTCGAGCCATCTATTGTACGATGATGTATTAGGTACGTTAATTTTTTGCAAAATAATTAATCTCGGTTAATAAAGGTGAAACATGCTAGAGAGTTACAACAAACCCCATTTGTTGTCGTCAAATTTTAAGAAGTAAATATGATGGTGTATTCCCTCGAGACGGTCCTTTGTCAATTTCCGCTCGAAAGCCAACTATTAATCAAACTTGAAACAAATATGCATTTAATTTCTGTAAACAAATAAAAAGTTTGGATCCTCCAGGGTGCTCATTCTCGTGCCAAGGAACCCTCTGTAAATGTTGTTGGGAAAAGTCGACGACCCTCTGCCCTAGTAGTACTGCGTAAAACAACAATCCGCAGAAACAATTTATTTACCGAACATTTTACGACGCCCCTGCGAGAGACTACAAAAAAACTCGATGGTTAAACTTAAAAAAGTTTTAAAAACTTGGACCAATTCGCTTTTCCGATAAATAAGATATTTTTTTCTGTTTCTTTCGCTTTGTATTACTTAATATTGACGTTCTTGCATTTTACAGATTTGTATCGCATCATTAAATCTTCCACACATCAGCAAATATTTCTTCGTGTTTTTGTTCCCTTCGCTACAAGCTTATAAATTTCCAAAACGTTAAATTTATGGGCTCGGAAATTTTACATCGAGCAGATAAAACGTTTTAATCACAACCCCTTACAATAATTTTACGTTAATGTCAAAGTGAACAATAATTTTTGGCACTAATTACTGAAATAATATAGGGGAGCAATAAAATGGTAAATAAATTTCTACAATCCCTACCATTTTGAGGTACATTTTATCTGATTTAATTGCTAATAATAATATCTTACGCACTCATTCAAACAAGCGTTTCGTTGAAGAAGTTTATTAATGGGGCGAATAAAATGGAGGGTGTCTCCACTTTTTCTTATCTTGAGAAAATTGTTGTGAGTTTGAAAAAATTATTTTTAAAGTTACAAGATGATAATTTATGACCGGGCTTGTGCGTGTATTACTCAAAATGGAGCTTTTCAGAAGATTATTTCTGAAAACATTAGCGGGTAGAAATGTCACGTGAACATGGATTTCATTTTAAGAGGATTTAAAATTTGAGATAACTTTGACTATATTGTATAATAATATTTTGGAATGAATTTTCAAAAGGATTTTCAATTAAGTAGTTTACGTCAACGTCTCCTTTAGAGTTAATTTTCACGTGAGTGAACCGAAGGAAATCTTGTACTAAAGTAATTAGTTGTGCACAAAAGGCTCTAACTTATTCCAAATACCCACACTACTCTTTTGTGATTAGAGAGCTTAAATAAATTTGTAAATTAGGCAAAATTTAAAGTTTTATTACAATTCGATAATTGCCAATTAAACGTAATTTTGATCTCTTTTTAATCTTTTCATCTAACAAAATGCAATTTATTATAATTTAGTGAATTAAACTGGATGTTTTAGTAACATTCTCTTCGTTAAAAGCCATAGTGAGTTTTTCGTATATAATTAATAGAATAACTTACCCTACGTTTGCTTTTAATATTTTCCATTTGGCGTTGCGTACATTCTCCTATACTTTGCGAACCCCATAATTCAATTCCTATTCTTGCATAAGTAAAAGTCATCGATGCTATTGGCACTACATACGTTACTACTAATATCATCACATTATAGCTAAAATAAAATAAAATTTTAATAGCTTTCCAAAAAGGAAAATTCGAGCTACGTCTTTGTCATTTCTTTCTCCATAAAAGTTCATCTTTACAGTAATCAAATTGAAATACGTAATGCAGATTGACTTTAAAAAAGAGAGGTATAATCAAAAAGCACAAAAGTTTTTCCGTAAAACGGAAAACTTACGCTTATTTATCATTTTTATACATTTCTTACTTACATATATTCGTATAATGAGTCGTTAGTATCACCATCGGGCCATGCGGCGTAACATATTATTCTTTGTTGTCCGTCGGTGAATTGCTCGATGTAGGTGGTATAATAGAAAAGCGAAGGGCTCGAAATTGCTACTCCTAATAACCATGTGCTCATTGCAAGACATAATGTTACAGTTCGTCCCATTCGAGGTCTTAAGGGTGTCATTATGGCCATGTATCTATAAAAAGGCACGTTTTACAAACATAACCGCCGTTATCGTGGTATAAGAGGGGCATCGCTTCTAGGATTTTTGTAATGATGCTCTTATTTCGAGCGTTTTAGACTAAAATGAGAGAAATTTAATTACTCGAGTATTTGTAAATATTTTCAACTTCCTATGGAGCTGCATAACGACGCCTACACTTGTAAATAAAAATCGAAGATAAATGGCTTCATTAATTTAATTTCTAAACTGGTGGGAAGTTCGATAGCCTTTTTGATGCAAAATTAATAAATTAATAGTTTACACGAGATTGTTCTACATAAAAACGAGTCTTGTCGACTAAAAATATTAAACTTATGGGCTCCTTTAAGACCTACTTAGGTGATAAGTGATAAGAATCTTAAAATTAGAGAGTAGATGTAACGTTTTCTCCACATTAGGATTCATATGTGAGACGTGGGCGCATAGGCAAACACTTTCGGCGCTTTCATGACCACACAGACACATGAGCATCCCTTCTCCAGTCTTTCCTGAGGACATCTCAAATATGTGTAAGGATTTCAGATATTATAAGGAGTGGAGGGTGGAGTGAGAGAGCTGTAGAGCTTCAGTATTTTTGTAGAGGGTAGGGGAGAGAGAGAGGCTACTGCGTTACTTCCCATGTAAACTGAGTTAGTGCCAAAACGGGTTAAAGTGTGACATGATGGACTCAGGAAAGAGTAAATAATCGTAATAGTTACACACCATGTTGCTTTATTCAAAATACTTAACAAATAGACATTTTACACAAAATTTTTTGTTTTTTAAAGCGAGTTAAGCTGCTATCGACGCTGAAATATACTTCATATCGGTATTACTTTGCAATCACTATTAACAATTTCGTCAGATAAGTCCTTTACAACATTTAAAAAGCACTGCGCATTCTCTTCCCCTTCTTTGTCGAGAACAACTTCTGTATCATCGTCTCTTAGTAACCAATCCGGGTATTCATCACTGTCAGCGTTTTCATAATCATCGTAATCGTAGTCAGTCATACTTTCAGAGCCTGAAATAAAACTCTTTTTTAGTACATGCTCCCTAAAATAGTAATTTTGCAAACAAATTTTAGTCCGCAAAATGTCACTTTAGCGGACCGAAGCTCATAATGGTAACTTAGCAACACTTTAAAGGACTGAATTTGATTTTTGTTCAAAAATACATAATAGACCGACAGATAGACGGAATAGACAGATTTTTGGCCACGATTTTATGCAGTTATACCTTTCAGAGGACAGTATTCTACGTGTATCCTGATGATAATATTATAAATCAAAAAATCATCTTGTGTTCATGTTAAAAAATGATTATGCTTTTGCTCCAAAAGATAAAAAATACTTGGGCATGCGCAATCGGTATGCCATCTTGGCGTAGGCACTTTTACAACAAGAACTTGTGTATACTTATCAGTTATCAGTGGCATCCTGTTTAAAAACGCGGAAATCCTTCAAATTCACGTGACTATGCCAGCCCGCTGGGCCCACCTTAACGACATACCGATGGTTTTCCGAGGAATTTTGATTTTAAATTTCATTACCAAACACATGGGACATGGCAGCCTTTTTTGATTTATAATATTATTATCATCAGGGTACACGTAGAAAACTGTCCTTGGAAAGGCGCACTGCATAAAATCTTGGTCCACAATCTCACTATCTCCAGGACTATAACGTTATTAACCAAATAGAGATTTACGGAACGTCACCCATCGCTTTTATTACAAATAGTTTTTAATTTTTTGTTTGTAAACAAAATGTGACAGTTTCGATGGCCGAGGTTTCATTATTTTGTTTGTTATGGACAAGGCACCTATCTGAATTTAATTTATATCGACTATTTCAAAATTTCATAATAAATTGTTATTTTGGTAATCATTTTAGGGAGCTTGTACTAAAAAATTTTGTATGTAATACGTCCGCAAAACGCTTTATCGGACTCATCTATTTTACGGACTCGGCTAGGGCCTCGTCCGTAAAACTCGATTCATCCGCTAAAGCTTTGTTTTGCGGACTTGTTACATAAAATACTATTATCATCTCACGAATGTTTGGCAACTTTTGGATTTATAATATTAAATTTACAAAATTTTTATTGTTTTCGTTACCTGTCGTTAAAAACGCTGAATCGTCGTCTCGTTCCGAGTGGCAGTTACTTGCGGCACAAAAGCTCTAAACAACAATAAAATAATAAAAAAGTGCGAATCGTTACCTTGACCTAAAAGTTTTAGGCGCTGTCATTTTTTTTTATTTGATAGAGGGTTGATCGGAGACCTCAACGCCGATTTTGCGTATTCACGAAATTACCCCTCTCGCCGCCATCTATGGGCATTGTGGCCCATATCTCGCGTTATATCCATCGCAACTCGATGGTTTTTGGGTCGTTCGACTGGTTAGCGTTTTGCCTTCAAATGCATTTATGTCAAAGTAAGCGCTCCGAGAAAAGAAATAAACTTATTCGTGTTCAAAGTTGAAACGTTTTTTGTAAATTTCTTTTTCGAGCTGTTTTTTGCGAATCGTTTTTTATAGTGCGTTGAAGCAGTTGATAAATGGTTGATTGGTTGATTGGTCGCCGACCAATCCAAGCCCAAAGTTGCGCTGTCCTTGTCGCACGCAACTTTGAGTTTGAGTGGCATTGAGATGCATTTGAAGGAAAGACGAGATATGACCCACAACGCATTTTCCAAGATGGCGGCGAGAGGGGTAACTTCGCGATTACGCAAAATCAGCGTTAAGATCTTCGAGCAACTCCCTATTGAATAAAAAAAATAAAAAAATGACAGTGCCTAAAACTTTGTAGAATTTTCGTAATGCAGTTTTGGGAAAGCGCAGTAGAAAGAAAATTTCCAAACTAATCTGATTTTTAATTTTGGACAAGTTACCGCTAACACGTTAGCTTAAGACGTATAATATAAAGTCAAAGTTCTTCACGTGCGTTTATTTTATTCAAAAATGTACTATGTACTACTTACTTTATTGAAGAGAATCAATAGCAGGACACACGCACCAATAGAAAAATTCATATTTTTGTTATTTTAGTACGATCCAGGACAATCGTAACTTGTAAATGAGAGCAAACGTAAGCTTTTGGCTTTTTAAATACGGCAACCCACTATTATTAATTATTATTCTGAATTATCAGTTATTAAACTTTAATTAAAATATTTACTAAGCAAATAATGGAAGATGAACACAATTTTCACGGAATAATTTAATCTATGGGCGAAAATATGATTATAATCGTGTCGTTATTGAAATTTAATTAACTGGCGAATATTTACGTTTTCAGCACATTGGTTTAGAAATTAATTTCGAAATATTAAGCAAAACGCTTTTGATGACTGCCTATATTGTTTTGAAAACGATTTTCGGAAAAAGCTTCAAATATTAGTGATGTGTTTCGGAAAAACGTTTCAAGCGTTTTTGCGAAAGAGCTAACAGAAAAATTTATTTCTGAAGTAGTTGCGACTTAACATTTTTTACAATCGGGTCTCAGAGGCCCCACAGTAGAAAGCTTATTTTTTGCCGCATTACCGCATTACCTTTTACTTGTGCCTCCCGTTTATTATTGTCAAATTAGAATTTAATTTTCGAGCTAGAAGGCTGTGTATGTGTGTATTGTTGGTTAAAGCGGTTATTAATAATTGTCTCATTACTATTAGAATTTACGCGGGTTAAACGCAAGAGCTTCAAAATTCTGATTGATGTGAATGTAATGTAGATGATGTATAATATTATAATTATGTCGTTGTATACTGAATATTTCCCCGCTGCTAACTACTCATTAGAAATTAATTAATTATTAGAACTTGTTTACCTTTCCCTTTCTTATTTTCTAAATATTTACCATCAAATTATAATTAATATGCTCTAAATTGATACACGCTCGCTATTGATAATTTCAGAATACTATTTTAGTTCGACTAGTTTCTCCGTTATAAACAAATATTTCTTTTTGTTTTAGGTATAAAAACTTGCATTACGAAATTCGAAAAAATTAAATAGAATTAAAGGAGTTATTTCGGCACGGATGGGGTTAAAAAGAGGGGAAAAATTAAGAAATTTATATTTTCGCAAAAAATATCAAGCAAGCAAGAAACCTTTGCTTGCTCTCAAACTCCCGTAGCATATATTAATTCTTATTCGTCTCTGACAGGAAATGAAATATTAGGGACAATTTGGTGTTTGTTTTAAAATTGCAAAATTTTCATTTTTGATTTCTGAAAAAAAGCTTTGACTGCTTCTTCCGGCGATTTAAAACCGTTGACCACGCAATTTATTTGATGATGAACGATGCGCCGATTTTTGATTATTTTTTTCGGAATTTGGAATTTTCAGACAAACAAACTGTTGTACGAGGCTATATTGAAAAATTCTCAGCCTACTATAGAACCAAACAAAATTTCAATGTCAAAATATTTTATT
The DNA here is from genome assembly GCA_950108345.1 of Malthinus flaveolus. Taxonomy (NCBI): domain Eukaryota; kingdom Metazoa; phylum Arthropoda; class Insecta; order Coleoptera; family Cantharidae; genus Malthinus; species Malthinus flaveolus. The sequence goes on from OX467286.1 coordinate 7,231,120, forward strand.
ACTCAACATATTCTCCTCTTAATTGGATACATTTATTACAGCGAACCTGCAACGTCGCTAGACCTTTCAAAAAAATGTTTCTTCTTGCTCTGCAAACCAGACCTCCACAGCTTTTATTACCTCCTCGTTGGAAAAAAATTTACGACCTTTTAAACTTTTTTTCAGTTGAGGAAAGAGATGATAGTCGGACGGAGCCAAATCTGGAGAATAAGGGGGGTGTTCTAGTAATTCAAACCCTAAATCACGAATTTTTTGCATGACAACATGAGATTTGTGTGCAGGGGCGTTGTCCTGCAAAAACAAAACACATTTTTTCACACAATTTTTTCCCGTAGAGTGGTCAGTAATGTCGAATAGTAATCTCCAGTTATTGTTCTACCCTTATCCAAAAAATCAATCATGATTACTCCATGGCATTCCCAAAAAACTGAAGCAAGAACTTTTCGATCGGTCATCATCTTCAATTTAAAATTTACCTCCTTTGAAGCTTGCAGTCCAATTTTTCACGGTCGCATACGAAGGACATTGATCACCAAGGGTATTAACCATATCTTGGTAAATCTGCTTACCTCTTAACCCTTTTAAATACAGGTACTTGATGATGGCTCGATACTCCAATTTTTCGATTTTCCCAATTTCGGTGGACATCTTTTTTCTTTTAATTTATTGCTTTTATTATATATATATTTTATTTATTGCTGGTTTACTTTTTTGACGTCAAACTTTACACTTAACGTCAAACTATCACTTCTAATAAGTTATTGTTCGTTGCTATGGTAACGCAATATTTTTTTTGCGCGAAACTGGTCTAGGCTAACTACTTATCAATACATCCTCGTATACCAATCGGCGTTAACTATTCTACGATCATGTAAACTAATAGTTGAGACATGTCCTGATTTTGAGACAAACGAGGCCACCATTTTCTTCGTTATGCTGCGAGAACGAACAACTTTTGTTGGCTTCGGCTCATTTTCAAACGTCCAAACTCGCGATTGGTTTTTCTTTTTAAGCTCATATGAATAAATGCATAATTCGTCGCCTGTTAGAATATTATATCTAGCATTGGATGTCCCTCCAATAAATTGCCGAATTATTTGGCACCAAGTAACACGAGCTTCCTTTTGTCGTGTAGATAAACTTTGAGGTACCCAACAGGAAAATAACTTTTTAGCGCCCAATTGTTACCGCAGGATTCCTGCGTGCGCAGGATTACTGGTATATTGCTCATTCCAATGCCTAAGGATGGCACATGGAACTAAAAAATAAATGGAATGGTTGTGAGCTAGGTTGAGGGTATTTAAAAGTGAAGCACCAGTCACGGAAGTGGGTGTTACTCAGTTTAGAGTGTGCGAGTCCGAGTACGCCAGGGCACTCTGACTCTTCCCTACTACGAAATTATCGGACCTTCTTTACGCAACTGACAGCTTGTTCTTCGCCAGCCGTTTCATGTTCTTCCCGCGTTCAATCCTTCCACTTATTTTCTAGTTCCATGGGATGCCCGAATTCCATCATGTCACATGTCGATCTTCGTGCGTCAGCACGCGCACAGGATCAATATTTTCTTGTGGGATAGCTGTTTTTGGACGACCTTCACGAATATCGTACGCCCATGTTTGAATTCTAAAAACCAGCGATATATTGCTGTTTTTGGAGGGGCTTCTTCGGCAAATGCTAAAGATATTTGATCGATACATTGTTGTTGGGACAACCCACTTCCAAAATTTATCGAATATTGTTATGGAAATACAAAGTTGTGTTTTGTGTTATTCCTTAAGCTTGCAGTGTAGCCATCTCATTATGTCCAGTAAATTAAGAGAACAAGTGGCATTAATTATTCCAAACTCTAAATCGCTCACTACCAATTGTAGCCCAAATTCAACATTTGCACTAACGGAAATTTATCAGAAATTGTTTTAACAATTTAAGAAAATTGATAAATTGTCAAATCCTATAGAAGTGGAAAGTGAACCTCTTAGGAAAATATCGTTAGTAGAGGAAAGTTAACCGCAAACTTTTTAAATCCAGCTACTCAATTAAAGAGATGTCGGAAAATCAGACAGCAGTTTATTGGAAAAGCGTTTTTATAGTTTATTTCCTAAACACCTTCGTTTGAGTTCTAAATTTCATAGTAGGTAATAATTACGGCAAGCAATTTTCCGCCTATTTTAATTTTTAATCTTTTGATAGCAGACTGTTTAGTTGCAGTTTATTTCATTATTGTTATTATGTACTTGTTAGTTACAATTTTTCATTAAACTTATCAAAAGTTAAACTTGATTTTACGTGAAAAGCCGTAACCATTTCATCTTATAGTTTACTTTTTACGAGAAAATAGCAATTTAATTTATATTAACGGTTCAATGGAGATCAAAACGGATACATCCGTTGTTGCGCTTAAACTTATCTCCTTAAGTCGATTTAACGCTGGCGCAAAACTATCTTTACAATTTTCCAAATTATGTCACGGGGGCAATCAACTTGTATGGAAAATAGGGAGTCGGCTTTTTAGATACAATTAATTTATTTTTATTTTTATGGAACAAAAATCGAGTGTTTTAATTCGTTTATTGTTCACAATGTTCCGACAAGTGTGTGAGAAATCGATCAAATTTTAATTTATTTATTCCTTTGGAACGATGGCTCGTTTAAAGACAATCAAGAAATTAAAGCCAACTCAGACGAAGCATTCGTGTTTCTAAACGCTTGTCCGGTCGAGACTGACCACTTTTTGTGTATTTTCAAACGCAAGTGGGTCACTTACGAATCTACCAGTTTCAGGATTCAGGAGAGACTCGGTAATACGGCGGCTTTACACGCGATCTTTTTTTACAGGAGAAACTTCATACGAGACCAAATTGCAATTTTAGCAGCGTCTCCTTCATTAAATGCCACACCAAGCAGTTTTCGTCGTAAAACTTTTTTACGGCTAATAAATTCAACAACTGTTTTAGATATGATGCGCTTTATTAAGAAAATTCATTTCGTATATTAATTCTTGAAAATGCGAAAATTTGTGTATTTTCTATGAGGTTGTTTACAAGACAAAATTCTACTAGTAGTAAGTTGCTTTTTCGGGCACCACAATTCGTTGAGATGCGGCATCGGTGACGCACTTATATTCCTTCATTTTGTTATTTAACTTGTTGTACAATCCGCCCCAACATTGCGCCTGTTCTTCCATTATTTGTTCTCTAACTTTAGGATCCTTTGCCCTAAATGCCTTCGCCTTGGCCTTATATACTGCATCTCGATTTACACTTCTTCCATTATACTTGGGTTTAAGAAAAGGGATGTTATTCGCGCACCCAGGTTTTTCCAAACGCCCATGATTCGAGCCGGAGGCACAAGCAAAATCGGTATTGAAAGTCTAAAATTACAAAAATTACGTTACTCAGGACGACCAGACTTGATCTGCACGTTAAATCGGCAAATTTATGAAAAAATATTAAATAGCGGCTTACCTTGACGAGCAATAGCAACAAACATACTGCACTAAAGGAAAGATTCATGTTTCGATATTTTAAAACTATTCAAACCGATCCTAATTTTTAAATGATATCGGATGGAGTCCTTTGGCCTTTTTAAATGAGACAACCCACAGTAAGTTAATTACTTTTCGTTGTCAATTAGTAAATAGTAATTAAAATGTTTACCAAACACCTAATGAAAGATGAATACAATTTTCACGGAATAATTTGGATCATTGGAGCAAATTATTATTGTAATCATGTCATCATATATAGACTTAATTTGTCATCCTCTCTGTTAGAGAGTATACGCAATAGAAAATCGAAATTGCTTATGTGTTCGTGTGTTCGATAAATGATGGAATTGCTGTTTAATTTTCTTGCGTCAAAAATATTAAATTGATGGGAATAATAACGTTAGGGAATATTTCCTTTATATTTGTGTGAAAACTAAAAATAACTTCTAATAACGCTGTAAGAAGAAGCTTAACATGTAAAAGTCATATACTCATGCTGAGCAAATCGATATACGCATAATAAATTTTATTAAATTGCTCTTAATGGGTTGTATTATTCGAGAGCACAATTAAAGATTTAAGGTTTCTCTTCGGCTTGGTGCGTTGAAAGATTCATATTAGGAAGGCACGCCATTTCATTAAAAATTGCTGCGCTATAGACGAGCTTGTGGTCACTTTGGAAAAGTTGTTTGCGTAATTTCCGGCACTCATAAGGTATTCATAATAATAGTCGCCATAACACTAGGGATGAAAATAGCCCTATCGTCAACTTACGTCAAGTAAGAATCTTCTGAAAGAAATGAGCAAGCTGTGAACCGCCTTGTTTTCGGTACTTCAGTTTTACAAAAGCCGCGCTGTATAGCTTTTATAGGTAAAGTAATAAATAAAAAGCGTATAGATATGCTCAATAAAATAGTTTCTCGCAACTTTTCCTGCCTTTTTAACGATATCGGATGAAAAGTTGATCACATTTAGAATTTATTGAAGAATCCATGACCTTAAGACGTTAAAAACGTTGCTATCTACTAGGGAGAATTTTTCATTTCTTGGCTTAATAAAAAGAGGAACGCCTTAACATTCAAAAGTCGAGGAAAATTGTAATTGTGCTTTAGGTGCGTTTGTGAGATACAAATATATTATTATAGAACAATCTCGTGGAAAATTTGAGCCCTTTTAAGAAATTTTGTCGTAAAAACAAACCTGCGCGATTAAAAGAAAATATTTTTCTCTAGAAAATCGCCTTTTTACGTGTAGAGAAAATCCATTATTACTATAAAAATTTTTCATAAACTTTTTCCTCTCTAAAATTAAACGAAAATATAAATCACTTACCTATCAATTGATATTGCCATGAGCGAAAAAACTGATGCACATATTGAAAGAACGGCTATAAATTGAGATATCTTGCAATAGAGTCTTCCAAAAGGCCAATGCGAGTTCAACATGTAAACATAATTGAATGTAACATTTAACGTAGATACCATAGTATCGGCCACCGAAAGATTTACTGAAACAAATTGTAATTTTATTCTTGTAAAATTTATAAATTAATAGAGCTCGTTATAATAGCTCGTAACGAAAACCAGAAATGTTTACGAAAGCCTCTCACTGATAACTCGCATCTTTCCGAAAAAAGGCAGTCGAAGCATTTGCAGTAGGAAACAATTCAAATAAGAAAAACGATTTTTCTTTCAATTCTAGTCCCGAGCCCTTTTATTATAATTTTTTCAATAAATAAGAAAGGCAACTGGTTGGAAACCTTTCTTATTGAATTCGAAAATATTTTTCTAGTCGAAAACTTATTATTATTGCTTTATGCTGACTCTGATCTCGTTTAAAAGCGAATTAAAATCTTTTTGGATGGGAAAAGAATAACTTTATATCTATTAAAATGCAAACTTTTGTAATTTATTCAAATTTGTTGTAGTTTTTCAAACAAAAGCTCTGGGAAAATTGGTGGCTTTGGGCAAGCATTTTAAATGCTTTTTAGCAAACAATTCGTTAGCTGTGAAAATTAATCGAAATGAATTCGAAATAAAATGCTGTCGTGTAGCCAAATTGGTAAATAAATTTTTTTTCTAATTTAATCAGAGAAATTATACAGTAAGCTCTTTAAATGCTTTTTTTTGAGACGACGCGGCGTATTAGGACTTAGGGAAATATTGCTCAAGGGTATTTATTTGTATTTTCGAATAAAATTTACTCTTTCAATCGGATTTTTCCACGGTTCCGTTTTTTATTTTGCATTAAATTTGTATTTTTGGGATAAGGCTTTCTTCCGTATTAAAGCGACGAATTTAGACTCAAATTTGCATGTCTGAGAAGAAACGAATTAAGGGCGATCAACTTGAACGAAAAATATTTACATGCCAAACCAAATTTGGTATTTTGAGGTTTCTATCGACTGTTATAATTTTATTGAAAATTTGAAGAAGATGCGAGGCCAATTTGCTAGGGCGTACAACTGTACATGATTAAAAATTGAATTATGGGATTAAAGTTTACGCCTTAATCTCATAGCTCAATAGAGTCATAGAAATGAAAGCCACCCTTACATTTCTATTCAGCACCGAGCTTGCCTTATACTGATTTATGAACGTAGACACTGCTGCTCTAAGATGCTTTTCTAAAAATTTTCTCGGTGTTTTCTATAGAATTAAGGGTCGTGCTCTAATCAATAATTAAAAATAAATTTTATTTGCGCCAGTTAAAACTTCTTCGGATTTCGGATACGTCAATAGATACTTTTTGCTTTTTGTAAAACCATTAACATTCTGAATTTTGGCAGCTTATAAAAAGTAAGAATTTGCGCATTTTCTTAGTAAATATCTATAAAAAAATATCTAAATAAAAAAAAAAAAGGTTACTTACATAAAAAATAATTTGTGACAGTCCTCATACGTTTGTGTGCGAGAACGATCCAAATGACAATTAGATTTCCTCCTGTTGCAACTAAAACCATCCCCGCATAAAGAATACTCCATAATATTTGTCTCCATACCGGTAAAATAAATTTATTTGGATCTGGAAAATTTAAATAGAAAGATGAATTATTTTACATTAAAAAAGGAAACTGAACAGTGAAAACTTACCTATAAACGTATCGTTGATTAACGTAGAGTAGTTTAAAATTGGCGTCGTCAAAGAGTGATTCCAAGTTTCATAATTATAATTAAAAGGTGTGGTAGTTTCGGTTGCATTCATCTCTTGCAAAATTTTATACTACGTTAAGTAATAATTCGATTTGAACATGAGATAAAAAGTTAAAAAATTTTCTTTAGGACGAACCATCTTCGCTTGTTGAAGCTTATAAATAGATCAGTCCATTATCTGTAAAAGAGCAAAAAAGTGTTTAATTATTTTTTGACGACAATATCTTTGTTACTTTTAAGTAATTTACGAGTTTCCGACTAAAATTCCTATACAAATTTTGAAATGTAAATTAGCATTTTAAGGAAATCAACTTGAGAGTGAGGGAAAGCTTTTTATTTTTTGGTATGACAATAACGAAGTTGTTTAGCCCTTAAGCTCATTACAACTCATAAATATGTTATAAAAGTTCTTCGTTTTTTTTGTAATTTTTAAATAGGTGCCGAAAACCCCGTCGAGCTTTCTTAAATTGCGGAGTTGAATAAATATTAAGTGTACGAAACCGGATCGAGCACTTTGATCGAACAAAGATATTCAAAAGTATTAGCTTTGAAATTTTTACCGTGAAGAATTTTAATTTTCGCTATAAATTTTTCTTTTTTCTGTTTATCTTCGCGCCTGCCTTATTGGCCACCTCCCTGTGTTTCAAGTCTGCACTTAATAATTCACAAACGCTCGAGATTATTTCAAATTTTAAGATTTTCCCTTGTACAAACGGCGATGGGATAAAATTTTGTGTAATAACTCCAAGGAGTCTTCGGAAAGCGTAACACAAGTTACGTGCAAGTAGGCACGCCTCTATACTTTTGGTCTTGTATAAAGTTTTAATTCGACAAAGAGGGTTTTCAAAAGCCTGCTGCGTTGGAACGAACGTAAACAATTTGTTTGGGCCGGTTGAAGAGGAAAGGTGAGGGTTCACACACATTTTATCCGGATATTTCTCGTTGTAACAATCGCAGAACTTTCGAAGCAGTCACGTAGGGCAAATACTTAAAAAATTTGGAAAACAACCCCAAAACTTTAGTTTGAAACATTTTTCTGTAGGCCGTTCTGAATGGAAGGTTGTTTTGTTTGAGTTTGGAGCCTAACCTAACTGCTGGTTTAGAAATTAGAAAAATTGCCAGTTTTTTCAAACTTTTAAAATTCGATTACCATTTAAAATTTATATTTTTGTTTATCCCACCCGACCTCCTCAAAAACGCGTAGGTTCTGGTTAAGTTGGTTTCGTACTAAATTTTATCTTTTTAATTCTATTGATTCTGCAATGTATTTTGTATAAACTTATCGATACTCAATTAGTACATTGTTAATTTCCGCTTCAAAAAGTGCTCGTGTAAATATACCGAGATAGACAATAGCTTCGATGTTCTTATAAATTTTCAATCGAACCGTACTAAAACCGCACTTAAAAGAGATTAAAAATAAATTTTAATTCGACTTTCAATCATTTAAAGAGCGATGAGGAACTAAGGTGTAACTAGGGTACACCTACCCAATAAAAGTTCGCGAAAAATTCCTCCACTTATATTTGAGCGTAAACGATGAAAAATTATATAAAGTTTAATACATTATCAGTCTGTAAAATAATCTGTTTTAGCTAAAAAAACACTCTCGAAATATACAGGATGTATTTTTAAACGTAAGTACAGAATTCTGGCTTATCATAAGAGATAGAAACTTGGTTAAATGAGTAAAAATGATTCTCGAGTTATGCCTAAATAAAATAAAAAAACAAAATTTACCCCCTCCATAACGTTTCTGAAATATCGTTGACGTATCAGGCATCATTTTTGCCCATTTAACCAAGTAACTCTTATAATAAGCGAGATCCATGTACTTGACACGTTTAAAAATACACCCTGAATAAGTTAATGCTCGAATGGGTGCTCAATAATTTAAGTGCAACCTACTGGTTGTTTTATAAAAATAATACATTTAAGATTTAGTAGATTTTCACTTAACAAATAGTCAAATAAAAGCAGATGCTCAATGACCGTTAAATCACATCACTCGGCTTTGCGATACTCCAAGTGGAAAATCTCCTTTTCTGGAAAATGTGCTATCGCAAATTTACATACGATACAGATTATTAAGAAAAATGAATTTTATTTACATAAAGTAAGTTTAGGTAAATAAAAAGGAAACATGCAAAGTTATGTATGAGAAACGACGGTTTTGTAAATGTGGGCAAGGTGAGCTCTTATAATGAAGATAAGGGGGTAAGTTATGGGAAACGGTCCTTTGCGTTCACCTATATCTAATTTACTGTACTCATGTGCATAGTTTTCAAATTTGTTATAGATGCGTAATTTGTAAAATTATATTGGCAAACTTATACTAACGCGGTTGTCGCAACCCGGCAATCGATTAACGTGAATGTAGTCCACTCTCGTACACTTCTTGCTTATTTCATGAAAGTAAATTAATATTCGAGCTACTGTAACGTTGCAAATGCTTTGATTTGGATAGATTGTGGTTATTTGCTTACTTTGCTAGAAAGAGTGGCTCAAAAGATGCCAAAAAATCGGAACAACTGAAGATTAATTACTGCAAGAGATAGCCAAAAATAGAAGGCATTTGAATTGAAATTTTTGCGGTTACCAAAGATGTCTCTGTTTTGAAATTGTAATCAGTCAAGTAGAGAAGTAAAAATGATCCTGTCCAGGATGGAAGTAATTTATAACTGGAAATTATTATTTTGTCGTTTTCTGTAAAATGACATAAAATTTAGCACCTTCCTTGAGGAGTTTTTTAAAAAAAGCACCTGTAGCGAACAGTTACAAGCACTAAAGTTATCTTTTATCGATCACATCTCCATTCTTTATAATATTTGCCAACTCACTCGTAAAATATGTAAATTGGAAACTGATAGTAACTTCATAGTTTTACCCGCAACTTAGAAAACGTCTTCACTGCTGTTTTCAAACTCCTAAAAGCTTTATTAAAAATTTAAACGAGGCAAGCTTTTAACGCCCAATTAGTTTTAGTGCTATACAAAGCTTAAATTTTTACACAAAATCCAATTGCTCATTTGTATTATTATTAGCGTTCAAATATGACGGTGTTTGTATGGAAATTACATTTAATTGCCGCGTGTAACGTACGAGGTAAAAGTTATAAATAGGTGGGTGTTTGTACGACCATTTTTGTTGAAATATTTACCATTTTTATTACAAATGATACAACCCCTTGCAAGTAATGTAAAAATTTATTTTAAAAAAACAGGAACTACGAGACGTCTCGGGAGGTCTTTAAATTAAATGTCAAATTCTGACACGGTCTTCTTGTTTTGGGAAAGTTGTAAAAATAATAATGTAATTTTATTAGAACAGCACGTTTTTGTAAAAAAATTCTTCCCACTTTATTTTTAAAATTGACAAAATAAATTACGAACACATAACCAGGATATTTATTAAATAAATTTAACACGTAAACTTCAGTTACTATCAAGTTTCTCGAGCTAACGAAACATCCTGATTAATGCACTCATTTTGAACCGAGATTCGTATTGCTAATACATCTAAAAGCAGATCCGGTTAACTTATTAAATTCGAGTCTATCAGTTTGAATGAGCATCGTTCAAGATGAAGACTACTTACCTTCGAATTGGTTTAGTAATCAAACTATTTTGAGCTCGTCGGCTATTCTCCGTCGAGAAAAATTTGTTTGCTCAACGAGAATGCATTTAAATTTTAATATACGTCGGTTATGGTTAAATGTATTGGAAATTTATCTTACGTATTGAGTACGTAATAAAATGAACATCGCGTTAAGGAAGACTGTTGGGTAAAAGTCATACTAAAAAAGTCGTTTTGGATTAAACAAGGGATATACTTTTGTACTTTATTTTTATTTCGTTCGAACATAAAAATCTATCAGAAATTTTGAGTGGAATTTATCTTAATATAGATAACATAATATGTATAGTCTCTGATTAAAGCTAAAGAGGCTGCAATCCCATTTTGCTGAATAAATCAGAGAATCAAGAAAGTCGAAAAAAGATTTTAAATGATGTCTAAAGCAGTGGTAGCTAGTAAAGTTTATGATAGAGGGGCTAAAGTCTAATATTGATTGTTACAAAAATGTATAGCGCCGTAGGCGACAATTTTGGATTGCTCAAGATCAAACGGCTTAAAATGAAGTTCAGAAATTTTAGTAGCGAAGTAGTAGTCTCAAAAGGAGGTGTTTCACGACAACAAAAACAAAATTATTTAGCCTTTCTTTTTTTTCAAAGCCAACAGCTATGAATCCCTATCCATTTGGGAATGCAGACAGTCCCTCAAAAAACTGGCTAAGGGCTGCACTGCACTTGGTGCAGGCACTGGGTGCCAGGGCATGAGGGAGTTATAGGAAATGAAATAGCTGATGAACTAGCTAGAACAGGCTCAAAAGCTATCCCGATTGGACCAGAACCCTACTGTGGGCTATCCAAAATACATAGAACAGTAAAGATCCATAAATATATATATAATATATCAGGACATAGACAGGCGAAGAAATTCATTGAGTACTCGTCTACGAATGCTAAAAAGCTTCTTCTTCTATCAAAGAACGAAATCAGGCTTATCACAGGTCTGCTTACTGGACACTGCCCAGTGAGGTACCACCTCAAAAAACTGGGATTGGAAGACAGTGACATATGCAGGCTATGTGAAACGGAGGTCGAATCCACCGAGCACATTCTCTGCAATTGCGATGCACTAGCTCGACTTAGGTTGAAACACTTAGGGCAGGCACAACTAACGCCTGAAGAAATGAAAAGAAAGCCTCTCAGGGACACTCTAGGCTTCGTTGACAAGATCGAATTCCTGAGAATATAATACGAGTAGGGTTATGAACAAAAGATCAATGCTGGTCGCAGTTCTGTAAGGTTCACGTAGCCAATCGACCCCTGAGTACAATACAAAATACAATAGCCTTTCTTTGCTTGGGGGGGGGGGGGAGTCGCTCTCCCCTTACCAGCCGTCCCTGGTCTAAAGATATCTGCATATTGTCGCAATTTTTAGGAGCTTACAACTTGCAACGTTTGGGTTATAGTAGTAATTTTCAAAAACATGCAACCCACAATACACGCCTGTATTGTAAGTAGACTACCTGCGTTGTGTAGACTAGCAATGTGATAATTGGAACGCCTACTCCCAGCAAGTAGATAGTGGCGGTAGTAATGGACTGATGGATGTCAATTAATAACTGATAATTGCCGAATGGAAGCTTCTCGAGTGATAAGTTATCAAAAAGTTTATTTTTACTTGTAATTCATTAAACTACTATCTTAAGCTCTCAGTTTAGCTCAGCACTTTTCCATATTTATTTTACAACTACCACAATATCATATCTGCAGTATTTAGCTTTCAAAACTATTTCGCCCACATCACTGTGAAAGAGACTCGATAAGGAAGACTCGGCATAACTTAAGTTTAAACTAGAGAAATTACATAGAAATACGTGTTTATCCACAAGATATTCCGTTTGATGACTATTAACTGCAAACGCCAAAGGTACACTATTTAAATTAAATGAATGTATATCATTTGTAAAGAATTAATGAAGAGCGAAGAGTTCCGAGATCTCAAGAATGCGAAACTCTTTTTGTTCGTCGAACATTGAAAGGCGCATTATTAAGAGATTTCCATTTAGGAAGTTTTCTTATTTACGTAAAAATAACTCATTAAAAGGACGCTAAGGATGTAAAAAAACGACATTTTATTCCAAAATCGCATTTAAATATCTGGCAAAAAATTCAACAAGAACCTTTCAAAGCCGTCGATAAAACTGAAAATTGCGTTATAAAAATTTAAATGTGTGTTATTTATTTATACAAGTTATGAATAATGTAACAGACGCGATGTTGTAAAAATTAGAATTTTTGATTTGAATTCGTAATTTAATTTAAGTGTAGGTCTTAAACTTAAAACGCGAGGAGTCTTATTTACTAATCGTCAAAGGCAATGAAATTAACGCTATTATAGCCGTCTCGTACAAAGTGAGATAAGGTGTTTCCGAAAAACTTAAATCTATAAATAGCTCACTCGCGAACGGCTCGAGCAATATACTTGAAATTTTGTCCATACATTCTTGACGGCAGAGCCGAGACTAACATTTTGACTGTAGAAGAGGATAACTTTTAACGAAGCAATCTAGAGAGATAGAGAAGGGGGAGTTAAACCCATTGACAGTGCATGTACGCAGGCAGACAAACAGACAGACGTCGTTTCTAAAATTTTATGAATCTAGAGCCATTGCTAAGATCCTAAAAGGTGTAGCTCATCAGGTGACAATTTAAAAGAAATTCTTATATCACAGTAATTGGAAAATTGGGATGCGTTCTCTAAAAGGTTAATGAGTAATAAGTAAGTTTACGTGATCGAGTGAAGCGCCTCAAGTAGCATGGCGTGAAATAGTTTTAATATTGTACAAAACGGTCTCCTAATGGCTTTTTTCCATTAGGCGATATAAATTTTATAAGCGCAAAGTTTAAATTCGGCCTTTTGCTACTCGAAAAACTATGAAAACTTTCCCTGTTAATCATTTTTTTATTTTAAAGTTAAAAGTAATTAAAATTGCGCGATAAAGTTGCTAAACAATTGGCACGAAACAAAGTTGTCAAATTATACATAAATTTTCAACCCGCTCGCAAAAACTTTACTTTTTCGCTTATTTCGTCTGCTTTGAAAAGTCATATTATGGTCGGGGAGAAAAAGTTTTTTTCAATTTAATTTCTCGACGTTTCCTAGTTTATCTCAGGATACAGGGTAGCCTAATATAAAGAGCTTCTTTTGGAGGAATTTCTGAAAATCTAGCACTTCGATAGTGCTGTAGTTAGGGCAATAGCACTAATTTCAGTTATGGGTTTTAAAAAATGAATATTTGAGAGTAAAATGGTCAAAATATATTTTAAAAATAGTTTTTGTTTTTCGAAACTTTAAAAATCTTACACTTTGTAATATTTAAAGACAGTTGGAGTAGAGCAGTAGAATTGGCCCACAAAGGTCAAGATTTTGACCTCAAATTAAATTTTTGAATTTTAACGTATTAGAGAATAATTATTTGATAATAAATAAAATTTTACATGCAGCTGCTTTGCATTTTGTTCCATTCAAATATAGTCGTCTTATCATATACCACTTGCTTTACTTCGATAAGAATTTCTACACGTCGTGTGCCGCCAATAGGATGAAGTTTTAAAATGTTATATAAAATAACTATCGAATTAGTATTGACTCAAATTTTTAATTTTTATTTTAGTGTATCGTTGAACTCGGTTTGGTTACGTGCTCGTTCTCGCGTTAGGAATTATCTGCTGCCGTTTGGGAGATTCTACAAGAAGTTTTAAGTTCAATTTCCGCTACTTCACCAAGGTTAGTTATTTTTACTTACTAAAGAAAATTTTAAGGCCTACACCTTTTTTACTACAAATTACTATCAAACTGCGGAAGAAAGATATCAAAAGGTGTACAGACCCAATGCTGAGCGACATATTGAAAGTCATACTATCATATGACCTCAATAAATAGGTGGTTTCTGTTTCAAATATACAAAGTGTTATTTATAATACGTATAAATCAGCTTCACTAACGTATTCCGCTAGTCCGCTGGTAGAAACAATTGGGGTATGTTTTTGATTCTTCCTCAAGAACCATTATAGCATTACTGTAATTTTTATTTTTAAGACTCACGAAATCCTAACTTAAATTGGCCAAATGCAGGAGGGTACAGTGGTGTACTTATTTTTACCTAAAAAGCTACCTTTTCCAGTATTACTATTTATAGTCCAGTTAAATTAAACAAACTGAGAAGAAAGAATCCAAAAGTTTTGAAAATTAGTATGGTTGTTTGTTAGAACATGCGGTATAACATACTAAAAATCCTAGAGAGTGCGGGAGAGCAGGAGGAGGGGGAGCTGTTTAAAAGTGACTTTTCATAGTTTCTTGCAAATAACTCGCCGCCTATAGATCGTAAGTTGATGAAGTTTCTTATGAAAGTTATAGAAAACACTATTAGCTACAAGATTGGTTATATGCATTTTTTCAATAAGATTAATCCTTTTTGAGATATAGCTCGTCCCCCACTCTCCGGGACTTTTAGTAAGCTATAATACCGCAGGTTCTAACAATCATACCAATTTTCAAAACTTTTAGATATTTTGTCCCTCAAATGCCGCATTTTTGCTCGCGCTTACTAAAACAACCTTAAATAGTTTTTTTCGCAGACAGCTATTCTATGTTAAGTACTGCACCCTGTATATTTTAAGTGGTTTGCAAAATTGTAAAATTATTTATCGAGTCATATCAAACATTTTGTATTTTGCTTTCGGTTCAGTAGAAAATGAATTCAGCTTTCCCATTTCTAATAGAACACCCCTTCCGTGTAATTTTAGATTTTTGAAATCGGGACGCGCTTCCGCGCATAGTTGTGTTTACCATTATTTTCTATACATTTTTTATTAATATTTTGAAAGCTTGTAGCTCTAACGAACGCGTACGAAAAAGTCCTGTTACGGCCGTTTTTAAATTTAAGTAAGTCGAGAATCTAAATTAAATTACTTCGCAACAACTTTTGATGCCCTTTTCGTTCAACTCTAGCGTGCTTCTGAAAACTACACTCTTTTTGTCAAAATTAATTTTGATAGAAAGAAATTATCTTTTGTGGAAGAGACGAAAAATTATTTTCGCCCAATTTAATACCAACGAACCGACAACTCGTCCTTTAGCGATTTCATACTCGGACAAATTTTCTTAAAAGATTTCGTTCTTAATTCACAAATTTTTTTCTGAGGCGTACGCACAGCAGTAGAGAAGTTATGCACCATTTCCTTAACTTACGAATAATTTTGGTTATGATGCGGGTTACAGATACGAAATTGAAATTTTAATTCGTAATTTTTATAAACCCGGTTGGCACATCCATCGATGCTTTAACAATCAAATTTGCAGCTCGTTTAACGTTTCTACATAGGAGTATAATAAAAATTTAAATTCCAGCACAAGAAATTGAAGCTTTTCATTTTTTTGTATATTTTTTGAGTGTAAACAGTCTCAACTTGTGTAAATATACTTTTACACCATTTTCTACTCGGATGAGCATTTTTTAGCTGCTATTTTTTTAACTTGGCTTAACTTTATTGATCTAACACTAACACTTCAGATTTAAAAGATCCCTTTGCAGTTACACTACACCTGTTTCGTAACAAGACTCGTCAAGTTCTTTATACTTATCCACCAACTATAGAACTATAGCGAAGGCTTTCAATTTACCTTTTATATCGCATAAACTACAAACAAACACACCTGGATTTTATATTGGAATTATAATAAAACCTTAACTTACGTGTTAGTAATTTTGTGAAAAACTGTTTTCAAATTTATTTTCGGCGGCTTTAAAATGTTATTTTTTTCAATATTTTTCTCTTATAATAGCATTGTCAGAAACAATTCTATTCAGGAATGACGTAAATTTGGATTTAATGGAATGTGACGTGAGTTTTTGAGGTGTGCCCAACTGAAAGATGATTAAAGTGATAGATTGTGTCGACTAGAACGATTTTTTTAATTTTATACAGTCGGATTTTTAAAGCATTGTAGGTACTTAGGTGCAATTTCTTCGTTACATTAGCCAGCGATGCGTTTTTAAATCTGTACTGGCCCATTTATAACAGTTCACTCGACAAACGCAGGTAATTTTGCTGAAGAAGGTTCCGATCGTCGAATTGTATTATATGTACATATTGAAAGTTCGCCGAAGAAACCTTAAAAAATAATACAAACCTGACAATAGGTAATGAGGTAGCGCATCAGGAAAGCCACGCATTGCTACTTTGACACAAGTCTTTAGATTTTTATATCCCATTGTTGCACAAAAATTATTTCAAGTAAATAACTACCAGTTCCGAGAATCGATCGCTGTTAATAAAAGTAATGTAACAATCGTTCACTGAATTCAGTTGCGTATTAGCGTATTGCACAGCGTAAAACGCTAAACCTGTCCTTTAGAGCTCAACAGGCTCGAGTTTGAATAGGTGGGTAGTACCTACTTGAATTGCAATGATGCGAAATTTTTAGTATAGCGTGGTTGTTAATAACTGATTCATTTTTACATCATCCTAAAAAAATGCTCTATTTAGCATCCCTCTTGTTTAAAATCGCTTACCAGTTGCGATGACTTCGAGATGAACGATGATGACTGCTTGTATTTAAAAATATTTTTATATCAGTGTACAGCCGCATTAAAGTCGTTTGGGAATTATTTCTGTTTTTACTTCACGATTAAAAGTTGGAACATTTTTCAAATGATTTCTTACTTTCTGGGGTGCCAAAATCCGATGGTTCTCAAAATGTCGTACACGGTGGCTCAAAAATCTAAGAAACTACTTTTTTTCGTTTTTGTTAATTTTGACTCAAAAGGACTAATTTTTCTACAATTTGAGACTAGAACAATCTCTGTAGACATATTGGTGTCCAATATACGTGTAATGGGCCTTGGTCGAGAGGTTATTTGAGAGATTTCTAACGTTTCGTTTGCTGCTGTGGCAAACATCTTCAGAGGGATTTTGTCTTGTGTGGTAAAGGTTGAAGTGACCCTAGCAAAGGTTCAGAAGGAGATGATTCCACAGCGGCCAACGAAACGTCAGGAATCTCTCAAAGAACTTCTCGACCACGGCACCACGGCCTATTAGCTCAGAAACCACTTACGCTAATGGCGCCCACCGGCAGTGAAAGCTTCAATTCCCCAATAAATCGTGTATATTTTTTCAAACCTTTGTGCACTTGTATCTCGGACACGATTAGGTCTGCAGAGCCCATAATGGCATCAAATTGTGGAAAATTTAGTCTACTTTTAAATAGTATGAAACTACCTTTGTCGAAAAATTAGTCCTTTTGAGTCAAAATTGACAAAAACTGAAAAAAGGTTAAGAATTTCGCGGTTTGTTGGATTTTTCAGTCGTACAGGAGGACATTTTGACAACCATCGGATTTTGCTACCCCAGAAGGTAAGGAACCATTTAAAAAAGGTAAAACCGAAATCACAATTTAATACCCCGTTCACTCTACTATCACCCTATACAATTTAGAATTGTCAGAAGAGGTATGATAAAAATAGCTTCTGTGCTCACGGAAATTAGCCTGATTGATAAACATAATTGATTGATACCTTTTCAAACAGAAAAAAACTGAAAGAAAGTCAGAGCGACTGCGAAGCTATTTTTATTGCGACCCCCTAGGCATAAGTCATCTCGAAATATACATTTTTAGCGGTAAAATGAAAATATTTTTTAGTGTTGGTGTCAAAAACATAAATCTCATAGCCAATGCTTCATCGAATATCTTTCAGGATTTAAACGGACATTTTTATTAAGTGCAAGACTGGTTCAAACAGCCCCTAGTTTAAGCGAGCCCATCGGCTTTACTTATTCTAAACAATTTTTTTTTGAAATTATTGCTTTTTATCCATGTGGCTTTCACGTCCCGGTTTTTAGTATTAATTAACAACCCTGTCATTCTTTCTATATTACAGATTAAGTGCAATAAGGTAGAGATTAGGGTTCAGCGTTTCATTTGAAAGGCTTTGGTGATTAATTAATCCTGTTGTCTTCTATATACAAACTAGACCCTCAAAAAATGACCACATTTATAGCAGAACTGAATTTCATTGTTCTAAAACGAGACTCAAAAGGGAAAGCATTGTTCAACATACGCAGCAGGTAGGCACTTTTAAAATATACTGCCGGAATTTATTTTTTAAGTATACTGCGCTTACAAGTATTTTAGAGAGAGCATAGGTCCTCAACGTTTACATTTTGCGGTGTTGACTTTGCTGTTAGTTGTAGTGATAGGGATATGATTTTATCCAACCTAATACCGAGTGAAAAAACTTGCCAGTCCGTCTGCTCTTCTGTCAGCTTATCCAACCGTCATCCGTTTACCCTTCTAATCTTCAACAATATAGAAGGCTTTTTAGCTTTGATTCGATAACGCAAAGTTGGCGTTTACCGAACAGTAAGTAAGGAAAATCGTATAAAAAGTGGAAAATGCAACACAGTCGTGATAAAACAGTTTGCGTTAAGTAACTTACTATCTTTTAATT
Organism: Malthinus flaveolus; assembly: GCA_950108345.1. Lineage (NCBI taxonomy): Eukaryota > Metazoa > Arthropoda > Insecta > Coleoptera > Cantharidae > Malthinus > Malthinus flaveolus. The sequence continues at coordinate 7,249,838 of OX467286.1, forward strand.
TTACTGTTCGTTTTTCTAAACTGTTGTAGAAAAAATAATGTATGTACCTCGAGTGGAAAATATCTCTGTCGCTATCTCGAGAGCGCAGGCAGTCCTCGGCTACGCCTCGGACTGCAGCTTTTTACTTTTTTCGAGTGATAAAGTGCCACTCTGTGCTCAAGGTACACAAATAGCTACTTATATACATTCGCATTTGTGCAAATTGTACAGCAACAATTTTTTCGTCCTTCTACCAAGTGTTCAAAAGCGAGTTAAGAATTTTCAGATCACTTAAATTTAATATTTTCGAATAGCAAGTTCGCGAATTAATTTAATTATCAAATTTATTTCTAGTCCAAAGTTTTACGCTTATCAAAGCATCTGAAACTTTAATACGAATTCCGTGGAGATATTTAATTTGAAAAAACCTAATCGGTTAAGATGACTTTTGCATGAAATTTATATTAGGTCTTATCCGGTCTCATCGACTGAAAGGAGATTGAAAACTTGGGCAAACCATTGATAACAAATTAGCATCGGTTTTGCATCTCAATTAGTTTCCAACTTCTCGCAAATGTTAAGGGGGATTTCAAGGAAGCATCGATGGTTTAATTTAGAGCTTTTTTTTTTCTAATTTACGACACAATTGTCTACTTCAATAGTAATAGCTACTCCTTAAAGCTTTGCGTGCGTTACGAAATCTTCTATTTCAATTTTATGTGAGTTTATTAGTTTAGACGTTTGCGTTGTGACTTTGGAATTTTTTTACGAATTTTCGTGTAATGTCCTAGTGCGCTGATGTTCATTGGTTCGAGCAGTTTATACTTGTGTACTTTGCTTGATCATTTGCCGCTACATTTCAGTAATTTCTACTACCTACAAGCTCTTTGCAATGCGCACCCACTATACTTACCAGGGGTGGCCAACTTTTGTGTACATAAGATCTTTTTATCTTAAAAATGTGACTTGTTGTCAGGAGCGGATGGGTCGATTTCATTGACTGGGAAAAGTTTTGTTAAAGTATCATGGGCACCGGAGGCAAAATAGCGTCACAGGCGAAGATTTTTGATTATTCAAGGTCAAGCGGCTTAAAATGAAGTTGCATCAAATTTCAGTAGCAATTGATAGTGTCTCCAAAAAAGTTGGTTATATCCGTGACCTTTATTTACTCGAATGCAAGCACTCGCTCGGCGTATCAGACATATCTAGGGGCATTTCAAGTGTCTTAAAATATTAATTTCAGCGATTTAAAGGATAAAGGCTATTAAATATTTGCATTAAAATAATGGTATAATGATTTTGAATGTACCTATACCACTTTTTATAGGATTAGACGGTCTTGCATAGGAAGAAACTGTTTCGGGTTTATATTTTTTATATAATTTTATATTTCTGTCAGATTCTTTCGCATATGAAATTCGTCTAATAACACAAATATTTTATCCAAACTGTCGAGAAATAACCCTCTAGATGCAAACATGATGATCTGATAATCCACAACGGTTTTATTTGAAAAATGGACTCACTTCTAAACAAGAAGTGTAAAAATGTTTGAATTCACACAAATAACTGGAAACCAAGCAATTTAGAAGTAACTTGACTGTATAGTCTTGACCCATCCGATTTGTCAATGAAAATTAAATTTTTCCGGAAGATACGATATTTTCTTTTATTTTATATTGCTTGTTTATTACTCGTTAGCACCAGCTTAGAAAAATTTCAGAAAAGTTATCACATTCTTTTTAGAGCTTAAATTTCTTGACGAAAACATGCGAATTTTCAAAACACGTTTCAGTGAGTGAAGAAAACACGTTTTAACCAAAATTAATTTTCAAACCGCCCGCAAATTAATTATTAAACGCCCTTGTCAAATGTTTAATTTAATTTTAATTGCAACTTTCTCGCTTCACAAAGTAACAAGTCACTTCATTTATTACTTTTTTCAAACGATTCGAAAAACATCCAATTTAAGTCGTCTTCAACGTGTAATATCCGAAATTATTTGTTTTGACTTTTTTTTTCGGTTACAAACTTCGAAGCAATTAATTTGACCCGATTAGAAAATTACAAATTTGCCGTGTAAGTTGGAAAAACAGAGCAAAAAGTTGGCGGTTAAATACGTAAGGTTTTTTCATACGCTTTATAAGATTAAAACGTACTGTTGATTTAGTAGAACACACGCAATGGCTTTGAATAAGTTAATGGAATTTAAACACAATTTTTAGTTTAATTTAAATAGCTTTTAAAATATACACGCGAAGAACCTTTGTGCGAAAAAAGCGCCTTTATACGGAAGAGCAATCAATGGAAATAACTATTTTCGAAATTATCAATCTTATTTTAAAAGATTGAATTTTTTTTTACCGATAATTAATTAAAAGGGTGTAAAGAGAGAGTGTATAAAGTTCGTCGTAAAATAAAAATCGCATTTTAGTGCATTCGAACCAATAGGGACAATGCAACAAAAATTGATAGGTGGTAAACCAACTATGAGAAGAAAGTAAAAATTGTAGAATTTAAACTACACCTTTACAGACATCGCAAAAATCCCATCTGCATGCATAATAAAATTCTACATTGTTATAAATTGAAATTTTATAACCAAAATCTTTGATTAAGCCAAATTTCGCACGTGAAGGCAAAGCGTAAAGCTATCGGTTACATTGATGAGTGAAATTCAAAAATTTAGTTTTCCCTTCCAAATTTTCGAAATTAATGAGGTAGGTATTGTTATAATTATCCCGATGTTTAAAAGGAAATTTACCTAAAATTTGGCTGTATTATATAGTATTCAGTGCACACGCAAATAATTAAGTACTGCAGGGCCGGCCTCATTTCAATAATTCAAAAAAATAGTTATTAAGCTTTCAATTAAAAATTTCAAGGTAAATTAACGAACGCGCTCTACGAAATAAATTTCTACAATTCGAGCTTTTATACTCGGACCTGCGGCTTTCGTTTTCACACAAAGGCCAAAATCTAAAAAGAGTCCCCAAATTCTCGAGTCAGCATCCAAATTGAAGGTTTCTAAAAAACGAAATGTGATTCAACCAAACTTATGTTTTTTGCCTTGCGAGGAAGGAACTCTCTTGAAAGGACCAAAGATGCTCTTTTGCTAAGTCCGGCCCTGCTTCGCGGTTTTCATTATTCAGCACAAAATTTTTTTTATGAAATAACGTACTCGATTACAAATGTGGTCCGTTAAGCTCCGCTTTGTTATTGTTATACGTATTTTTTTTCACTTTGTATGCAGGGTGGTTTGGGCGCTATTTGTGTTACAATTCCCAACATCTAAACTGGAAGAAGATAAGGGAATTTTTGTAAAAATTTCCACGTATGTTACTCATATTTATACAAAAACACTAAGACGATGTTTATAAAAAAAATTTGCTCTTTGTTAACGAACAAAATACAAAAGGAAGAGGATAATAAAACAGAAGTTGAAAGATTTGACAGAAGTTTGTGCTCAGCGTATTCCCAAGTTTCCAATATTTAAGAAGAAAAACGACTGACCTAAATTCGCATCGTGTCAATATGTGTCTTAAAAACAGACAAAATAATGTCGACACTGCCCGTAAAAGAGAAAAAAACTAATCATAATTTCGTAAAAATCAATTTAAAAACTTATCTCCCGCAAAGTCAATATGTTTGGTGACCCGGTTGGTGGCTCAGCATCGAATCTTCTTTAATAAAGAAGAACCACCAGGACCGGGTAAAGTCATCTGTCTCAGATCGAGCTTAAAATTTATAGTTGAGAGTAAGGAATCTCCAGAGAGGCAGTGTTGATTTACAATTTACTTAACAATGCCTCGCGTAAACAAAAATAACGAACGGTAGAGAAGCGTAAAGTGTTTACTTGTAAGGCTCATAAGTGGTCCTTCAAGCATAGTTTTTATCCCCCCCAAAAAGCTTAAACCCTTAAAGAAAACTTGAAAACTTCATCAGTTCATCACCAACAAGTGGCCACTTGAAAGTAATTTATTATAAAAAGGATTTAATTTATTAAAAAAAGTTTTATTTACTCACCCAACAAATGTTTGCGATAGCATAATATTTGCGTAACCTCTAAGAAGTAGGATTCTGAAACAAAAACACAAAGTTAAAAACTAATTAAATTTATAATTTAAATTTATTTTTTAATTTAAGTTATTTGTTTTTTCAAACAAAAACAGATAATTATTAGAAAAATAATTAATTAAAAAGAAATTATAATATTTTGGTTCGGCGTAAATTTGTTGTTATTTTGTTACTTTGTTCGCTTAAACAAATTAAGTCTCTAATTTTTGTTTTTTAATTACCAATTGTGCTGGTGGATTTCAATTATAGCAAAGCTCGCCCACTTAGTCCGAGAGGCAGCGAGCACCTTCACTAAACGATAAAGTACAAAATAAAAGAACATTGCAAAGACAAAGATAAAACGGACCGTATGCCACTGCAAAAAGGGTGGGTTTTTGCGCTTATTTTTGCTTTTACGCTTGCGACTCAAAAACTACGCACTTTATCAGAAAAGTGCAACAAATTTCTACAAATTATATCTCTTTGGTTTATTTTCTCAGACGAACGGTTTAGCCGCTAGAGCGCCTTAAAGTTTGATAAAAATTACAAAAAAACTGCAAAACTGCCACGCAGCGACCAGCTGAACTCAGACCATGTGATCAAAAAGTATACCCATACCCCCCTCCCAATCAACAGCCGGAATCTAATTAAAAAAATTACAGTAGATTGAAAAAAGTGTTATCCGCCAGGAAAATCTTGAAAATGAATTTTCTTCAACTTTTCTTTAGCTTGTTTAGTTTCTCTTCAAACAATATTGTTTGGCAGGTTTTGGAAATTTTGTCCAACTTTAACGTGCTCTAGCGCCTAAATCCTTCGTATAAGAAAAGACGCCTTAGAAATATAATTTTTAGGAAATTTGATGTAGTTTAATTTTGTATACAAACACTTTTCTCAAAAACTGCTTAATTTTTGAGTTATAAGCGATAAACTAAAAATATTAGTTTTTCTGCTCGATTTTAAAATTTTTGTTAAATTGAACGCGCTGTAGCGCCTAAACCGTTTATTTGAAGGAAAGATTCTATAAATGTAATTTGTAGAAAATTTAATGTAGCTTATATTCGTATAGAACTACTTTTCTTAAAAAGTGCGTAGTTTTTAAGTTATAAGCAAATAAACGAAACCAAAGTGAAACCTCACCCTTTTCGAGCAAATTTGCTCTTCGTTTAGTAAAAGCGCTCGCTGCCTCCCGGACCTGTGCCATCCAATGCAATATTGTCGTACAATTTGGCATTGAATTTACATGCACCTGAAAGGCGCATTTAAAAAATGTACAGGGTGTTTATTTATTATTTACTTCTGGAAGAAGCCAATGGCTTATATGATTAAAATTACATTTTATGCTTTCGTTAGATTTAGACCATTGTTGCAATTTTTCTGTAGTATAGCTAAAATCAAATCCGTGTTTTTAGCGCGTAGCTGTATGTTAGGTGCGTTTTATTTCATCGAGAGGAAAACTCGAGGCAATTTTAGAAGTTAAAACACTAATTTATCAATCAGCATAGTAGAAAGGCAATTTAGAGTGCAATTAATCAGTCATTGGGGCGTACCAATTTCAAAGTTTCTCATTAAATTAAATGCACATTTATTGTCAATATTTCCGTTAAAGTGTACAAAAAAACCAAACGCCCTATCAATAAAATTTTTTCAACGGCACAGTATCGTGCAATTGATGATTTTTTACAAAATTAAGAATATCTCAGAAGTTTCTAGCTTTAGGCTTATTTAAATTCACCAATAAACTCAAATGGACCTATAAAAATTAGGGGTCTATATTTAAAGTCATAAAGTGAGGTTATATAGCAGATTTAAGGTACACTGTGTATATTTATAAATATTTTTATGTCATGGGCTATTTTACGAAAGACATTTCTCGTCACAAAGCTCGATAAAATTCTATTAGCCGACACAGTCTAAAAGACTGATTTGTACAAAAAATAATTACTTGGGCCCTCCTTTTGCGTTTCAAAAGCTCTGGGAATTAATGCACTTCTTCTGGAAATTAGGTCGTCAATTTTGTTTGCCATTTTTGTCTAATCGAGCAAGCTTTGCTCTCTTATATTATACGCATCTTTCCAATCTAACTACGTGAATCTTAGCTCATCCGTCATTCTTTTTCAAATTTACTAAAAGCTCCAGCCCAACTTTATCACTCATGTACCACGAATCCATTCCTGCGTGAATAAACTTTTCTGCCACACACACGCCCATCGAGATGTTTGCTCAAAGTTTATTATTTGGCAATTCGTCATTTAAGAGTAAATTTGTTTGTTATTCAATGCGAAGTTTGAACAATAAATCTTTTTTTTTGTGAAATATCTGTTAGGTGACTACAGATATAAGTATAAAGGTATTTTTATCTGCGGTTTATAAAATTCTTTGTGTTATAAATCTTACGTTTCATCCTATAATACGTTAGGTTAGTCGTAAACTATGCTCTATCCTGATAGAGAATGCCAACGCTTCCAGGACGTGATCTGAGTTATTTACAAGCTTCTAACAAACTAAACTTATTAATATTTAACAAAGGCCCATTTTGATCTATTTTATTTTATTAAGTTTACTACATAGAACATAGATTTATATAAATATATCTTACTTGAGCGAGTTTGCTTCAAATTGTAATGAAAATGCGAATTTGCGCGCACTGGAATAAAATAAAATAATTCTCGCAACAGTGCAAGATAAATTATTAAAAGGAACAAACTAAAGTGAGTAGAATATGGGCTTTTTCATTCAATAGATTCCATTATCAACTCACTAGGGTCGATGAATATGTGATGGTATTTCGAATAGGTTCGCAAATACGTACAACATGCATTTTTATTCACTTTAGTTGTTTAGAAAGAACTTCATTTTTGCTCAAAACTTAGCTCGTATGTGCGAGTTGGATAAATTATAGTTTTAAAACTTCGAAAATAAACGATCTCACAATTTAATTTGCATACATTTAATGACACTCAAACTTAAATAATTACTGTAACTGAAGTATTAACCACGTCGGGTATGCTGACTATTAAATTTCTCGATATTCGAGTGGTTCTCATCTCCAACAATATTACATTCTGATTGATAAATATAAAGTTAATTACTTTGCGCGTTTTACCATAGTTTTAGTAATTAAATTTGAGACAAAAGGGACAACTACAACGACTATCGAACAAATACTCTCCTTTCTACGCCACCTAAACTATTCTCAAGTCTACTCGGCTTTCTTCGCCCTAAACGGGCCGTTAGAATTTTCAATTTTTTGTCCCTTATTTCTTACAAAAACTAGCCCCAACTAATTTACTTTGTGCCTCAGAGGAGCTTAGATAAGTAGGGAAACAATAGTTTGGGAGATAATAGAGCTGTGCTCAACTCCTCACCTATCGGTTTTTTGTTGATAAAGGAGCGATTCTTGATATGGAATTTGCGCCATTTTGTTTTAATAAAGAGTGTTAGTTGGGCTAAAAAGTTGACGACAAAATGCACCAAATTGTTCGACAGTAAGATAATTATCGATAAATTGGATCGTACGACTAGGTTGCGGATGAGAAAATATAAGATCGTCCTCGGTCAGGCCGGTCTATTGAAAATATTGCCTTAGTGAGTGCAAGTGTCCAAGCACATCTGGCCCTTTCTACAAGCAGTTCGAGGGAGTTTTAAAGAAATATATCCATCTGCATCCATATAAAGTTCAATTGACTCAAGAGCTTTAGCCACGTAATTATGTCATATCTGTACGATCTTCGAAAACTGGGTGTTGGAAAATCGAAAAATGAGCGTCGATTTGGCGAAATGGGTACGTGTGTTACGTAGTCTTTGTAGTTTCTCGTCGGGGGGCCCAAGTTAGACTCAGTACAGGTGGTTATAAGTCCGAATAACAGTTAAACGAAAAATAAGATTGGATGCCAAGCAACCGGCTCTTGGCTACCCCCAGCTGGTTGTTGAGCTCTGGACGGTGACGATAACGGTGTTACCCGGTAATCACTAAGCGGCAACAGTTTTTAATATACACGAACTAATATACATCTATATAACAATAATACAAGCGCCTAGCCCTAAAAGGACGGCCTAACGCATTAGGTATTGGCGTATTGGTGACCACAAAGTACAGAACAAAACATCCGACATTATACTCATCCAACTTGCCACAAAACGAAGCCGGAATTCAGAAGCCGAAAGACGCTAATTGAAATCTACCGGCCAAGGAAGGCCGGAAGCCGGAAACGAAAAAGCCGCCCGTGGATCACGAAAATGGTGGTGCTGACGGTGAGCAAAACGGAACAACAAGAAAAAACACTTACCTTCTGTAAGAAGACGGCTAAGCAGATAAAGAGAGCCACTAAAATCCCCTACACGAGCTGACGGGAACCGGTAAATAGATATGGAAGAGAAGGTTGGTTCTCGTTTAACAACGGGGGGGGGGGGCACACTTAATAAATTGAAGAAAAGCACGTACACCGCGCGTGGTGAGAACAATTAAATTTCGTTACTTTTCCTAACGTAGGAAACAACTTAACACGTGAGCGCCCAAAATTGCCTGATTTGGGGATCATAAAATCCACATTTTGTTCGTAAGAAACAAAGCATCCACAACGAATTACCGTTTGGTGCCGATTTTGGGCTGGTAGAGTGGTGGGACATACCTCTTCAACGACGACGACGGCAATGCCGTGAAAGTGAATGGTGAACGTTATCGCAATACGATAACGGAGTTTTTGTGATCTGTATTGGTCGGTATGAATTTAGACAAGATGTGGTTTCAACAGAATGGGGCAACCTGTCTCACTGCGCCTGAGACAATGCAGTTGTTGCATGAGGAATTCCCTGGCCGTATCATCTCACGCACGGGTGGTTTAATTTTTGTAAAAAGGCCAATAAGGACCAGCAGAGTCGTGGAGGTCATTTTTTGGATGTTTTATTTCACTTATTTTTAAATATTCGCAATTTTCAAATAAATGATGTGCTTTATTGAAAAATTAATTCTTTTTGCGTCCTTTTTGAATCGCCCTTTAAAAAGATTTAAAATTTGATGACCACGAGTGACGGGGTTACTATTTTCAAAGACTTTTCTTTAACGTGTATTTTCTATCAATTCTATCTGATGCCAAATATTTTATATCTTTAAATCAAACTTGTAGCAATTTTTTTAAATTTTGCCCACTTAAAATTATAATTTGGCGAGCGAAATTACACAAACCAAAAATTTTGTATTTTAATAGTAATTGTAACATTAACAAATTAAAAAGCAATTACGTTTAAGCATAAGAAAATAAAAGTTTAATATTTTAGGAAATTAAAGTTAAGCGAAAATGTCCTGTTTCCAGTCTAAATTAACTAATGTAAAATTTTAATATATTTTTTAAATTTACATTTGACGTCTTGATTAAGTTCTTGTGAGTTTCTAGATTACTTTCTTAATTAAATAATTTTTTACTGCGCTAAGCTTGTTATAATGGACATGGGAATATCACCTTAAATGCAGTAGGTAGTTCAGAGATAATTGTATCGGATAAACGACGACTTTTTGATGACGAATAAAAATTTTAATTAATCGAGATCAGTAAATCAGTATATAGGTAGATTTAATTTAGTTGCCATAAAAGACGAACGTTATCGTTCATATTAAATTTTAAATATTCCAATCTGCGTGGCTATTTTACAAACTAAAATTTTTATTTTTGAAATTTTTTATTATTTTTCGTTCTTTCGATTGCAAATCCTACCCAATTTACCATCATTACCGGAAATGATAAATGCCATTTAAGTAGGTATCAGCTTTTGTACTTAAATTTGGTTTGTATCACATGAAAATCGTATTTCAAATGTAATAAAGAGATAGATAATTACCCGCGTTTTTGTTAGATTTAGTAGGAGATTGAAAAGGTTTGAAAGCTCTTGCTTCGTCCTCATTTTACACGAAATATCAATTTCTGTATCAAATTCTGATAATATTTAATTATAATTAAACTTTAATACTTCATGATTTTACACTAACGACGTTAATTTAATTAATCCCTAAAAAGGGCAAACATAAATATGTAGAATTTTATAGGATTTCGATATCGATGATGAATATTATTCCGTATGGAACATAAAGGGTTGCCTCATTATTTTTTCCTGTTAATGTTTTTCGTGGCATCAGTAATTTTTATATTTCCTATTTGATACGCTACTCAATCTTATAAAAAAAAATTTATGTCCAATTTTATTACACAGATCCATCTTGATCTAACGAAATCAAAAATGTGCAGTAAAAGAAAATTTATAAAATATTAAGTAATTCAATTCCACCCACGTTGCTAGATATTATTTCTATATTTTTTATCTAAAGCCATTCTTACGGAGCAGTTCTGATTATTAAACATTACAAAAATGATTTTTCACGTAAATATCATAAATTGTGCGTTTTTAAATTTTTCGTAAACATCGTAAGCCTTGAAAAAGCTTTTACCGAAGCTTGTTGGTGAAAAAGGGGAGTCTAATTTATGTTTCACCTAAATAAATTTGTATAATTACAGATAAGCAAGCAGCGAGCCAAAAAAGGTTGAAATATTTTTGTCATTTTCACCAGATGTAACTCGTATTATCCCCTGCAAGCTGCGCTAGGTATAAGCTGTGTGGTGCCAACCGGCTTTTGGCAACCGCATCAAGCTGCTGCACACCTCTTTTTACGTCCGTAAAATATCATTTGCGTGAGTAAGTATTTTTGTAACGGATTTCAAAAAAAGATTTGAAGGGGACTCAATTTAAATTTGGTTTCAAAAATTTAATTAGTTTTAGAACAGTCGGCCAATTTTGTTAATCTTTGTAAACTTTCGCAATTTTAGCTCGGTAAAACAGAAGACTTTTTAGGAATAGGGCTGTATATTTTATATCGTACAATAAAAAACGAATCGTGAGCCACGAGAGCCCGATAAGCGAAAGAGTAAAATAAAAATTTTCTTTCGAAACGAGGCTGTTTAAAATTTAAAAAAAAATTTTATTTACAGAAACAATGGAGAATTTTTGTTTTATAAGCTCTTATGATTAGCTTACCAATTACAAGCTTTACAATTCGGGCTTGTAAGATGTTAATTTCACATTCATTAACTCTTAATTTAAAGCGGAATGATAACAGACACCGCTAAGTCTCACCAGAAACTTAAATATTATTAGCACTTGATCTGTGGCATTCAGTAATTAAAACACTTAAGAGTAATTAGTAAATTTCACGAAATAATTAATTTTCTTTTTCAATACCTAACACACGATCTTAGTTTTACAGAAAATTGATCACGATCTAAGCTATTTTAATTCGAAAATGTACTCCGACTAAAAGTTTCACGTTGCCCATTATAACTTTTTCCTGTAGTACATACGGATTCAATTTGATCGTTATTCTCATCATTACAATTAATTTAAACTATCACCTTAAACTTAAAGTTACTCCAATCAGTAACGATTCCAGTTTCCAATTAAAAAATTCATTATCTCAAGTTTACTGTTCTCCTAATTGGTATTTTCCTTGCTGCGAGTGGTAGAGGTTGTAAAAGAAAACGAAAAATTAAAATATTAAAATTGCGATTGTTGCCCCAAATTGAAACTAATAGAATACTAAAAACGTTAAAAAGCTTGTAAAGCATATCGCTCGAACCATCTAAGATAGATAATTGTATTTACGAGTAATCTAATTCTAGTCGGTCGGTCGGTTGGAGAAAACTCGGTTGAAAAGCAGGCACTGAATATGCGCCAATTTAACTATGAGAACGTCACGAACACTAAAGTTATAAATGGATAATGGATTGCTTTGATTCGCAGTCCTGGTCCTCCTACAACACAAAGCTATAGCACTCTCCTTCAATTTTACTGAACGCATGCAACTTATTTCGTCCATTAAGTTCTCGATATCTCCTTCTTGTACAATAATGTACATCAATCGGAAATTGTGCAAATTAATAACTTGAACATTAAATGTCGCCCAGTTAAAAAGTTGTTAAATTAATTATTTTTTGTCACAATAACGTTTTATTTGCGCATCAAAAGTATGATGCATGATGGAATTTTTCAGTAATTTTTCATTGATTTTTAATGCTTAGTTGCGGCATGACTTGACATAAAAATGATAATCTTGGTATTATTGGATATAAAATCCGATGTCAAAATTAAAAAATAAGGGGATTTTTGTTATGGGGTTTAAATAAAGCTGGCGTAAATATTAATTTTAGCGGAGGACGGTACTACGAACACCGAGAAGACTTATTAAGCTTTGTTTCGTCTCCACTCATTTCGATTCACACTTTGAAAAAACAAAGTCTAGAAAGCACTAGGAGGAGTAATTGTGTTAAATTTTTTTAGTGAGGGGGGTATTTGGCAACTCAATTTAAAGTTCTCAATTGACAGTCGTCCTAATAGTAGCGAAATACCTTTGATATAACGTCTAAACACTTAACGAAATACCCCACTGGGTATAAGTGCCACTTACGAACTTAAGGTCGTCATAAACTATTAAGAAAAATTTTTATGCCATTAAACTCCTAGTGGTACATTAACGAGCTTTATTATAATTATTAATCAATTATTCTGTTGTGTAAAGTGGATGTCGTGAATCGAAGCAATAAACCTATAAATAGTCCGATTTAAAATATCAATACTTCTAGCACTTAATTATGTATGCGATTTTTATACGTTTAAATGGTGAAATGCCGTAAAACATGGCACCTTAACGAAATTGGTACCAACCGCAGAAAAACTCCGAAACATTTCAAGTTTATTCGAGGCGCTTGTTTAAATTTTCAGTTTGTGATTCACGTAACTTTGGTAGGTAGTTTATACTTCGTTTAGTTGTGTAAGATTAATTTTCGTTACTAAAGTCGAAGCTCGAAAAATACCATCTCCTTGTGGAAATTCTTACTCGGCGCATTTTTGGTCAGACGCAATCACTGTTGTTTTTGTGGGAAATTGTTATTAGTTCTAAATACACGTGTAAGCGACAGACAGGAAATTTTCTAAATAGACCCAACTCTCTCATTGTAGTTGCCATTTAAACTCAATAGGTACGTGATGTTATATTCAGTACGTCTAGACATTTCCGATTTTAGGCGTTCTCTGTCTTCGCTAATCTCACACAAAATTGTAATCGGAGTTGGGCATTTTAAAATAAAATGAATATACTTGTCTTCAAACGTCGTAATCGAGAACGAACCTATGTCCACCCGGAGACTTTTTAAAGGAGTTAAAAAGTCCATAAATCGTTTAATTGTCAATGTTTATCGCCATATTAGAGCTTTCTTCTACACATTTATCGACACTAGTAGCTGTACCTTTAGTCCGGAGGTCGAGTTTTCTTCAACTTCAAAGGCGTCTGCCAGCACTTAAAACCGTATGTCATCATATATTTAAAATCTGCACAAAAATGCTACTTTTTGGTGTATACATTTTTCGTCTAGTACCCTATAATAGTTTACTTTGACTCCCAAAAACCCGCTCTTCTGTACTTCTAGCACATAAACTGGTCGTTTGACGAAAAAATCTAAGATACGTAATTTGTAGGAAATTGAATATGTTTGATTTTTCTATAGAAACACTTTTTTCTAAAATTGCGTAATTTTTGAGTTCTAAGCGATAAACAAAAAAATCAGGACCGATTTTGGAATTTTTGTCAACCTTTAACGCATTCTAGCATCGACACTCCTCGTCTGAGAAAAAACGCTTAGAAGAATAATTTGTAGGAAAATTGATGGAGTTTCTTTTCATATAATAGCAGTTTTCCCATAAAGTGCGTAGTTTTTAAGTTATAAGTGAGAAACGAAAAAAACAGTTTTTGACCGATTATAAAATTTTTGTCAACCTTTAACGCACTCTAGCATCGACACTCTTCGTCTTATAAAAAAACGCTTAAAATCATAATTTGTAGGAAAATTGATGGAGTTTCTTTTCATATAAAAGCAGTTTCCTCATAAAGTGCGTAGTTTGCAAGCTATAAGTGAGAAACTAAAATAACAGTTTTTGATCTATTTTGGAATGTTTGTCCAACTTTAACGCACTGTAGCATCCAAACTCTTTGTCTGAGAAAAACAACTAACAGATATAATTTGTAGGACTTTTAACGAACTGTGTTTTTGTATAGCAACATTTTTCTCTAAAAGTCCGTAGTTTTTGAGTTGCAAGCGGAAAACTAAAGAAACAGTTTTTTAACCAATTTTGAATTTTTTGTTAAATTTTGTCGCTCTCTAGCGCCTAAACCGTTTGTATGAAGAAAAAACCTTACAGATATAATTTTTAGGGAATTTAATGCACTTTATTTTTGCGTAGTAACACTTTTCTTTAAAAGTGTGTAGTTTTTGAGTGACAAGCAGAAAACTAAAAAGACAGTTGTGGACAGTTTTTGGAATGTTTGTCAAATTTTAACGTCCTCTCGCATCCAAACTCTTCATTTGACAAAAAAGCGAAATATTATAATTTGTAGAAAATTTGATGCACTTTATTTTTGTGTAGTAACACTTTTCTTATAAAGTGCGTAGTTTTCAAGTTATAAGTGAGAAACTAGAAAAACAGTTTTTGACCAAGTTTGGAATTTTTGTTAAACTTTAACGCGTTCTAGCATCCAAACTATTCATTTGAGAAAAAAGCTAAGAGTTATAATTTGTAGGCAATTTGATGGAGTTTCTTTTCATATAAATGCACTTTTCCTATAAATTGCGTAGTTTTCGAGTTATAAGTGAGAAACTAAAAAAACAGTTTTTACCCGATTATAAAATTTTTATCAACCTTTAACGCACTCTATCATCCCAACTCTTTGTCTGAGAAATACAACTAAGAGTTATAATTTGTAGGACATTTAACGAAATGTGTTTTTGTATAGCAACCTTTTTCTCCAAAAGTCTGTAGTTTTTGAGTGACAAGCGGAAAACTAAAAAAACAGTTGTTGACAGTTTTTGCAATGTTTGTCAAATTTTAACGCACTCTCGCATCCAAACTCTTTGTTTGAGAAAAAAGCTAAACGTTTTAATTTGCAGGAAATTTGATGCACTTAATTTTTGTGTAGTAACACTTTTCTCATAAAGTGCGTAGTTTTCAAGTTATAAGTGAGAAACTAGAAAAACAGTTTTTGACCAAGTTTGGAATTTTTGTTAAACTTTAACGCGTTCTAGCATCCAAACAATTCATTTGAGAAAAAAGCTAAGAGTTATAATTTGTAGGCAATTTAATGGAGTTTCTTTTCATATAAATGCACTTTTCCTATAAATTGCGTAGTTTTTGAGTTATAAGTGAGAAACTAAAAAAACAGTTTTTACCCGATTATAAAATTTTTGTCAACCTTTAACGCACTCTATCATCCCAACTCTTTGTCTGAGAAATACAACTAAGAGTTATAATTTGTAGGACATTTAACGAAATGTGTTTTTGTATAGGAACATTTTTCTCTAAAAGTCCGTAGTTTTTGAGTGACAAGCGGAAAACTAAAAAAACAGCTGTTGACAGTTTTCGGAATGTTTGTCAAAGTTTAACGTACTCTCGCACCCAAACTCTTTATTTGAGAAAAAAAGCTAAAAGTTATAATTTGTAGGAAATTTGATGCACTTTATTTTTGCGTAGTAACACTTTTCTCATAAAGTCCGTAGTTTTCAAGTTATAAATGAGAAACTAGAAAAACAGTTTTTGACCAAGTTTAGAATTTTTGTTAAACTTTAACGCGTTCTAGCATCCAAACTATTCAGTTGCGAAAAAACTAAGAGTTATAATTTGTAGGAAATTTGATGCAGTTTTCTTTTATATAAAAGCACTTTTCTCATCAAATGCATAGCTTTGGAGTTATAAGTGAAAAACCGAGAAAAGAGCAAAAATCCACCCTTCTCGAGCTACCCCCAGGTTAATGATGCCACATAGATATAGCAGACGGTTGCTAAAAATTTTGTATTTGATTGTTTATTAAAAGTGTATGCTGCGACCTTGCCTCCTGGATGATTACGTTTTAGAGCATCATAAATATTGAACCAAGTTATCTTTTAATTTAAAGATAAATTCGAATTTTTTAAGCATTTCACTGAAGTAAATTTGGAGTGATGAGTCATAACCGTTCCTAATTTGAATAATTTGATAGTTGTGCATATTTATTTATCTTCCCCTCTCCTCTTTTAAAAAGAGACTGCAGATAAAAATATAACCTTCGTATAAAATTTGGTGATGTTAGCCGGAACTTGATGTTTTTCATTACTATTCCAGGCTATTTGGATGGCAATAATGCGACTAATAACGTAATAAGTGACACGACGCGTAGTAATATTCTCTTCAGAGTAAAATGGATCGCTGTAAGTTGCACAAAAAGACTTTTACAAAACGCCATTAAATTTAAAAATAAATTCGACCTGACAATGGATTTATAGGACATGCTCGCTATACTCACATTTCACATTTGTAAAAACAGCGCTTCTGTAGGAAAACCACGAAAACAATTTATCTAAACATAAATAAGACGTATGTGCGAGTACTATGTTCAATCTTCTTATTCCACTGCTAAATTAACAACTTCCTATCAGCGAGAAAATAATTCGTAACTAAAATCAAAGAGTAAATTACATTGCAAATTAAATTACTTGCGCGTAGTACCTAATTACTTTGAACTTGAATCTGATATCCGTTTGTCAAATTACTTTGGAAGTTTTGAAGTTTGAATTTTTTTTTTACTAAAAAGGTAATCGCCGAAAATGTAAAAAACTTATTTAATTCCAGAGTGTTGTTATTATTTTTTCTAAATGTGTAAAACATGAAAAAAGTTATTAGACACGTGTCGTGAGACTCGATAAACATGCGAATGATGTACCTTCAGAAACAGTCTTTGAAGTATTTGAAGTGGTAATATAAAAGGAGTTATATTTCCATAATAATATTTAAAACGATATTGGTTGGTATTGAATTTAATTTGGTTTAAATGTCAAACAAATTATTAAATGACAGTGTTGTTCGAGGCCTGTGTTGTAATACATAATTGGAATTTTTTACGTAAAACGTAAAAAGGTGCTTCGTTATTTAAAATGCACAATGCTCGGTCATGTCTGTCATATAGCTTCTATCCGTTTGATTGGGAGAATTACTTTTGAAAAGACGGCTGTCAAAAGAATTTTTCCTAGTCCTTAATAAAAGATATTTTACCCCCCCCCTTCTAACAATGCTAAGTTAGCCGGTAGGTCCTTTTGAAGAGCTGGCGATTTATTGCACGCAGTCAAAAACACTTTTAAAATGTTTTCTCGAAAAGCACTTCAATACGACGTAATTGCATGCATTACATTAATTAAACTATCGTTAGTGAAACAGCGTACGACTGTAGAATTATTTTAATTGAATTTCGTATTGGCGATGAAAATGATTAATTATAGGTACGGTAAGTAGTACATTTACTTCATCGCATTTCATTTAATCGAATTAAGCTTTTAACACTGGATTAATTAAAACATTCCTTTTGACGAATGTTTAAGGAAATTTCTTTGAACGTAACTACCGAAATTTTTTTTCTTTTTCCATTAAATTGCTCATTTTGTTTCAATTTTCCAACGTTTCCTTTTTAACTATCTATTTTTCGCAATGTGCTCATTATTTTTTAAATGTAAAATAAAGAACCTGCTAAAAAGGTTTTGAACTTACAGAGTTTTTCAGGGTTGTCAAGTCTCTACATTGAACATTAATTATTACTTGTACATTACAATTCGTAGCATATTTTCCGAATATGGTTGGTCTTACGAGCTTGTAGCCATAGCGCGTAGCGCGTAGCCTATGGTATAAACTGAAGTTACTATTTGTGCAGGTCTACACATAAACCCAGGCTAACCCTCGAGCATGTACATTGTACATTGTACATAATATGTCAAACAAAGACCTTCTAGAGCTCATACCATAGCTGGTTTTTGTGTTATCGTCAACAATGTACTAAATAAACTTCCAAATCTCATGAAAGGGAATGAAATAAAATAACGGAAAATTTACCGATAAAAATGACTTAATTGATCCTTAATTTCCTTCCAGAGGAAATTACATAATAATTTATTTTTGTCTCAACTTTTTCAAGGTCACCGCTCATGAGATTTAAAATGTGGACTTGTAAGTGAGGAAAGAGTTGGGTTCAATTTCACTACAGTTTCACGATGATAAACAACCAGTCGAATTTTTAATATCATTTTTGAAAAATCTTAAACACAATAAACTTCAGAAATATTTTGCTTACTATTTAGGTTTTACGAAAATGCGATTTGAAACGGGGCTAATCGGTCAAATGAAGGAACTTTAAACGTCTCATAAAAATCACTAAATTGTAAGTTTCCGCACGACTAACGTTACAAGTAAATTTTTTTACTAACTGTCCAACTGGCGTATTTAAAAATATACTCGATATTATTTATAGCTTTAGAGATAAACAACACGACAAATTACACTTTGGCTATTTGGGATTAGATTAAACCAATTTAGCAAACGGGTGGGCTCATTCCAAATAATAAACAGAAATGTTCGGTAATTAATATCAGTTGAGACCTAAACTATATATTTATGTGAACTTTTACTCTATTAGCTCGACTAATTATTATAAACATAGCTAAACAAATTTAACCCTTCGGAGAATTTGAGACAAGTCCATATTTAATCAGTCAAGCCAAACGAAATAGTATGTACCTACTCGTATATCCCAAAATAGACCTCCGAATTTACAAAAATAAATAAATTGCATAAGTTATTTTTATATTAAAAAGAATGAACTGGAACTTTTGCGAGCACTTCGTATACTTTTCTTTGATCTAAATTTCGACTACCTTTTCAGGTTAATTTAACCCGGAAATTTGCAAAGCTCTTTTGATATCGGCTTTTTTTTGACATTGAAATCCAAATTTTTTTAAGGTATTCAATGTTTTGTTATACATTTTTTCGCTTTGATGAAAACTATCGACATATCAACATGATGTCGAACTAAAGTTCGTTTGGGATCGAAAGCTTCTCTTTTGAATCGTCGATTTTTGTTTTCTAAAACGTTTAATTTTGTCGCCCTCGCTAAATACTTATAAAACAAATTTAATCGCTTAAAAGGGAAATTTGAACGAAACAAACCCATAAATAATGTATGGGTATTACGAGTCAACTTCGCTTTTCTCGTATTTGTAATTAAAGTTCAACGTATTTGTAATGAGGCAGTGGCGGGACACAGAACATGTTTCTTGGGGAAAATGTACGCTAGGAGTCGACATTAAATGCTATTTCCGTTTCAGTTAGAGTTTCGTTTATTTTCGTGTAAACTAGTTTAAAGTAAACTGGACTCAGTTTTGAGAAAACTGTGCGAGAAAAAAAAAACTGTTTCTCAGTGCGAGAAAACTTTAGTGAGTCTTGCGGAAGTCGCGTAAATGTACATTGGAAGGGTGTCTTCTGCAAAACTTCCTCGGGTTTCCCCGCACTTATAGTCCAGTTTATGTTAATCTGTAGCTCTATCTGGCGGTCTCTCCGACATTTCTCGCAGAAGTTTTCTTGTATGTATAGGCCTCGTTTTAGTGTAAGCAAGAATGTAAACAATATTGCAAGCAACTTCTACCGACTTCCTCGAGGTTTGTCGCATTTTCAGTCAAGTTTACATTACATCTCTCTCTCTCTCTCTCTCTCTCATCCTTCAACTTTTGCTTCCCGATGCAACTTTTTGCAGCTTCTCGGTGCAACTTCACGCAGCTTCTCGCTGCAACATTACGCAAGTTCGTGCTGTAACTTCTCGCTGAAATTTTTGCAGCTTTTCGCCCCAGCTTTGTTTGCAAGTTCTCGCAGCTTCTCGCTGCAATATTACATAACTCTCTGCAACTTGTCGCTGCAACTTCTCACAGGTTCTCGCTGTAACTTTACGCAGCTTCTCTCTGCAACTTCTCACAGGTTCTCGCTGTAACTTCTCGCAGCTTCTCGCTGCAACATTACGCAAGTTCGTGCTGTAATTTCTCGCTGAAATTTTTGCAGTTTTTTGCCTCAACCTTTGTTTGCAAGTTCTCGCAGCTTCTCGCTGCAATATTACATAACTCTCTGCAACTTGTCGCTGCAACTTCTCGTAGGTTCTCGCTGTAACTTCACGCAGCTTTTCTCTGCAACTTCTTACAGGTACTCGCTGTAACTTCTCGCAGCTTCTCGCTGCAACATTACGCAGATTATCTCTGCAACTTCTAGGACTTTCTCGCTTCAAATTTTTGCAGCTTCTCGCTGCAAATTTACGCAGCTTCTCGCTGCAATTTTACGCAGCTCTTCTCTACTACTTTTCGCACGTTCTCGCTGCAACTTCTCGCAAGTTCGTGCTGTAACTTATCGCTGAAATTTTTGCAGCTTTTCGCCCCAACCTTTGTTTGCAAGTTCTCGCAGCTTCTCGCTGCAATATTACATAACTTTTCTGTACAACTTGTCGCAGGTTCACGTTGAATCTTCATGCAGCTTCTCGCTGCAACTTCTCGCAGCTCCTTGCTGTAACATCACGCAGTTTCTCTCTGTAACGTATTGCAGCTTTTCTCTGCAACTTCTCCTAGAAGTTACTACAAGCAAGACTTCCTCGACTTTTCTCGCACTTACAGTCAAGTTTAGATTAAACTGTAGCTCTCTATGGCGGTCTCCCTGGGCATTTTTTGCGTGTGAAAACGACCCCTTATAATTAAAGCATTATCTGCTAAAATGTATATGAAAAGAAGAAAGTTGCCACTCACTAGTTCCCAATGCATTTTTCTGTGACTGTACGGTGTACGCCTCTGTGCGTCAAAATTGAACTTTATTAAAGCTTTAGAGTGCTCAAAATGTAATTAACACTTGTTGAAAGTGCCTTTAATCTCCATCTAACTAACTTATTTCTAAATGGAATACAATTTTCTATAGTACACTCTTGCGGATGAATATTTTTTAAATTCCCTAACAAATTTCCTTGGGTAAGAAATGAAGTTTTTCGGTTTTTTAAGTAGTAATATTTCCACTTCAAAGATCTTTTAAACAAAATCAAATTTCCTTCTTGTAGAAAGGAAGTTTGATGGCAGTTTTAGATCTAATAAATAAATGTAGAGTACATTTTAGACGAGGGATGGGATACAATTGTAATAGGAAATATCTCGGATACGTAAACACATATTCATAATACGAAAGAAAAGTAAACATTTTGTCAGCTATACTGACAGGGTGATGTCGGAAGTGGGTGCGTCGAGCACTCAATGGATTAGTTTGCCATCGGAAAAAGTACGCCACATTTTTATCTCTCGGTTGTTAAATGTTTGCGTTTTTCCTGCAACTGTATACCCCATCTATTAAGGCTACACAAAGCATATCAAAGACGCGAATTTAACTCGAACAATAAAAAAGCACGTTTTTCACTAGAATTTGAATAAGAAAACACCCTTTAAAAGTTGATCCACATACGTTATACTTTATAAACATTTTAGATTTATTTAAAGATATCAACTCAAGCGAAGCTTTTTTTAAATAACGTGCTCGCATTCAAAATAGCATTGTTGTTAGTTAAAGAGAGGCGATTTGTAATTTTGTGTGCGGCTCAAGAAAAAACTCTTACCCCCCCCCCCCTCAAATAGGCACTTTAATAGAAAAAGCTTTCAAAAATGTCTTTAAAAACGATATTAGTTTCAACTTGAGTTAAAAAGTGCTATAAACTTAATTGCGAAAAAAGTTGCTCGTTCGCTTAATGTGTGTTGGACGTTTTGTTAAAAAAGTGGACAGCTTGCTCTTGAAGTAATATTATTTTAAACTACTACTTTATCCAATAAAGCTAGTTTTGGATTTTTAGTCAACTTTTACGCTTAGCGCTTTTTTTTCAACTTTTTACGTGCTCTCTATTTATTATCCGGCTCCATAAAAGCTCTGATTCTATTTTCAGCTAATACATTACTTTTTTATTCGCTACTTTCGTCGATGCTTTAACTCCAGTCTCTCAAGTTATAAATGATTATTATGTGGCTTTATTAGCAGTAGATGTACTTCATTACTTGATTATTTAAAATGACTTTAGTCAGCTTTTACTTTAAAAGAACCAACGAGTCGTTTTTATAATATAAATTTAAAACATTAACTCCTTTGTACTTCTCGACGTTTCTAATTTATTTAATTTGTTTAGAGTCTTTTCTAAATGGTAGAACAATAATAATGAATCCAATTATCACATGATCTTCTTTTAAAACGTCATGCGGATTAGGGATTAGTAACAAAGTTGTTCTTCTTTTTATCTCAAAACGGCATTTACTTGTAACGATGTGGATTTTGGGATGGTTCGGAGTAGTTATGAATCCTGAGATTCTGGCTCCGAACTATCAAAATCAGCATCGTTTATACGCTATCTCTGGGGTTATTCAGTAGTCACTGAGTTTCTCCTTGTTTTGTAAATTCAGTAAATATCCCAAACCTTTTTGCTATCTAAATTTTGGTCCCTTTCGTCATTTTTTCCCCTTAATTTTAATTGTCATTTAGATTTAAATAACCGTGTTTTAGATATCGTTCCAAGTGCAAGCGTCGATATGAGATTTACTCGCGACCTTGCACGCTTTCAATTCAATTTTAATTTCACTTTTAGTTAACGTTTAAAATTTTTAATTTGTTTTTTGAATTTTCTAGTCAGCCCTTGTAATTTTTTGCGTCATTACTCCCTGTTAATTTTTAGTCATTAGTCTTTAATCTTTTGTCATTTATTAATTATTCTTCGCTCTTAAGTATTGCTCCTTAATTTTAAAATTTATATTCACGTGATCCACATTTAAGAGCGCTTCTCGTCCCAATATTCTTTTTCCCAAATTTTGATCTCTCTAGGAATTTTCCCTTGCATCTCTATTTAGATAACTCCAAAATCCCCACTGGTACCGCCATCACGAGGTAAGCTCTGATTGGTGCTCGTGTACGGTGGTGGAGAAGTTATAAATAGAGGTGCAACATTCTTAGAGTCGAGTCGAGTCCGGTCCGAGTCCTAGTCCTGTCTTGTTGAGAGTCCGCGTTTGTCCCGTCCAATATTACATTTTTCAACCCTTCAGTGACACTGACCATCCCGATCAACCCTTGTTCTGTAGTAGTTTTTCGCAGTGGTTTTATTTAAGCCGCTGTGGAATCTAAGCTTCCGCATTATTTTGGGTTGGATCTTTTGTGGTAGTTTTCCGTAGTGGTTTTTTAAGCCGCTGTGGAATCTAAGCTTCCGCATTAGATCGGTATCAACTTCTTGTGGTAGTTTTCCGCCGTGGTTTTATTTTAAGCCGCAGTGGAATCTAAGCTTCCGCGTTAGTTGATATTATCTCTTCGTCCGTGAGTGGTTGCCGTTTTGCTGTGGTTCTATCTGAGCCGCAGTAGAGCCTAAGCTTCCGCTGTTCCGTGTTTTCCCTTGAAGAAGATAAGAAGATTTTCCATACATTTTTTTTAAAGAAGAGTTTCTTTTATAAATTTTTTATTTCTTGTGTTTTTTTGAATAAACATTTTTTTTTCCATTCACCGCGACTGTTTATTTTATTTTTTTTTTTTCCTCGAACCCTGCCCGTCTTCGGCTTTGAGCTAAGTCGCTGGCAGAATAGCTCATCGACGAAGTTCGGGGTTACATTTGGCGCCCAACGTGGGGCCTTTTCTTCGGCAACGTGCGATTATTTTTTTATTTGCCTTCCCATTCCCTTACCACCAAAAATTTTGAAAAACTTTTTGCCCACTTTTTCCCAACTTGAATTTTTTTTTTTTCTCAACCAATCTTGTCCCACATCTCATTTTTAGCCGAAGTATTGGCTTACATTTTTTTCCTCCCTCTTCATAACCCTTACCACCCTGACATTGGACGTTTGTTTTTACCCTATCTTCTTGTCTTCAAATACCCTTCGCACTCGTCACATTTTCCCAAAGTGTTAGTGTCAATCTCCATTGGACTTAATACGTTGTACTTTCATCGCAATGGTCAACTCAACCAATCCAGCCATACTCTCAGCCCAGACAGACGCGATGGAACTAGTATTAGGACTATGCCGTAAGGAAGAGTTGGAAGACTGTCTTCTTCGGTTAGGACTTTCAGTCTCTGGCTCAATAGCTGTTTTGCAAGATCGACTTCGCCTGGAAGTTCAAAACGGGGTGCCAGTCGACACCGTACTGCGTTTGCTAATGCCACCAGCCTCTCGGTCCAGAGGTCCGTCTCCCCAAAGGTCTTTCTCCCCTCAGCCTCCCTTGGTACCCGCCAAAAACTCCCTGGCTTGTCCAACAGTGCCACCAGTACCCTGTTCCAACCCTGTGCTTCAAATAGCCGCTCCAACTAATCCGACTCCGTATCAATCGCCCTTTATTTTGTCTCAAGCTGCCCAAGTCTGTGACTTCATTCGAGAATGGGGCTTACGTTACGATGGTAAAGGCGACTGCACATCTTTTCTCGAAGCCCTCGAGGAAAAGAGTGCTACGTATGGTATTACGGAGACCGACCTTTTTGATGCGGTGTCTGAAGTCCTTGAAGATGACGCGTCTTTGTGGTGGAGGAACCACCGCAGCGCCGTTAATACCTGGCAAACGTTTCGGGAAGCCATCTGTCGGCAATATGCTCCTATTGTCAACCGAACGAGCCTAGGTCTGTGCGGGAAACTTGAAACGCCGCGGCCATTAAGCGGGATGTCCACGGCTGTACCACCCCCTTTCCACCCCGCTGAAACCACCGATCATCGAGTTCAGGTCGATATGAAGGTAGGCTCTTCTCGTATTCGAGCCCTTGTGGACACCGGAGCTGCGGAATCTTTTATTCGCTTAGAGCTGGCTCGAAAATTAGCCCAGAAGCTGCACGTGTGTCCCACCTCTCGCGACAAAAAGGTACAACTGGCTGATGGGACAATAACGCCTGTTGGTGAGTCCTACATTTTCACTGCGTCGATTGGCGATGTGGTGACTACTCACCGATGGAACACTCTCCCCAATCTACTTGAAGAAGCCGTAATAGGAGCCGACCTTTTGCGGGCCAATCAAGCCATCATCTCCATGGATCCGGTTGGACTGTTTTTAAACGGAGTAGCTATCTCCCTTCAACCTGCTAAGCTACCCTCGTCACTTGGAACCTTAGCAGCGCCCGTTGAGGTTTCAGCGAACCCTCTTCCTCCCTGCGGGTGCCATAAAATTCTCCCCGACCCAGAAGCCGTTCGACCAAACCTTTCCGGTTCGTTACAGACGATGGAAATAGTAGACCTGCCAATCGTTGCCAAACTGGAAACGTCTGTCCTCCCGCTTACACCATCGCCACACATCGACGCCTCCTTAGAGAAGGTCATCCTTCAGTTATCCGAGACGTCGATTTCTGAAAATTCGCCTTTAGCTACAGTCCCTGCATCATCATCCCTGACACCCAAGAGGATCCCCAGTCTAATGGAATTGAGGATTCCAAGGCCTCTTACGTTACCGCCCTTGACCTCAAAGAAAATACCGGCTCTGATGGAGTTAAAAATTCCGATGCCTCTTGGGTTGCTCCAACGTCAGAATAATTCCAATCCCGTGAAGTCGAACGCTGGACGACGTTCCGCTCCCGCTTATAAGCCCAGTCCTCTAGAGAAGAGACTGGATCCATGTCCGCCGGTCCCGGTCTTATCTCAGTCTCCCAATGACAAAATACTCGCGACAATCTCTAGTTTCAGTTCCACCAACAAGAGAAGGAGGTCCAACCGATACACGAAGCCGTCGTATTTACGGAAAAAGGCCGAGTGGGTAGAAAGGAGACTGAAGCCACCTAAGACGGGTAATATTTAACCTCACTTCCCCCTATCTTTCCCAAAACCCCGGAGAGTAAGGCTGTGTAACGATGTGGATTTTGGGATGGTTCGGAGTAGTTATGAATCCTGAGATTCTGGCTCCGAACTATCAAAATCAGCATCGTTTATACGCTATCTCTGGGGTTATTCAGTAGTCACTGAGTTTCTCCTTGTTTTGTAAATTCAGTAAATATCCCAAACCTTTTTGCTATCTAAATTTTGGTCCCTTTCGTCATTTTTTCCCCTTAATTTTAATTGTCATTTAGATTTAAATAACCGTGTTTTAGATATCGTTCCAAGTGCAAGCGTCGATATGAGATTTACTCGCGACCTTGCACGCTTTCAATTCAATTTTAATTTCACTTTTAGTTAACGTTTAAAATTTTTAATTTGTTTTTTGAATTTTCTAGTCAGCCCTTGTAATTTTTTGCGTCATTACTCCCTGTTAATTTTTAGTCATTAGTCTTTAATCTTTTGTCATTTATTAATTATTCTTCGCTCTTAAGTATTGCTCCTTAATTTTAAAATTTATATTCACGTGATCCACATTTAAGAGCGCTTCTCGTCCCAATATTCTTTTTCCCAAATTTTGATCTCTCTAGGAATTTTCCCTTGCATCTCTATTTAGATAACTCCAAAATCCCCACTGGTACCGCCATCACGAGGTAAGCTCTGATTGGTGCTCGTGTACGGTGGTGGAGAAGTTATAAATAGAGGTGCAACATTCTTAGAGTCGAGTCGAGTCCGGTCCGAGTCCTAGTCCTGTCTTGTTGAGAGTCCGCGTTTGTCCCGTCCAATATTACATTTTTCAACCCTTCAGTGACACTGACCATCCCGATCAACCCTTGTTCTGTAGTAGTTTTTCGCAGTGGTTTTATTTAAGCCGCTGTGGAATCTAAGCTTCCGCATTATTTTGGGTTGGATCTTTTGTGGTAGTTTTCCGTAGTGGTTTTTTAAGCCGCTGTGGAATCTAAGCTTCCGCATTAGATCGGTATCAACTTCTTGTGGTAGTTTTCCGCCGTGGTTTTATTTTAAGCCGCAGTGGAATCTAAGCTTCCGCGTTAGTTGATATTATCTCTTCGTCCGTGAGTGGTTGCCGTTTCTCTGTGGTTCCTTCTGAGCCGCAGTAGAGCCTAAGCTTCCGCTGTTTCCGTGTTTTTTTCCCCGTGAAGATAAGAAGAGAAGATAGTTTTTTTTCTGTTGGTTCTTTTAAGAAGAGTTTTTTTTTATTATATTTTATTTACTTTTGTTTTGAATTTGAATTGAATTGAATTTTTTTTTTTTTCCCATTCACCGCGACTGTTTATTTTATTTTATTTTTTTCCTCGAACCCTGCCCGTCTTCGGCTTTGAGCTAAGTCGCTGGCAGAAGAATAGCTCATCGACGAAGTTCGGGGTTACATACTATGTTTAAAAACTCTTATTCTAATCAAAAAAGGTTAAAATTAACAAGCACATTGCTTTTGTTTAGAATTATTAGGGCGTTACTTTGGGAAACTTCAGGAAAGACTGAAAGACTCCCCCATTCAAGTACCAAGGAAATTACTCAGAATTTAACAAATTGTCCACTAAGATATAACTTGTAGAAAATTTAATGTATTTTATTTTTGTACCGAAACACTTTTCTCACAAAGTGCCTAGTTTTCAATTTATAAGTAAAAAACTAGAAACAGTGTTAGGCCGATTTTATAATTTTTGTCAAACTTTAACGCGCTCTAGCGCCCAAACTATTTGCCTGAGAAAAAAAGCTACGATAATTAATTTGCAGAAAATTTTATGTGTTTCTTTTCGTATACAAAAACTTTTCTCATAAAGTGCCTAGTTTTCACGTTATAAGTGAAAATCTAAAAACAACAGTTGTTGGCCAATTTTGGAGTTTTTGGCAAGTTTTATCGCGCTCTAGCGCTCAAACTATTTGTATGAGAAAAAAATCTAAGAGTTATAATTTATAGGAAATTTTATGGTTTTTCTTTTCGTGTAGAAAAGATTTTTTTATAAAGTGCTTAGTTTTCTCATTATAAGTGAAACTCTAAATACAACAGGTGTTGGCCAATTTTGGAGTTTTTGGCAAGTTTTATCGCGCTCGAGCGCCCAAACTATTCGTATGAGAAAAAAATCTAAGAGTTATAATTTATAGGAAATTGTATGGTTTTCTTTTCGTATAGAAAAGGTTTTTTTATAAAGTGCCTAGTTTTCTCATTATAATAAGTGAAAATCTAAATACAACAGTTGTTGGCCAATTTTGGAGTTTTTGGCAAGTTTTATCGCGCTCTAGCGCCCAAACTGTTTGTCTGAGAAAAATATCTAAGAGTTATAATTTATAGGAAATTTTATGGTTTTCTTTTCGTATGGAAAAGATTTTTTTATAAACTGCCTAGTTTTCACATTATAAGTGAAAATCTAAATACAACAGTTGTTAGCCAATTTTGGAGTTTTTGGCAAGCTTTATCGCGCTCTAGCGCTCAAACTATTTGTATGAGAAAAAAATCTAGGAGTTATAATTTATAGGAAATTTTATGGTTTTCTTTTCGTATAGAAAAGATTTTTTTATAAAGTGCCTAGTTTTCTAATTATAAGTGAAAATCTAAATACAACAATTTTTGGCCAATTTTAGAGTTTTTGGCAAGTTTTATCGCGCTCTAGCGCCCAAACTATTCGTACGAGAAAAAGCTAAAAATGATAATTTGTATAAAATTTGATGCTGCTTTTTTTTATATAAAACCACTTTTCTCATAAAGTACGTAGTTTTTAAATTATAAATGAAAAACTAAAAACACAGTCTTTAGGCGATTTTGGAATTTTTCTCAAACTTTAACGCGCTCTAGCACCCAAACTATTCGTCGGAGAAAAAAAGCTAGGAATCATAATTTGTAGGAAATTTGATGCAGTTTTTTTTATATAAAAACATTTTTACCATAAAGCACGCAGGTTTTAAGTTATAAGTGAAAAACGAGAAAAAAAGTTTTTGCGATTTGGGAATTTTTGTCAACTTTTTACGCGCTCTAGCATTCAAACTCTTCGTCTGAGAAAAAAAGTCAGAATTTGTAGAAAATTTGACGCAGTTTCTTTTTATATGAAAGTAGTTTTCTCATAAAGTGCGTAGTTTTCAAAGTATAAGTGAAAAGCTAAAAAAAATACTTTTTGAAGTTTTTGTCAAACTTTAACGCGCTCTAGCGCCCAAACTATTTGTTTCAGGAAAAAACGCAAAGAATTACAATTTGTTGGATATTTGATGCAGTTTTTTAATATCTAAGAAATTTTCTTAAAAAGTGCGTCGTTTTCAAGTTACAAGCGAAAAACTTCTCGAGCATCCCCTAAGTTAAGGCTGGCACTTATTATTAGTTTGAGTTAGTTTATTATTAGTTTTATTACTCATTTGCAATGTTGTTTCGACGTGCATTGTAAAAAATTTTGTAACTTGTTTCCCAACCAACTCACGCCTTGTCCACTACAGACGTCTCGCTCTAGCGAGTTGCCGTTTATGCGCTAAACTGAGTTGAAATGAGAAATTTTAACAGCGGCTTAACATAACGTTTCGTTATTTTTTCTCTTTTTGTTTAAATTATAATTTCAGTCTAGAGTCTAGAGTAAATCACGTAGTTTTACTTTTTGGGGAAATTTGAGTACGTACCCCACTGTAACGCGGCCAATATATCCCGGCAGACTATGAAAATTACTTTTAAATAAAAATGACGAATTTTTGGAGTAATATCAAATGGTATAATATTCGTTAACCCTTGGACTACTAGCTATACTGAATTAATTTATGTTGGGGTCCCATAAAATTCAGCCGCTGGAATAAATACCTAAAAGCAATTTTAGAATAAATTGGAATGTAAAGTCTAAGAAGTCAAAATAAAAATGCACTAACACAACTTTGCCATGTATGTAAGTTCTATGTGTATCGTAATATGTAAAGGTCCATAAATGTCTTAAGTTGGTCCTGAAATACACAAGAGATACAAAAATTTATATTTTTAAAGACACATTTAGATGCTCACTTGTTAACTCCAGAAATTTATATGTTGGTAAATTTTAAATTTGTATGCAATATGTTGTTGTGAACTAGGAAAATTTTATATTTCTTGTTTATGTTATCGTTGTTTTGTTTACTATTTTTTGGTTTCGTTTTAACGCTTGTCTTTTGTTGTACCTACCTGGCGCAATATTTTTCTTTTTTTCGTTCGTATCTTCATTTTTCTTTGATTTCATTTAAATATGTACCTACTGCTATTTGCTCATTTATTTACTTATTAAAAAACGCAGTACCTAGTACCTACATACACGTAAAATATTTTAGTTTCACTCATGCACTGAAAAACTAAACCAACAACGATTTTCCAATGTATCTTGCCACTTGAGAGCGAATTTATAATTTTGTACTGTTGTATTTGCTCATTTAGAAACAGCTACACGGTTCTGTTTAAAAGAAACGTAAATACGAAGTTGCAGTATAACTTATTTAGTTTACTTTCATGCGAGTAAAGCAACCAGGGAAGGGGGTGGAGTATGATAGGAAAATATCTGTTTATGATCAAGTCACTAAAGCTTAATTTGGGAACCTTATAAAAATCTAGCGAGATACTATTACTTTTACGGTGTTGTTTTATGCATAAACTAAAATAAAAGTTCACACAAACCAGTAACCAAATTGTAATTTATAATACTTTCCTAAACCACCCTTATACATTATTCTCTTTTTTGCAGATAGAGGTCGCTCGAAATATAGCAGATCAAATACAAGGTAAGTGTTTTTATAATTTTCTTAAGTACTCAACTGAAAATTAAATTACACTTTTAAAATGTTTCTCCGAATGAGAAATATTAATTTTGGAAAAATGTTCTTTCCGAAAGTCGCAAGCCTCAAATTGAGTGTGTGTTTTTATTAAATTGAAAGGCATTGCAAGACCGTTTAGTGAGTGGTGAGTGAGCATTGTTAGCGTAAAAGACAACTAACATGCAATGTAATATTATTTTAATTATAGTAATGACTTCAATAATAAAAATGATTTTATCGCCATCGCCAACAACATGCATAGCTATAAATGGGATAATGGGCTAATTTTTGGAAGTTTCGTTAATGCACAATGCAAATTCCCAACAGTCAAGTTACAAAGTGTTCAAATAGTGCTTTAGTAATAAGGTACGCCGTTCCTAAAGGAATCAAACTATTGCATAAAACTAGTTTGAAATGCAAATTGTAATAGAAGTAGCATCGAATATACCCATTGGCAAAGTTTAAAGGGTTATCGAAAGTTAATTTTAAATTTACTTGTAAATATACAGTGAAGTTTAATGCATCTAAAGCACAAATTCGACAAGCTTCAATTTCATTAGGCGATGATGAATTTTTTTCCTAATGGTCTCCATGACCAGATAGAAGATAGTATTGTTTGCTACAAGCTACAACAATTATTTCCACATTTTTCCACCACTGTAACACCCACCTAAAATATCAACTTAAGAAATTCTTGGTCTTCGTCGCAAAAATATACATATTGTGATGTTTTCCGAAATGAACGACCTAGTTGTTTTTAAACTTTTAAGGCTACACGAAATGAAAAACGTGACCCGATTTGATTTCTCGTTCGGAAAAAGCGATCGTCCTTAAAAAAATTAGAACAAGTAGTATCTCGAAATGTTGTTTTTCTAGCTGTTACATTTATTTGAGAAAACAACACGTAAATCAATTAATTTTGTTTAGTTATACTTCGAGTTTTGTAATTGGGTATTATTTTCTAATTGGAAATGGGAATAAATTAATTACATTTTCAAAATTATTTAGCTCTACAGCTCTACAAGTAAACGGCGCCGGCATGAATGTTGATTTTCACGATGAGATGAGGTTATGTTTTTTTATGTCTTTCTTCGAAACAAAACCAGCATAGAGTTGGTCATAAAAATAATATTTCGGCAAGTCACTTATGCTGAAAATTTTATAGTTTCCCAAGCATCAAATCTGACACACACTGTATAGAGTAGAGATATGGGTTCCGTTAAAAATACAAATTATTATGAATTTAGTATTTAGCGATACATCAATATTTGCTATAAATTTTTCAATTTAGAATGGCTGTCATAGCGTGTACGAAATAAATGGTTATTTACTAAGCAAAATTTAAAAAAATGAAAATAAATGAGTGTAGTACTAATGATAAAAGGCCGATTTGAAATGCAGATTTTTGTCATATCAATTATTTGTCGGATATTAATTATTACAAGTTCGCAAACATGAAATTCAAAAAGCGAAGGGTGTATAATAGCAAATGGGTTTATTATTCCTTCGTACTTGACAGAACAGGGCGGTTTGAAATTCAGTTTTTTGGGGGAAAAATATTTATTTATACCAAAAGTCTATTTGCATAACATCGGTCTACTTACTAGTTGTAGTAAGAAACATCATGTGTTACAAACTTAAAGAGGGCTTAAAGGTATGGCTCAAAATGTACAGAAGGGTCTTAAAAAAACATGGGTCCGCAAATGGCCCATTTAGGAAATACGGAGGATAATTCCTTTTGGTAGCATTTGTGGTGATCCGGCCCCTTTTACGATTGCCGTTCGAGAGCATTTACACGGAACTTTTGGACCAAGATGGGTTGGAAGGAGCGAGCCTGTATCTGTATGCCCTGCAAGATCGTCCTATTTATACACCTTTGATTTGTGAGGGGAGGGGTATTTGGAAACTTTAGCACAGGCTTCGCCTGTAAATGACTTCGAGGAGCTGCGGCAACGAGTTCATCAATGTTGGGGTTTTCGAAAGAGTGCGACAGAGATGTCGTAGTTCCTTGAAATAGGGGTAGGGCACTTTCAGCATCTTGTTAAACCTTTTGCCTTTATTATTTGTCAATAAATTAAAACTTTTCTGCATATTTTGGGCCATACTATTCCCCCTTCAAGTTTGTGATACATGTTTTTGACCACCCCTTATCTGCCTGCATGTATGTCTATTCTGTTTTATTCGTCTGTATCTCCACCTACTTATCAACTTGCATGTTCTTGAGCAAACTTGTTTGTTTGTGTTTAAAATTACATAAAATAATGAAAATCACATTTACCCGCATAGTATAACGTTTCTAAACCAAAAGTTTGAACTTTTTCTACTCAAGGCCCCAGGACCATTAAAAAACAAACTTCCAACTTTGACATTATTAAACGAAACGTCGACTTTTTATACCAAAAAACTTCCAATCGAAAAACTAACCATTATAAACGATACGAATAAAAAAACTAGTATGTTGTAGGAAAAACTTATATTATGCGAGCTTAACATTTCGAATATATTTTTTCAATTTTTGAAATGCAATTTCAATAAATTTTTTTCTTGTTATGAATGTGAAGGATTCGACTCATATTTTGCGACAAATTTTTTTTAGTTTGAAATAAAATTTGGACGGTTTTGAATTTTTTATTAGTTTACAAATTGATGTAACTTTTGAGCTCTTTATAAATAAGTTCGCCTTTTGAAATATTTTCATCTTAACAACGCGAGTTTATTTTTTTGAATGTAGTGTAGTTATAATAGGATTTTCAATCCTCTCTATTTAAAGTTATTAATGGTTTTTATTAAGGAGCTCTAAATGAACTAATCACTTTTTTTAAATGGTATTCCTGCTTTGAAATTTTAATTGACTGTGGGCAGTATACTTGAAAGCGCTTTTTTGCGCTAGAAAATGCACAATGCATTAGCGACTTATACAGGGTGAGTCTTGATGGGTGGAGAGCTTCTGAGGCTATTAAGACGGTTATAAAAGCTATAAAGTCGCCCACAGACCCCGAAATTGTTCATCGGTCATCGTCACAAGCCGTCGAGCAGTTGTGATTAGTTTTCAAGTCAGATAAGCCCAACAGCCCTCTCGAGTTTGCATCGGTGAGCGTGACAAACCATTGTGATTGAACCGCATGTTTGTCACGATGACCGATGAAAACCACGAGGTATGGTAGGTACGCTCCGTAAAGTTGTCGGTAACTTTACCACCAGCAGAGAGGTACAATAATGAATAATCTCTTTCAATTCTATTCTTCTATTGATTGTATTGTATCTCTCTGCTGGTGGCGTAAGTCAAAAAGAACTTTACGGAGCGTACCTACCATATGTGGACTCATCGGGATTGCTAAGCAATCACAACGGGTTGTCATGATCACCGATGACCGATGAACAATCACGAGGTCCGTAATGGGCGGCTTTAGGCTATTAAAACTGCGTAACAGTTCAGTTGTTACTCACGCACTCACGGGGTGGTCTAGGACGGTAAAATATTTCATAATATAACGAGGTGTACAGTTTAAGAGGTACCCTATGCTAACGACGTTTATAAGAAGGTAGTTACTATGGCACATTTCAAACCTGGCCTCTCTAAGAGCACGAAAGAGTCAGTAAAATCAAAGCTTGAAGGACATTTGATGTAGTGTTTATCTTGTTACCCGGCCTCGTAGAGGCCACAGTTGTACCAGAAAACTACCAAGTCATTTTATGAAGACTCGGTGGCATCAGTGCTGCCTCCCGAGAGCCCATGTCTTCAACGGATGAATATTCGTCCAAGCTATGCTGAAAACTTGCCAATTTGGGGACAAATTTACAGCAAATTTAAGAGATCGATTTAGGTATATTCCCCGTTGTTGTACTACTCATGCGAAAATTCGAATTTCGAAATTAAATTAAAGCGAAAGTTTAAATAGAGTACTTCAAATGGAAATTGATCAATTAGCGTGTATGTACTAATTCAATTCTCCAAGTTGCAAGTTGAAACTCGTCACGTGATGGTGTATGCTTTACACACACAAGACTCAAGTTTTCTAAGGAGTTTTCTACCTATTTTAGCCCAATATTGTTTAAAGTTTCGTTTTGTTTCTTAGTTATTTTCCTTGAAGTGTATAGTCGAGTTAGTGTGCCGCCGTTGTCAAAAACACCCTCCATTGTACACGACGTATAGGGGTACAGTTTAACTTTCTCAACCTTTTTGAAGTAGCTTGTCATACGTTTTGGATTTATATCCTAAAACTCCTTTTTAAATGAGACCTTAAAATAGGAAGAGGCAGTTTGTGCGTAAATAATATATTTGTGGTTAAAACGAGAGTAAATTTCGTCAACAGAAATTTACTCGTTTAAGCACACTTATAAGGTCTTTTGAGAAAATGATACTTTTGTTTTGGGGTTTCGGAAAGCTTTGTTAATCATAAAGTGTGTTTATGTTAAAATATTTCAATTAACCTACCTTAGATATAGATATTAATTTGAATCTTGTACAAAATCTGGAACAAACAAAACGTGTGAGCGAAATTTCAACTTAAATTAAACCAATCGAAATAGTACTAGCTTATTAATTAAAATTTGAAATAGATGAAAGGCGGTAGGAGACTTTTTATGTTTTCTCCAATAATTATTTTAGTGGAAAAATTCCATTAATTAAAGGGAGTTGGGACTTGAAAGTTTGATAGAAGCGAATGTTGGAGCAGCAAGGGAACTATCGAGTAGAAAATTTTTTTGTTGGTAAAAAAGCTTATTTGTTCTTAGAGTTAGCGCGCGTCAAAGTTGAGTGAAATATCTTCTAAAAAAATTAATTTTCTTTCGCAATACACATATCTTGCCAAGTGTTTTATACTTAAGAACACGAATTAAATAAATATTTATAGGTCTTTTTCGTACGAAAACGAAAAATATGCAAGAGGCTTGTTTGCAAGAGCTTAGAACATTTGCATAACCTGTGATTCGTAAGCAAACAATTTTTTAAACAAACACAAAAAATATAAATATCAATTTTTTAAATTTTTCTTTTATATTCCCAAGTAAGCTTGGGAAAAAGTACACAACAAAGTATTTTGTGAATAAATAGCTAAGAATTTAATTTGAAGAAGGAATTTAGAAATAACGGTTTATAAGCTTGAAACGCCAATATATCTGAAAGCTTCCCAAGATTTTGCTTTCCAAATTCCCAACATTGATAGGTCGCTGTCGTAAACCACGTAGTTCTTGTGACAGTGAAAAGAAAAATCAGTTAGACACGACGAACTTAACAGTAACATTTGTTACTAAAGAGTTCAATTTTTCTCCAAACTGCACGAAAAGAATTTTTTTGCGTTTTATTTAAATAAACGACTAATTTGGGAATAAAACGTAAAAATTATTTATAGGTAAGCTAAATAGGACGGTGTTTTTGTTTCCTGTTAGGATTAAATTGAAGATACTCGAGAGACTAATCTAAATATTGCTTCGGTGGGCGTTTTGCTCGCAAAAATTTTATAAAATAAGGAAATAAAACTACAATTTGTTAATTTTGCAACAATTTATTCAATTAAACCGTTCAACTGACAAGAGGGCGTTAATATATTTTATTAATTTAATTTTGGGCGATTTACAAGTCATATAACGCTCCAAAATAAACTTAGTAATTTAAACGGAATGTTTAATGAGGTTTGAAACAAGATGAACTCGCATAATTAATTGAATTAAATGTAAATACACCCCAATTATGTATATTATGTACACTCGTAACGCACTTTTTTTTGTGTTACCGAATTATCTTTGCTTCTTTGTAACTCATTTGTATCCTGATCTTTAATTCAAATTAAACTCCGTGTATATTTTTCCACTTTCTATTGTTTTGCTATGTATTTTTCGGCACTGGCCTACTACTGAATAATCTTTTTTGTAAATATTGAATTTATTCAAAAATACGCAATAATCTTGGTTTTGTCAATAGGTGCTTACGCACATACAATCGAAGAAGAACGGAAAAGTTCTAGTGGAAAATTTTTATACACAACTTTTTTCAATTACCGCAAATTTAAAAAAAAATTACTTTACGGATTCAACTAAGAAGTCATATAATGGCTTGACTTTAAGTTAATAAACACTTCTCTAGTTCTAAGCTTTTACGTGGGATACGAACTTAAAGAATTTAATTCACTGCCATTAAAAGCTTCGTCTAATTTTTTTCCTTTTTAGTATAAAATCAATTAAAGGAAGATCGCGCGCGCCTTTTATTAATTTATATTTCTTTCCATTTTTATTACAGCTTCTTTTGAAGACGGTGTGCTTAATAATTAAAATACGACCAAAAAACCTAATTGTTAGCTTGTAGCAGGAAGGAAACTTTTAGCGCCAAACCGTAGGGTAACAAAGAGAGGTAGTAAAGCCACACTTTTGTCTACTCAAAAATGGAACAAAGGGTTAATAACTTCCTTTGTGTTGAAAAGCCTTAACGATTTGCTGCCCACAATTTTACGTAACGTATGGAAAAATAAGCAAAAAACTTGGGCAAAACTTTAAAATTATTAATTTTAAATTCTCCCACGTAATATATAACAAGTTGAGGCTTACAAAAAGAAAGTTTCAAGTTTAAACTAATAGCGGTGAAAAGTTTTTAGAATTTTTCTTCCAGTCCTTCCAGTCTTATATCTACAATGTTGCAAAGTTTACACTATAAAAACATTTTGGTTATGGTAAACAGTTTGTGTTATTTTGTATTTTGCGGGTACTTCTTGATGGACCATCAATCTTTGATTTACTCTTGAGTGCCGGCTTCCGACTTGACCTACAGCTTACTAACGATCTCCTTTGTGTTCAAAGTGGAAGTTGATACGAAACGAATAGAAGACCTATGTTGTAGGTAACGACAAATTACTACTATGTGCACAGTTTACATTACTATACCTATACTACCTAATGTTGCACTTAATAATTAGTTCACAAGCACTAAACGTCAAGAAAATAAACTGTTTGCACAATCATTTCTATTGTTCATTTACTTAGGCACTTTTCAGAAGCAAACTCAATTACGATATAGCGTTGAATTAGTAAATTGATCATTAAAGTAATTAGTTTCTTTAAAAAGTTCTTTCAACTTTTAATAACGCTTCCGCCCAATAAATCATTTAGGATATTAAAAGTTTTTCTGATCGGCTCTCCATTAACTTCACATACCAAATCTTGCGTTCATCGACAAAGTACAATATAAATGAGTTTACAGAGTGGGTCTGAAACGTCTACTTTAGAATCAAAACTTGGAACTAGGTTCTACCTACTCCCCACTCCGTACCGAGCGTTAGCTATACCTGGGTATAGAAGAGTAGGCCCTAGAGAAGCTGTGAGCCACTGCGAATCCAACCTCAACCAGAGGGTATAATACCAACTGCTCGCAGTGCCAATGTCAGAATGAGCATACGGGCATGCTTGAGACAGCCTATACACACGCCGAAAGAGCGGGTATATGCGTTAAATTGACCATCAACCGGACGCATGGAGAAAAAAACCATATTCATTTGCTATTCTACCGTGATTGGTAACGGTTAAGTTTAGGTAACTTTCATCGGAACTACCGGTCCGAGAGCAAGGTCTGCTCCCGGCCACCACACTAAATCGCTTAGGGTTACCCTTTACGACATGAAAGAGCCCAGGTTTACTACCATGACCACGACTTAACCATAATGCGTACACTTCAAGAGCGAGGTCTGAGTCTTTCGACCAGGTGTTACCATCATGGAGTGGACGCAGCAGCGAGTCTCCTAACCTAACCATCAGTCGGACACACCAAGAGCTGGGTTTGAGTCTGCAACAAGGAATGGTTGATTGCAAACAGCCTAAACACATACTGTTGGTCCTATGTGCTTAACCCTTTAAAGCATGGCTACTATTGGAGATAGACTAGAGATTTCAGCAGTCAAATAACTTGAAGGTCGCGTATATGGCTCGGCCGAAGGCACCAACGCATCGGAAGAGCGGTTATATTAGATAGCGACCATCAACCGAATACGCAGATATTCCCTACCAGCGAAATACGTCTGTGCTCATCCGTTATCTGCGCCCTATCAGTACAGAGCAATCGATGTTTTAAGGGCAAGCCCCTAGAAGTACCAGACTTGCCTGTCGGAAATCTCTGGGAGAATTTCAACTGTAGACTTATAGATAGTTCAGAGCAGCAACTTGCGCCTCTGTGAAAGCTTTAGAGATTTATTTACACACACGTCGAGCAATGAAACTCTAAATACTTTCTCTGCCATACAAATTTGTTCATAACTGGAGGTTGAGTGAGTGATCCAATAATTTGAGAAGGTTTTTGTAATGTGTTATTTTTTTTCTTACTGTTATTACTTTATTTAGGAAAATGCTGAAAATTTCTCTGTAAAACGTCCACGTCTAGATTTAAAGTAGATAGACTTGATAAAATAAGAATTTTTGGCATCATAAAATATTTAAACACAAAAATTCAATTTTCTTACTAACTTCTTCCTCAATGGTATACAAATCAAGTTGACAACAGTTCCCCAAGGTCCGACTGTAGCTTTCATTTTTATATTTTTAAATCACCGCTTTGCGGCGTCACCAAGCCCCTATTTTCTAGAGGTAAACAAAATTTTTAAATTTATTTTTCAACTCATTTTTTTCTTTAATTAGCATAAAGTTATTTTTAGTAATTTATTCAAAAATTGCTCTTAGATATAATATAATTGAAGTTTGAAATGGAAAAGGTATTTCATTATTTCTTATTTTAGTCGGAAGACAACAGAAAAATGTAATAAAATTGAGAAAAAGTCGAAGCGTCAAGCTTCAAGCTTCAACTTAGACAAGCTCTAAGTCAGAGCCTGTTAGACAAACCATAGGTTGTTAAATGTTAAAAACACAATATTTTGCGATTTAAAATAGGTGTGATGACGTCATACATCTTTCACAAATCGTGTTAAAGTTGAATATTTTCTACCAACAAGATCATTTAAAAAACCAACATGTTCGGGCGTCTTTTTTGTGACAGTTAAGTCTATCCATTTGTTTCAATAATTGGAAATGTTTCTGGTTAACATTCGAAGAAGAAAAAAATTTTAAAGAGAGAAAGTAGGAAAGAGGTTAAATAAATATAAAATTTTATACTAGGACACCCTTTTTGTAAGCACTCCAAATATACGAACGGTTTGGAAAAGCCTCTTATTTGTTACCTCTTTTTAGGTAAAACAGGTGAGGCCCGTACGGGAACGCTTTATTGGCACAATTCCCAACAAGTTGATATAATACCTCTTATTAATGTTTACAATAATCTAAATTGTAGCATGCAAATGGAAAGAAATATATTTTAAGGGTGACTTAAGGGTATACAAATATATATTTCGAAAACTGCGAATAACAGTGCGACAAGTTGCCATCGGCTCATTTGTGTAAAAGCTCAAAAACTTTCTTAACAACATTTAGGTTAGACTTCTGAAAAAGTTTTAATTGCGTTGAAGTTTCCCCTCTCTATTAACAATTTTCTTCGTTAGAAGTGTATGTAGTAACAGACATTTGACACTGTTTTTGTTAATTACTTACTACAAAATATTTTCCTAGTTAGAAAGGTTCAAGTTAAACATCTTGTAGCTTAACCTAAAGTTATTTCAAATATTTTACAATACGAACGATGTGTGGTAGCTTTAATATAAAATTTCTCTACAAACTTTCGTTCTAATATAAATACGTAACCTAAGTTTATTAGTTTTATTTTTCACAAAACATATCGCTTAATATATATTTTCTTATGAATGTATTATTAACAGGCACGTATTCACACATATAAGACCAATAAGACTTTATTAGATACGTACCGTTTCCTATAAGTACACATATAGTTCAGAATAACATAAATTTTCAAAATTTAAATTGCAAAGTAGTCCTTATTTTACTTTCATGTAATGGGGCAGAGTATACCTATACTACCATGCTGTTTAATTCGGGCTTTTGTAACCCGGAAAAACTTTAATTTTACTGCGACCGTCCAATTTATCTAAGGCTAACCTCTAATTAAAGTAAGAGATGACTCTGTTGATGAGCGTATAAATCAAATAAACAAATAATTATCTGGAAGGTTAGTAGGGAGGCGCATAAATAATTGCATTTTCGATTTTTTGTGTACAATCATTATACCTACAGGGTGTCTCGTTAATAATGGAGCGCCGTAAAGTCACAGATTCCTTGAGTTACACTAATGGAAAACTTTACATAAATAATTTGACTTCACTATAAGAGGCAATTAAAGGATATTAAAAAAATTCCAAATTTTAAGGCAATTTTCAACAAGGGATAACTCAGAGAAAAATGGTCATATTGAAAATTTTAAAAAAGGAAATTGTAGCCTCAAGTGTGTAGTTTTCAGATCTGGACTGTAAAGCTTTTTAGCGTGGGCGGTTATCACGTAATCATCCGAAAACCGGCTAAAAATAATGTTTCCAAATTTATTCGCGTTTTTGAAATGGTCTGTGCACTTCAGAAATTTTTTTTCATCGCGACCGTAAAACTTGTTTTGATAATTTAATTAGCTTTAATTTGATCTCGTAATGAGCTGCGTACGATTTTTTGCAGCAAAGTAATCGTCGATCAAAGTGAAAAAGGCCATTTTAACTTTGACAATCTATTATTCGGGAACTAATTATCGTATGGAAAATGATGGTAGAGTTTTGGAAACTGCAAAACATTCTCTATAAGACCCAATTGGTGGCGATTGATTAAAAAAATATTTTTGAAGCGATGATGTTGACTGAAAAAAAGTTGAAAATTAGCGAATTTAAGAATATTTGGAAAATTTGGTATAACTTTGGATATAGTGGATGAACAAAGGATATCGTCGGTAATTTTTCAACCTCAAAGTTTCTCTAAAAAACTTTCAAAGTTGCAAAGCTCTGCAATTTTTTTTCTTAGCGCCCCGAAAGTTTAAATTTATCGTTTCGGCCAAAAATCACCGTAACAAGCAATTTTTCGATTTTTATGCAGTTTTTTGACTTCAATATATTTTTTTTGGCGCAATCCATATTTTTCTCTCAAAAACATGACTCGTTGAGCAAAATCGAAAAAAAACCTTCATTTTCTGTCCGATCATTAGTTCCTGAGTACTTAATAGATTGTCAAAGTTAAAATGACCTTTTATGCTTTGATCGACGATTACTTCGCGGCAAAAAATCGTACGCAGTTCATTAAGAGGTCAAATTAAAGCTCATTAAATTGTCTAAACGATTTTTATGGTCGTATAATGAAAAAAAATTTCTGAAGTCCGCCGACCATTTTAAAGACGCAAAAAAATTTGGAAACATTATTTTTAGTTGGTTTTCGGATGATTACGTGAAAACCGCTTACGCTAAAAAATTTTACAGTCTAGATCTGAAAACTAGGTACTTGAGGCTACAATTTCCGTTTTTAAAATTTTTTGTACGGCCATTTTTCTTCGAGTTATCCTTTGTTGAAAGTTGCCCTAAAATTTGAAATTCTATGAATATTCTTTAATTTTTGTGACTAGTGTATTAGCTATAAATTTGGCACCTGTGACTATACGGTGTCTCATTGCTAATGATACGCCCTGTACAGAGTGGCCGCTTTCAGTCTTTATTAGAGGTAGTGATGCCGTCGAGACGAGAGATTCTCGTCTCTCGTCTCGTCTTGTCTCGTCTCGTACGAGACGAGAGAGAGATTCTCTCTCGTCAAATCACTCGAGACGAGACGAGAGAGAAGCCCTCTCATCTCGTCTCTTGTCGAGACTTTCTCATCTCTCTCGTCTCTCGTAAAAAATTACATTTTGTAACAATTAAAGCGCATCAACAGTTAGAGCAAGCTTTAAAAAGCTTGTAAAGCGGCTAACGTGCCACTATCGACTATTTCTTCGTAATTGGAACTAATTAAAAACATATAGTATTTTATTATTTGATAGTAAGGTACCTAATATTGTTAATGTGGTTGATATCCTTACTATTAATCCTCTTTGTTTAAATAATAATTAAATATTAAGAAAAAAAATTTATAAGATTAAATATTCTACAAAAATTATCAATTAAAAATCTTAAGTTTTTTGTAATCTTAAAATTTCATTCTTTTAATAGTTTTAAATAAATAATTTGGGACCTTTTCTGTTATCTCCCCTGCTCGCCGACTTTTTTTACAGACCTTTTTTTCTTAGGGTTACTCATCCAAGTACCTACTACTATTAAAATATATTTTTGTTCTTATAGTAGTAAATTAATTTTTAACTTTTAGAACCTATAGCAAAAGCATTTCAATTTCGCTTCTGACATCATAACTAATCATCAAGTCGGTGCGCAGGGGAAATAACAGGAAAGGTCCAAAATGTGACTGTGTCTGTAAAATTTAAACTAGTTCATGAAAAAACGAGTGAAACGAGACGAGACGAGACGAGAGAAAGATCTTTCTCGAACGAGAGAAGAGCGTTATCGTCGAGACGAGAGACTCGCTTTCTCTCGTTTTGCGAGACCAGACGAGAGAAGTGACATTCTCGTCTCGTCTCGTCTCGCGGCATCACTAATTAGAGATCAGATGGCAGAATTTTTGAAGAGAACATTGTATTTTATTTTACATGCAACTCCTAATATTAAAATCTTGCCCATTTTCTGGAGCCAAAAGAAAGCCATTTAAGTAAATTTACATTTTTATCTCGGATAATTAGTAAATCGCTACAAAAATTGTTAAACGAATTAAATAATTTTTTAATTTAGGAATTATGGTCGGCTCGATATCTCCAATTATTAGCGGTTGGATTATTAAATTTAAATTAAGCAAATAAATAGAGGAGGTTATAAATTTCCCAAGTTTTCAAGTTTTTAAGTCCGAGCCAAAATTTAATAAATTCGTTTAAACTTACTTGTGTGCCGAGTTGCGGTACTTATAAAGATTTAATTTCGGAATTTAATTATTATTTCCTACATGCAAATTTTAACATATTTGCCCGACATAGCCAAAACACAAATAGCCGCTGAAAGGTTAACAAAATATTTAAAGAATTTCAATAATGCTCACTACAAACCACTATATAAGGCATATCATCACTTCACCGATAGATTTTAATTTTGAACTGGGTTAATGTTTTCAAAATATTTTAAGTCTTGTAGAAAATTAGACGTGAGACGTACAAATTTTTAATGTAATTTATGTACAGCCAGCGCACTAATAAGTTTACCGCACTTATTTGCTTTTCGCCTATTATTTTAACTTTTTTTTTATTAAACTGGAAAATTTATTGTCGTTTCTTTACATCAACGTCTCTTTAAAGCCGTATTTTATCCAATACCTCTAATTTGGTTAATTTTGACTTTCGTTATTAATCATACTAATTGGATTATCACGGCTATGCGGTATAGCTGCAAGGATTTTCAAATTTTTGAAATTTTAAACCATTCTTTTAAAATTCCCCCTTATTGTTGTAGTATACAGTTGTCTGAATTCGTTTATATTTATAATAAATGGGTTTGTCTTTTGAAAAGGATTATAAGTAAAATGTGTACAAACGACAAAATTTTAGCTCAGTCGAACAAAATAATTAATTCGAAAATAATCGTCAAATTCGGTTGGTTAAAATTTCATGTCGAGA
This sequence comes from Malthinus flaveolus, assembly GCA_950108345.1. Lineage (NCBI taxonomy): Eukaryota > Metazoa > Arthropoda > Insecta > Coleoptera > Cantharidae > Malthinus > Malthinus flaveolus. Next base: position 7,293,881 of record OX467286.1, read on the forward strand.
AAATTAGATTTAACTAAAGTTATAATTGATACAACAATTAAATTAAATTATATCGCCATTTTATCATAAATATTTTGCATAGCTTGTAGAATAATTTTTTGCTACCTTAATCATTTTAACGTGATAAAAAAAAACGTTTAAAATTCAAATTATGTTTACTTTTAATTTGTTGAGTTAAAAATTTAATGTCTTGAAAAACGTTTATAAAATGGTAGGGCATCTTAATTTCATTTTCGTATTTTAAATGTTCAAAAATTAAATTAGTGTTACGGATTTTTTGATACCGGGGGATGGGGTCCACCGTGTATATTATTAGTTTATGAATATGGATTTTCAAATTTTCAATTTAGTTTCGTAGGCAAATTAATTATGTTTTTTCATGCGAAAATTTAAAGATTCTTCAATAACTCGAAAACTGCCAACTTTGGCTAAGAAAATGCCTTCCTCAATCTACAGACGATGACAATTCAATTTTACATCGAGTGGTGGTAAAAAAAGTATTTTTGCTAACGATTTTACAGCTTCTAGAGTTTGGTCGAGTACTGACGTCACTGAATTTTTTTTTAAATAGCAATCCCTCATTTGTTATTTATTTTGGTAGGTGCTCAAGGGATTGGGCCACGATCGACATAATAGAGGCGAAATAAAGCAGAGTAGGCGAACAATATTTTCTTATTGCGAAATTTCAGTCGCCTTTGCTATCGAACAAAAAATTAATTCAACTCTCACTTGGCCAACTTGGATTGATACTAAAACTGTATTTTCTTACCTTTAAGGATTGCATTTTTTCGAAGCCTTTGTTTACCGACTTGTCCGCCAGAAGCCCTCAAAGGACAAAGCAAGTATCCAAACTTAAATTGCTTTTTTCTTCAGCGTTTCGCTAAATTACATTTCAAGTCAAATATTCATAATAATAGTAGTTTATTGTATTAGGAGTATAAATGAAACTTTTTGTAACGCAGTACGGAAGTTAAAGCGCCGAGCGAAGCGAGTCGAAGCGAGGCGAATTACAAACATGGTGGACCAAAATAAAAGGATGATTTTGATTGTGGTCGCATTTCGAAAAATATTGAGCTACAGTATTTAAACTCGGCTATAAGTTTAGAATGTGTACACATCGACCCTAAATAAAAATATATTTTTTCAAATTTTTAAATTCAAAATAGCGGCCAGTATAAAGATTGGCCCATTTTCTAGTTTTTGTATTATAGCTTTGGAGATAATAATTATTATAAAAATTTAAAAACAGGAATGTATAGGCAAAATATAGGGCTTTAGTTTGTTACAATTTTGGTTTAAAAGCACATCCGGTTAAACCGGAAATTAGTCAAGCAAAAGCAGTTTTTGAAAACATTCTGTTTATTTTATTATTTTTTTAAATATCGTAAGATTAGCGGTCGAATAATCCCAAACATGGTAAATTTTAACTTTCGGTTTAACCTGAAATAAGATTCGCTTTCTAGCTGAAATAGAAACGACCTGTATAACGTTATTTTTTTTAATTAGAGAGAGCATCTGAGCTAACTGTTAAGTAGGTCATTTCTGAAAAAGTCCTCTTATGGCCACATCAGTAGTTTTTGATACTGTAGTTGTTTAAATTCAAGTACAACTTTATCGAGGGCATATTATTATTATTATTATTTTCCCTGAGGCTGGCCCCTTTAGCGGTTCCTTGCACTGCGACCTCTTAGGTCTATTGTGCGCCTCGGATGTACTCTCCCTTTATGTGAGCTCTGTACTTTTGATGAAGTCCAGAATTTCCTCTATTGGTAGTTTGGACAAATCTCCTTGGAGCATCTTCTCCTTCCCGAGAATGCTGTGACGACTTCTTGTGAAAGCCTCACAGTGTAGTAGAAGATGAATTGGAGTTTCCTCCGCCTCTGAACATCCTCTGCATAGTGGGTCTTCTTCTAGTCCCATCGTATACAGGTGCTTTTAAGCTGGCAATGTCCCGTTATCAGTGCCGTTGCCAGTCGTAGCTCACCTCTACTCATTCTGAGTAGGGAGTGGGTTCTTCTGTCTGAGGGTTTCTCCAGTAGGACTTTAGAGTGGCCCTGTCCAGGA